>JAPQWV010000583.1:0-367000 GCA_027422505.1 Craterostigma plantagineum | reverse complement strand
TTTTTGGCATTTAATACAAAAATTAAAAGAATAGAAAACAACACTTTGGCATTTTGCATTCCACATGAATCATGCCATAAATATATTTTTTTTATTTATAAATTTAAAAAATTAAAAAATAAAATATCATTTTTACCCTTGTGTTAAAAGTTGGGCCAATAAATTAAGCCCAATATCTAATAAAGGCTTAATATTATTTTGGTAGAAAAATAAATTGAGCCCAATATCTAAAAAATGCTTAATATTATATTTCAGCCCAAAAGCTCATACTTAAATATTTTTTCAAATACTCACGTACCATTATTATGAACGACTCAAGAATTCGGTAAGCACCTAGCCAATCCCGCGGTACCGAATAGATCCCGTGTTGAGAACGATCTTCATCGTATTCACGAACCGACTATAGATTATCGTAGTACGTATAGACCCTTCACTTATATCCCAGTCGAGTGAGAATCATGGTTACGTCAAACTTACTAACTCGAATCTTTGATTAATTCCCGAAGGCAAAATTACTAAAGTACACTCCACGTCTACGTGAATTAGTTTATTGATTTGGCCAAAGACTTTGTAATTTCCCATCACCGAATATACATAGAACATATATCTCGATTACTAACGAGATAGTGAGTCCCTCACGACTGTCTATGACCGGCAATCACCCTTCGTTGTCAAGACCGCATGTCACAGCCGACCCATGTTCTAGCTCGAACAATGCGGGCGTAGCAAACTAGCGACAAGTCAAGACTCCTGAAGTCAACTCCCTCAAAGACCCTTTGGTCTAAGGTCCACCTACACTACTATAATCAGTCGAATGATCATTGACGATTCCCAAAATAATAGGCCATGTGATCATCGATTACGACTCGTGTCTAAATATAAGTTAATCTCCGATTCAGCTTATATCAATGTTACGACCTCCCACTTCCCAAGTGAATGGTTGGCGCAACCATTTTGGAGTCATCAACAAATAAGTCATAATCGATATTCAGTCACCCAACTGACGTCCAAGACTTATGGACTAACTTAATATCCGAGAATAATAGCTCATCGGTGCCTCCACTCTCATCCCATGAGAATCGGTAACTAAACTCGTATGTATGGGATTTATTTATTACCGTCTTACCAGATGCCAAATAAGAAATAATGGTAAATAAATAATAAGCCTATATAAAATTATATTAAAACAAATATTCCATAATAATTATTGGAATGCAATATTCATATACACGGTGAATAATACATCGTGTACATATAAATGCCTTATTCATTTCATCCTCGAATGGCATACCGAGGGCATATCCCTAACATTCGACCACCGGATTTTGATCAAATTTTTAAAATTTAATTTGACTGAAGATATATAGGCTAGACTACCTTTGGACGGAATAGGATCTGATTGTTTACAGTCTGATAACTGGACGGATAGGTTTAACAATGCCACGTATCTTCTAAATTTTTTTTCGTTCGAAAATCTGGAGCCTAATTGAAACTGTGCACTCGAGAAATTTAGTCAACTTCTCGAGTCAATATTTTGATAAAGTCTACATTTTGAGTTTCGGCCAACAATATTTTTTGACGATTATTCCGATCCTAAAACTTCGCGAGTCAATTTGTCGATTGAGTTCACTGTTTAAACAGTTTCTCAGCGCAAAATTACATTCGAATCGAAATTTTATTTTCGCTCGAAAAATTTTTCTCGAACAGCACCTGGCTCGCAATTTCAGTAACACTATTCTTAATTGACGAAATTATTTTTGATCAAACTTTAAAGATTGATCAAAAATAATTCTCGATCATTCTTTTAGAATCAAACGCTACTAACAAATTTGCTACTTGTGAAGCGCATCACATCATTCTTCAAATCATCAAAACAACAAACGAAGATCCTACATCAACTCAAGAAAACAACATGGATGCTTACACTCTTGGTAATGACAACCGTCCCCCGATACTTAAGAGAGGCGAACACACAGTATGATGAAGCCGTTTTCTGAACTTGATAGAGCTAAAACATCAAGTAGAAGACCTTCTCTTATCACTTGAGCAAGCTCCAACTCAGTTATGGGTAAATGTACCTGGTGACAGCACTGCTAATTCTCCAATTCCTACCTCTAGACGACTCAAAGAGCCTAGAGAATACACCGCTGAGGAAAGAGTGAGAGCTAAGACTGATCTGATAGCAAGAGCACTCTAATGCAGGGCATCCCAAACGACATTTATCACCAGATCGACAGCATTCCTACAGCTAAGAGAATGTGGGATGAGCTGCATAAGATGATGCAAAGCATAGGAGTCAGTATCAAGGCCAAAACGGCTAATATTCTCACAGTTTATGACTCTTATAGAGCTAAACCCGAGGAATGCTTACATGATATCTATCAGAGATATCTCACACTCTTGAATGAGATGAGGATAAATCACTAAGACGAACATGAAAACCAACATACGATTTCTTTCCTCTGCCCTCAGAATGGAAGAAGATATTCACTCAAATCAGACAAAACAAAGATCTAGAGGTGTTGGATATCCACGCCATGTTCGACAATCTTGCACAACACGAGGAAGATATAAGCGAGATTCAGAAGGAGCAGAAGGGCAAACTTATCGAAGAACGGTTTCCCTAGTCTCAAAGAAGAGAAGCTCTAAACCATGAAAAGAGAAAATTATCAAGCCTCCTACCCCCTCAAAGTCTGAAGTCGAATCAAACTCAGACATGAAGCCAAGCATGAAATCACTGGGAAAGCAGTTGGCTCTCATTGGAAAAATGATGAGCAAACAATACTTCAACAAGAAGTCCTCATCATCAGCCAATCAACTTTGGACCTCAAGCTCAAAGAACAAAGAACGTGCACTTGAGACCTCCGAAGTCAAGAACACCAAAGAACTGACCAAGTGCTTTAACTGCGGGAAACCAGGTCATTATCAGTGAATGCACTCCCCCAAAAAAGAGAGATGCGAACTACTACTCCAGGAAGCTTCAACTCACAAACAAAAGGAAGCTGGAGTAGCTCTAATGGCAAAATAAGACCATTGGATCGAGGATACGTTTGGCTTAGAGGAAGAGAATCTAGCCCTCATGGCCCGCCTGGACGAGAACTCTTACGCTGAAACCACCAACCAAACGGACGAAGACCACGCATCCGAACCTTCTGAGGAGGTAGTTTCTCTTTCCATATTATTCACCATGTTAGAATCATATCAAAAAACATACACTAACATGAAACGTGAGCAGAAAAGCATAAAGGAAGTAGAGAAGAAACTATCTAAGTCTCAGGAAAATCACTAGTCTCGAATCAGAACTTAGGAGATCTAGTACAAAAATAGAAGAACTTACTAAGAGCTTACATTTTAGAGAGACTACAAAACCTCCGATAGAGCAACATAATGAAAAAATTAAGGAACTAGAAGACAGGCTATAACTATAATTGTTTGGTTAGAAATCTCAATGAGAAAGCCAACCTCAATTGTTGGATAACGGAAGCAACTACTAAGATCACCAACCTAGAAGCCGAATTAGATAAATCTAATACTAAGGTTCGTAAACTTATGAGAGATCTAGACGCCTGTAAAGCTGCCAAATTAATGGTAGAAAATAATTTTACTCTATTAAGAGAATAGCGTAAGAAGCTATCGCTAAAGTTAAAAAATTAGAAGATCTTCTTGTAAAAAGGGGACAAACTAATCAAACCATATTCTTGAATCAACCCATGGACCAAGAGTTCTATGGCTATAAATTTGGCGAGGCTTTGAGAATCCACGATGCTTGTCAAAAGTAATTGCAAACAACTTTACGAAGTCAAGTACATGGGTTTAGGATTAACGAATCTTATGGTCTTTACTAACGCAAAGGAAATAGATGCCTTAGAAGACGCCAAGAGAAAAGCCAAAACTAGGGTTGAAATCCCCTTCTCCTACACCGAGTTGAATCAAAGCTACAACACTAGGGATCTTTCCAAGGGTTGGAGCCTTGAGTCAACTCACCTTCAAGAAGATCATTCTATAACAGGGGAAGCACAAAATCACTATTTTAAAAATTCTCTCTACATACCCCCTATTGTTAAGAAAATAGAGGGATTAAGAGATTCTTTGGAAAAAGAAAGAGAGGATTTTGAAACTGAAAAGAAAAGATTCTTAAACGAAATGGCAAATCTCGAAGCTTCCTCCATCTCACACGCCATCTCTCACGCAGCTCCCTCAAAGGATAAAATCAGTATGAAAAGAGCATCAATGTTCGGCATGCCAACTAGGACAATAAAGCGAGCATCTCATCATATAAAGCTGGTTGCCTCTACTTCATGTCCACTGGAACTGCTACACATGGACCTCTGTGGACCAATGCAGACACAGAGTATCAATGGACGCAAGTACATGCTGGTTATCGTTGATGATTTCTAGCTACACGTGGACGAAGTTCCTCCGAACTAAAGATGAGACAGGGACTTGATCATTAATTTCGTGCACTCGACTCAAATTTGCTGCAGCAAACTATCCAAGTCATCCGAACGGACAACGGCACTGAGTTCAAGAACAAGCACCTCAGTGACTTTTATCAGAAACTTGCGATTAGTCAACAATTCTCAGCCGACAAGACGCCTCAACAAAACGGGGTCGTTGAAAGGAAGAACATGACTCTAGTGGAAGCCACACGTACGATGTTGATTCATTTCGGCCACCCACACTTTCTTTGAGCTGATGCAGTAAATACCGCCTGTTTCACTTAAAACAAGACGGTGGTTCACAAGCGCTTTGATAAGTCTCCATACGAGATCATTAACAAGTGGATACCCAACATTTCCTTCTTCAAGGTCTTCGGGTGCAAGTGCTTTGTGGCGAACGACAGAGAACAACGAGCTAAGTTCGACCCTAAAGCATTCGAAGCAACTTTCGTCGGGTATTCTTCAACTTCAAGGCGTACCGGGTATATTGACCTGTGCCTAACCAGATGGCTTCTGATACGACAGTTTAGAACCCGTTTTCACTGGTGTGTTGGCACAAAACCAACAGAAGATGGCAACAACTCAGGATTCAACGTCGGAAGAAGCTCGAGACTCGCATTAGATGATTTGGACTCTCTCTTTTGCTACAACCTTAATGGATCCTCCACTCGACGAACCCGATGTACCAAGCTCTTCAAATGTCCCCACCTCACTCGATTCAGAATTGCCACAGAACACTGAACAACCAACCTTGGTTTTTGCGGAAGTCTCGTCGGAATCACTCAATGCAAGTGCCGAATTAGACCTACCTCAATCTAATGAACAACCGAATATTATTGGAAATCTCAGTCCACAAATGGCTGATGCATCTATTTCAGCCCTGCCACATGAGCGAAAGTTGACTCGATCACATCCGAATTAGATTATTGGTGATCCTTCGAGTGGAGTACGGACACGTCATCAGCGCGGTCTCTTTAGCTGCTTCTTAAGCGAAAATGAGACTACTAAGGTAGCAGACGCACTTCAAGACCCTGATTGGGTAATAGCAATGCAAGACGAAATCAACCAATTCGAGCGTCTCCAAGTGTGGACATTAGTACCCCGTCCGCATGGGAAAATAATTATCGGGACGAAATGGGTCTTTAAGAACAAAAAGAATAAAGACGGGGAAGTGATCCGGAATAAAGCAAGGCTGGTTACGAAGGGTATAACCAACAGGAAGGCATTGACTACGACGAATTATGCTCCTGTTGCCCAGATCGAAGCCATCCACCTTCTCTTGGCATATGCGGCCCATGACTTTAAAGTCTACCAAATGGACGTTAAGACCGCCTTCCTCAACGGCGTCTTAAAGGAGGAAGTCTATGTCGCTCAGCTAAAAGACTTTGTTGATCAAGAACATCCCCATCACGTCTATCGATTGGACAAAGCTCTCTACGGACTCAAACAAGCCCCACGTGCTTGGTATGATGTCTTGAGCGATTTCGTAGTGAAGTTTGGATTCATCCGAGGAACGATCGATACGACCCTCTTCATCAAATGGCAAGACAAAGATCTGATGGTCGCCCAAGTTTACGTAGGCGACATCATCTTCGGATCAACAAATACACAGCTCTGCAAGAGGTTTGGAGATTTAATGAAGAGCAAGTTTGAAATGAGTCACATGGGAGAGATGCAATTTTTCTCAGGACTCCAAGTCAGGCAGCTCAAAGATGGCATCTTCATAAGTCAGACTAAATACATCAAGGACATTCTGAAGAAGTTTCATCAAGATCAGAGCAAGCCTCTCAGCACTCCTATGTCAACAACCTGCAAGTTGGATGCCGATCCCACTGGAAAAGCGGTCGACATCACACTTTATCGCAACATCATCGGCTTTCTTCTCTATCTCACCTCTAGCCAGCCGGATATTATGTTTGCCACCTACCTCTGTGCTCGTTTCCAAGCCGACCCCAAAGAATCCCACATGCCGATCAAGCGGATCTTGCACTTTCCTCAAAGGCACCTCCACCCTAGGATTGTGGTATCCTAAGGGCACAAATTTCAAATTAATTGGCTATACTGACGCTGATTATGCAGGTTGTCGAATGGAAAGGAAAAGCACCTCCGGTGGCTCTCAATTTCTAGGCTAAAAGCTGGTCTGCTGGTCATCAAAGAAGTAGAACTGCGTATCAACATCGACGGGTGAGGCAGAATACATCACGGCCGCCAGTTGTTGCTCGCAAATGCTGTGGATGCGG
Source organism: Craterostigma plantagineum (assembly GCA_027422505.1). Classification (NCBI taxonomy): domain Eukaryota; kingdom Viridiplantae; phylum Streptophyta; class Magnoliopsida; order Lamiales; family Linderniaceae; genus Craterostigma; species Craterostigma plantagineum. Next base: position 360,321 of record JAPQWV010000583.1, on the reverse strand, counting down.
ACTCAGCTTTGCCATTATGTGTACAATTTAAATAATATACCCATTTACAGTGATAGCCAGAGGGCCATTGCTATAACGTGCAATCCTGTTCACCACTTACGCACGAATCACATAGATATTCGATATAACTTTACAAAAGATCACGTAGAAAAAGGCACTATTGACATGTATTTCATGAACACGGAGTACCAACTTTGCCGACATTTTCACTAAGGCACTGGATGAAAAAAGATTCCAATTTCTTGTCGGAAAATTAGGAATGTTGAATCTCCCGTAATATGTGCTCTACGTACTCCTATGTGCTATTCATCTGGTCTATTCTATGTATTTTGCATTCTTAAATGTCATAATTAGCGTGATATTTAGTAATTAAAAATAAATAATACTATAACAATAAAATAAAAAATTTAAATCAAAAAATATATCACAAATATTATACATATACCTATAATATTAGGCGAATGACGATATCTTTAGGATGCTCGATCTAAGTCTCGAATAATTTTTCCTGACATACGACTAGTTAATTGCTTAATTTTGTCAGTTTAAGTCGCATTTTGTGTCTAAAGGTCATCAGCTTGTTCCACTAGACACCACTTCACATATGTGAGGATTCTAGCCTTTCATTTTTTTTCTCCTTGAATTTAATCTTGAGCAAGTCGCACATCAATTGCTTGTCTTAACAAGTGATTCATGGCCTCATACTCGCCTTGCGTTAGATCGTTAGGAAAATGATTGGGGCACTTAGGAAATTCCTCACTTGGCCATATAGAAAATTTCAATCCTTTAAAATAGCCTTTAGTCATCCATTTTGAGACTTCTCCAAATACTTTTTCTTCATTTGAAACCCCCTCGAGCCTTCTGCCAAAATCTTCGGCGGGATGTTCAAATGAGAAAATGAGGGGGTGAAAAAGATATGACAAAGAAAGAGATGACAAAAGAAGGTGAAAAACGCCCACAAGGAATGCTCAACGCACAAAAACCAGTCCAAAAGAACCTGCCTCTCGTCTATTAATCAAAAAATTCCAAATCATCAGAAGGAGAAATGGATCTTGCTGTGAACTTCTCCATCGATAATCTCGTACATTCGTCGGAACGGCTGGAAGAGGAGCACCTCGTAGTGAACTTCTCCAACGATAATTCGATCTTATATCGGGAAACGAGAAGAGGAGCACGGCCTTGGGTTCGACTTCCATAACTGTGAACTTCTTCAAATTGATAATCTCTTAAACCTATCTAGGGATTAAGACAAAAGAAGCACGGTATCGGCCCAAGAACGAACAAGAAGAAATTCGCCTTAGATAATCTCTCAGCCTCGTAGAGAAGCGAGCTTCAGCTTGAGCAAGTGTAGACTGATTCTTGATTTTGAGCTCCTCTTCTCCGATACAAAGGCAACAGTGTCATCGAACTGTTTGCCCTTCTGCTCCTTGTGAATCTTGCTTATATCATCCTCATGTTGTGCGAGATTGTCAAACACGGCATGGATATCCAACTCCTCTAGATCTTTATTCTGTCGAATTTGAGTGGATATTTTCTTCCATTCCGCGGGCAGAGAAGAGAGAAATCTGATGTTTGTCTCCGTATTGGTCTTCGTGATTTCTATCTTCCTCATCTCGTTGAGAAGAGTGAGGTATCTTTGGTAGATCTCATATAGACTTCCTCCGGCTTTGCTTTGAAGGAGTCGTAAGCAGTGAGAATGTTCGCCTTTTTGGCCTTTATGCCAACTTCCGTCCTCTGCATCATCTTATGCAGTTCATCCCACATTCCTTTAGCCGATGAAAGGCTATCAATCTGTCTATATATGTCGTTGGGGATGCCCTGCATGAGGGTATTCATGGCTACTAGATCAGCCTTAGCTCGAGCCCTTTCCTCTATAGAGTATTCCCTAGGCTCCTTTAGTCGCCTAGAAGGTGGAATTGGAGGAGTAGCTGTTTCATCACCAGGTACATGGACCCAGAATTGTGCCGGTCCCTCTTCAACAGACTATAGTAGATTTTCAGCTTGATCTTTTAAAGCGATGAAATTGAGGAAGCGGCTTCTCCAAACGGTATATTTGCCTCGTTGCAAAATTGGCAGACGGTTGTCATTTCCGAGAGAATACGCATCCATTTTGTGTTGTAGTTGAGTTGTTGAAGGATCTTCATTAAGTGTTTTTAACGTTTGAAGATGATGTAATGTGCTTCACAAGTAACAAAGTTCGTTAGTAGCGTTTGATTCGAAAAATAGTTCGAGAATTATTTTCGATTTAATCTTTAAAGTTTGATCGAAAATAATTCGTCAAAATAGAATATAATGTGTATTGTTCTCGTGCGAGAAACTCTGTCAGCGAAAGATTTTCGAGCGAATTGAATTGCCCAAAATCGTTCGGTCGAGAAAAATTTCCTGATCGTGAATTTATTTCGATTGTAAAGAAACGGTACGTTAGTAAGTTTCTCGACAAGTCAAAATAAATCTGTTGACTAGAAAAGTTTCTCGCATGTAAATGATTTTTAGCTTGGTCAAACATTAAATGTCTGACCGAAAATGTTTTTCGAGAGAAAGTGTTTACCCGTGCAAAGTCAAAATTGGTCTTCCTCGAAAAAAAGTTTCGCTGAATAATGCTCGAGAAATATTTTTAACTAAGATCGTTTCTAGTGTTGATGATTCTAGCGCTGACTTCGTATTCTGACCGAGAAAAATTCTCGCGCCAAGTTTTTCGATCGAGAAATTAATCCGATCGTAAACCTAGCGAGAAAAATTAGAACGATCGAGAAAAATCACAGAATACGATTAACACAGATTCAAGCAAAAACAAGGAATTAGACAATAAAATTTCAGGTAATTGCTCGCAATCATTTACTAACTACGCACGAACAAGCAATTAAACACATTATGAAGCAAAATATGTCGAAATTGATCAAAATTAGAACGTGTTCTTCATGTTCTTCGCAAACAGTGAATCACTTAACTAATTTAATCCTTAAAACGGAGTTCAAACAGCTACAAATCTGATCGCTATCAACATTTAACACTTAAACGAGCACAGAAACATCAAATTCCAGTCAATTAAGCACAGAATTAAGCTATTGGATCGAAAATAACTTTTCGCGCCAAACTGTACTTCGATGAACAGTAATCAAAAAATAATTTTCAATCCAATTCTAACAATTTTTTATTCAAAACAGAACGAATCTGCCCTGGTACCTATTGTTAGGTGCTACGATTAACAACTATATGATCCTAGGCATGAATTCTAAGTAATTCGATGATAATGATTGACATTGAGATTCGATCGAAAAACTCAAATGAAGAACAAGAGAGAAAATTCGAGTAGAGTGAGAAAGTTACTATTGTTTCTCTCTCTAGAAATTGAATTGCAAGCGTTCTTCCAATACTTTTTTCTATTGATTGCGATTGATTACAAAGTATTTATACCAAACACACTTGGTATAAATATCTAACTAGTCTTAACCTAAGGACAAATATAAGAAAAGCCCAAAAATACAAGGACAACTAATGGAATCAAGCACAATTAAAATTGATACTCTACACGTAACTTCTAAACTATGTTGCTCTGGTTGAGGCAGTCTGACTAATTTTCAAGCTCTTAGTTCTTCTATTTCTGCACTAGAGCTTCTAAGTTCCAACTTGAGACTAGCTATTCTCTCCTGAGACCAAGATAGTTTCTCATCTAATTTCTTTATACTTTTCTGCTCACGTTTCATGTTAGCGTAGTCTATTTGTTACGTTTGTAACACAGTCAATAATTTAGAGGATGAATCTACCACCTGTGAAGATGTGTATGCTTGGTCGTTGTCCGTTTGGTTGGAGAATTCTGCCTCTGTGTCCTCGTCTAGGCGGCCATGAGGGCGAGATTCTCCTCTTCGGAACTAGACGTATTCTCGAGCCAGTGGTCTTGATCCGCTATGAGGGCTACTCCAGCTTCCTTCTACTTAGTGAGTTGAAGCTTTTTGGAGTAGTGGTTGGCATCTCTCTTCTTCGGGAGAGTGCATTCGGGAGTAGTGATCGGGCTTGCTGCAGTTAAAGCACTTGTTTGGCTATTTGACTTTCTTGACTTCGAATTCTCGGGTGTGCATTCCTTGTTCTTAGAGCTAGAAGTCCGAAGTCGGTTGGCTGATGATGAATACTTCTTGAAGCACTGCTTGCTCATCATCTTTCCAATTAGAGCTAATTGCTTTCCCAGCGCTTTGAAGTTTGGCTCGACGTCGGAGTCGAATTCATCTTCTGACTCTGAAGGGGTGGGAGGCCTAACGATCTTTTCTTTGCGGGATTTGGAGCTCCTCTTCTCAGAGACTATGGCAACTGTATCTTCGATCTATTTGCCCTTCTGCTCCTTCTGTTCTCGCTGTTATATTCCTCGTGTTGTGCGAGACTGTCAAAAATAGCATGGATATCCAGGTCCTCGAGGTCATTGTTCTGCCGAATTTGAGTGCAAATGATTTATTCTCTAGGTCCAACTTAAATGTCTGACCGAAAATGTTTTTTGAGAGAAACGTTTACGTGCGCGGAGTGACTTCAGTAATACCCGTAAGTAAGCCGGCCAATAAATGAGAATAAATATGCATACATGATTTAATACCCCGGGCATATTTAATACCCGAGTCCCGTAAGTAAGCCGGCCAATAAATATGCATACATATTATATGGTTTACATGACTGCATTGGACATGTTTTGCGATTTTATGTGTCAACATGATTTCAAATTAGGTGCTATTAGGATTACTAACCAAGTAGAGGAATTAATTGAAATTAGGTTAGATATTGATTTTAGGGTTTCTAGTACATGGCATACTAACTTAGAAGATTTGATTTAGTATATTAAGTGTAATGCCCGGAAATTTAATTACGGTATTTACGGTACAATTAAGGGTGGAAATAATGAATTAGGGATATCGTAGAATTAATTACGTTAGGAAGATAGGATTTTGGGTGAAATATTTTATTTAGGGCATGTAATTAATTCGTGCGCGATATATGTCTACATGCTCCTATATGGCTTATGTGTCTATGATTGCATGCAATATGATTCATATGAACTATGTGTCATAAATTGATAGAGTAAGATTATTTTGAGCACAAAGTGCGATAAGACACTTTCGTGTTTTATGCCCTGAAGTGATTACTGCATTTAAATGACTACATGATATACGTGTTACATAAATCTATAAGTTAAGCGTCTATGTGACGATGGGAGTTATGTGGTGATGTGAAACCTTGCGAAGTTAATTAAAGGTCACGGTGACGTTACGAGTTAAATAGGGATTTCCGAAAGTATGAGAAAGGAAGATAGAAATAAACACTAATGGCTAGATTGGAGTTGAGGCTAAGATTTTCTTGGACTATGAATTATCTAGTTGGGTTAAACATTTAAATTTAGGCCCAAATCATACCTGGCCAAATCTTAGAGACAAAGTCCCTTAAAAAAAGGAAAACCCACGCCACCCATGTCCTAATCCAACAAAATGCAATAAAATATCTAACTTAAACACTTTAACACCCCATAAACTCACCTAAGCAACTAACGAAAGCAAGAGGGAAAGGAGAAGAAGAAGCCGAGAGCCAAAAATCGACCCAAAGAACACTTCAACTTGCTTAGGATTTCGAGTAAGTAGACTTATTGCTTTAAGCTTATTTGATCTTCATTACTAGGTATTAAGGCACGTTTAAGACTTAGGGGATTTAAGAATCCGAAGGTACCATAAACGGCAAAACCCTAGGATTTGAAATGAAATCATGACTAAGAGTTCCCTCGAGATTATTGTTTGATTTTGGCTAGCCTAACTTACGTTAAGGCTCATTAATTCAGCAAGGAAAGAAGCTTTGAGTAGAATGAAGCCCTAGAACTTAGAAATTCTGGGCAGAGGGAACGATGGATGTGATTTCGGGTAGATGACTTAAGGCTTGATGAAATCGGGGAAATAAGATAATAAATCGGGCGATTTTAGTTGTATGACAAATCGTGCGATTTAATATAAATAACACATAGTATAAGCTTCAATGATTCCAATCTAGACATCCCAAAATCGGGCGAAATGTTGCATGTAAGGAATCTAATGAATTAAACGTAAGAGATGGTTAAATCGGGCGATTTAAGCCCTAGAGTATCTCGGCGATTTGGAGTGTCTCAAAACATGAAATCGGGCGACTTCATGCGAAATCTAAATCGGAGGAATTAAAAGAATAATCCACGTGGCGAAAGGAGAACAAATCGCCGAGATAGAGCTCAACAAACCCTGAAATCGGGCGACTCCATGCAAGGTTGAAATCGGGCGATTTCCACCCATGGAATACCCTAAATCGACCGAAAACAATTCATACTCCATACATGGATTCGGGATGACGTCATGCTGATGAAAAAGCACGGCGATTTCCATCTCTTGAAGACCTCAAATCGGGCGAATTACCTTGAGCTACCCATGCATGAGAAATCGGGCGAAATGCTATGCAACCTAGGACAAATCGGGCGATTTGGAACCTTAAGAGACCTCGGCGATTTGAGGGTTACAATGTCATGAAATCGGGCAAATTGCATGAATGTGAAATCGGACACATCCATGCTAAGTACAAATCGGGCGAATAAACGAGATTGCATGCAAGATTTAATCGGGCGATTTCGTGCTAATACCAATCGATCGAAATCAGCCCATAAGAGATCAAATCGGGCAGATGAAATTCGTGCAAGACAAATCGGGCGACTCGAATAAATCGAACAGCACTTAGATATTTCGCCGTGCCCCTTAGATTAAAAGTTAGTACTAACATAACTTAGAAATTGTTGGGGCGGGAAATTAGCCTAGACTCGAAGTTAGCAATTTATAATCTAGCGAAATTAATGAAGTTAGATAATCTCGTTCGACCTAACTAATTAATTAACGAGGGCATAATACTAATACGATAATATTTATGTTTAAAGGTCGTACGTTAGGAGCTAACGGGGAGAACACTAATTACGCTCGGACGACAGGTAAGTAGAAATCCAACTACGACACATAACTTGTTTGAATGTACTTGCTTTAAGCGACTACATGCTTCGGTGATTTCATGTTTACGTGATTTAATTGATATGTCTTCATGTGAATGTGTCTGAAGTTTTTAATTGGATGACTAGGTGCTTCGAGGCTTACCTGAATTGTGTTTACTTGATATTACGTGACTAAGTGCCTCGATGATTACATGAATTACGTGGAATAATTGTATATTCGGTCTCTTGGTAATATCTTCTGGCATTTGTTGCATTTTCATACTCACGTGCATACACTATCATATGTGGGAGGGTTGTATGAGTCGAGTATGCATATATATATGGTGTATCGCTTGAAAGCGATTGATACATTGCCGATATGGGCATGTGTTGTCGACTCAGTTGAGTCAAGGGCTGTCCACTATGCCACCAGGGCGACGTTTAGCGTCGTCAAACTATTATATAAAATATATGGATTATGATTAGGGCAGATGTCCCGATGGCGAAAAGGCCGTATACATATATTATTATTATTGTACACGTAATGAAATATATTAGGGCAATGTCCGTTGGCGAAGAGATCGCCTATATATATATTACTATTATGTACCTAATGAAATATATTAGGGCAATGCCCGCAGGCGAAGTGACCGTGTATATATATATATTATTATTATGTACGTAATGAAATATACTAGGGCGAAGACCCGTTGGCGAAAGGGCCGTATATACATATATTATTATTATGTATCTAATGAAATATATTAGGGCGATGCCCGTTGGCGAAAGGGCCGTATACATATATTATTATTATGTATCTAATGAAATATATTAGGGCGATGCCCGTTGGCGAAAGGGCCGTATACATATATTATTATGTATCTAATGAAATATATTAGGGCGATGCCCGTTGGCGAGAGGGCCATATATATGTATGTTTATGTTATAATTGGGCGATGCCCGTGACGGTAGGGTGCGACCTGGAGGGTGCGACCTGAGGGTATAAGCAACACAGGGTGGAACCCTGGTGTAGGCAACCTCAGCGTGGGCTACCAGCGTGAGCGACCGCCGACAGTCGGGGACGCCGGGTACATATGGCAACCTAGGGGAACGATGTGCATCCTAGGTATGACCATCCGGCATGGACCGCTGTCTATTTGTCCCTAGTGGACGTGAGCTCTTTGTGGTGCATAGTGAGATTAGCCGAGGGCCCTGAGTGATGTTAGTACGGATATGATGAGCATCGGCGCAGATCGCCTTTGCGAAGTATAGGTGCATCGGCGCGGATCGCCTTTGCGTAGGTAGTATATGCATTGGCGTGGATTGCCTTTGCGGGGAAGGGACATGTGCATACATGCATGATTTCTGCTTACTGAGCCTCGGTGGCTCATTCTTTTATGTTATGTGTTGTAGGTACTTACGATCACGGTACGTGATCGCCTAGCTGGCAAGGCCTATCCTTTGAAGCTTCCGAGCGTTTTTTGGGGGTGGACGTGTGTGTATGGATGACGACCTGTGAGGCCGGGCGCATAGGAGCTTTTGCTGTGCCATCGCAACCGTCCCAAGTAATTATGAACTAGGATTAGGGTGTAATTAGGACTTGAAGAAATTATTTTGTCGCGTAGTTATATTCTTTTGACGTGTACAGGACACGAACTCCTTATGAAGAAGGAAAAAAAAAATTTCTACCGTATTTTCGTATACTCTAAGTTATCGTACCATTAGACACTTAGAGTTAAGCTAGAAAAGGTAGTGATGGCTAGGGTCGCTACATTAAGTGTTGATACCACGTTTTGGGATGCATGAATTGGTAGGAATAATTTTGAAACACATCTCGCAACCTTGGTGTTGATTAATCAACCTCGAAATGTTTGAATCATTAAACAACTCGATATCTTCAAAGTTTACATCAAGGTCTCGAAATTCATAAGAGTTGAAATTCATGAAACTCGAAACATTTAAAGCTCGAGATTTATAGAGCTCGAAATCCTTAAAACTCGAGACTGAAGAATGTTAGAAGATTTCGACAGATGAGATAAGTATTGATTACTTAGTTGCAAAGGACTTACTAGATATCAATGTCATTTGTTTATTTCTACACGCAAGAAATCAGATAAAAATGAAGAAGAGAAGCAAATATAACTCACTAACAGACCATTGAAGAACTTACGAGCTGGGAAGAGATGAGAGCCAATATCCATAAACTAGGAAGAGGGTATAATTTCTTACTTTGATTTTACATTTTTATTCAGATACTAGTATGTCAGGAAGATTAGGGAACATGAAAATTTCGTTTATTCAAGTTACATGAAGTTTTAATTGCTGAAATGACCTATATATATTAAAGTCATTTGTGTTCTTAAAAAAAAATTTTATAAAAATAGGGTTTTTACTTTGATACCATAGTTAGTTATTGAAGCTTTAGGAATCGTTTAAGGTGCATGCGAGTTTCAGTTTGGTAAATATCGAAACTCTATTAAGTCTTGTAGGAATAATCTCGAGCTCAAGGATGAAATAAGAATATGTCGAAATCTATGTTAAATCCATGTCGAAATTTTGTAGTGTTAAATCTCGAGATCAAGTCTGAAAAGCATGTCGAAATCCGTATTAGTCTTAGCTTCAAATTCTATGTGAGATCTCGAAATAAAACTCGAGATCTATCTTGAGGTTAGTATCGAAATCTTTGTTGTATTAATTTAGAAGTTGGCATAAGATGTCGAGAACTAACTCGAGATCCATATCGACATTGTATATTGTTTAGTTTAAACCTCGAAGTCTCTATATATAGTCTCGAAAGCATACATATCGAAATCATGTCGGGATCCATCTCTAAGAGTTACTTCGAAATCCCACAAATTAAGTTCAAGTCTCATATCGAGATTCATATCGAAATTGTATATTGATTAGTTTAAATCTCGAAGTCATTGTATATAATCTTGAAGACACATAACTCGAAATATATGTCAAACTCCAACTCGAGATTTATCTCGAGATTATTATACATACTATGTCGAGATCCTTATATGAGCTTCAAAATAATACTTTTTCAATTTTAGTCGAAGTTCAAAGCTTTAGTGTTTCGAAACTCGTAAAAGTCGAAACTAGGGTTTTCAAATTAAGCCAATTTCATGAAATTATAATTAGACTAACAAACCCTAATTTTAAATGTTTCTATACTTAGGATTCGGAGATTAACGACTTACAGTACGATAAACTAAATAGCTAAGGATACCAGGTAAGTGGAAGTCCCAACTACAACACATAATTGTATGTGCATGAAATTATGTTACGTGCTTTTGATTTTATGTGACTTCCATGATCTTATGTGATATCTGATGTAATTTATTTACCTTATATGATGGCATGACACGCATATTCATGACATGAGCATATGCACACACGTTTAGTACAAAAGGCATGAAATGAGAGCATGCATAATATACGATCGCCTGAGATCGATAAAGATTCACCGATATGGACGTCTGATGTCGACTCACAGTTGAGTCACGGCTCTTGCTACCATGGTGAAGGCAAGCAATCCGCAACTCATGTTGATAATCGTGATACGGCGATTCTCCAAATCACGGAGCTTGTTCGCCGGCAATCCGCTCAAATTCAAGAAATGATGCAACAGCGAAATAGGGGCGGACAGTCTAGCAGCGGACTCTCTCAAGCAGAGAGGGTCGAGATAGTAGGGGAAAGATTTCGCAAGCTTAATCCCCCGAATTATGAAGATACAGTTGACCCTACAGCGGCTGAAGATTGGTTACGAACTTTGGAAAGTATGTTTCAGTACAGTCGCATTCCAGAGGATGAGAAAGTATTATGTGCTGCCTTCCTGCTGAGATGACAGGCCATTGGTGGGATACAATTCTCGCCTTTGAAGATCCCGTTACAATGACGTGGGACCGGTTCAAGGAACTCTTTAGAAGTAAATATTTACCGCCCCAGTCAGAGCTCAAAGGATGAATGAATTCATCAATTTACATTAGGGCCCGATGACCGTAGCAGAGTATATTAGGAAGTTCGAGCAATTGTCCCGATTCGCAGCTCACATGGTGAGCACAGATGCATTGAAGGTGGAGCGTTTCCTGGAGGGCTTAAAGCCCGAATTATATAGAGATGTGAACATGGTCGGATCTCAAGGAGCCACCTATGCTCAAGTGGCTGAACGCGCACTAATGGCAGAGCAGGCCGAACTTCGGATTTTGCGAGCCCATGAAGCAAAGAGAAAGTTTGTTCAAGGGCCAAAATAGAGTGGAGGTAACCCGAAGAAGCCGTTTAACCCCAAGAATGCCCGACCCAATTTCTAGAACCGACCTGGACCCCCACAACAATTTGGTTCTAATCAGGGAAGACCTCCTATGACTATACCCCATGTCCCAAGTGCACACGACGACATCTGGGCGTGTGCTACTCTCAGAATGCGATCTACTATAAATGTAGCAAGGCGGGCCACTTCTCCAAAGCATGTACGGAGACTGTATCTGGAAGTCAAGCACCTGTTCAAACTAGGCCACCTACGATACCTGCTAGAGTTTACACGTTGACTTCTGAGGAGGCGGAGAACAACCAGTCTGTGGTGGCAGGTACTCTCCTAATCCATTCAACCCCGACATGCATATTAGTTGATTCAGGAGCGACGCATTCATTTGCATCTACTAACTACGTGGCGAGACTCGGGGTTACGCCTAGCCTAGTTAACTATGAATACAATGTTACGATCCCAAATGGAACCTCTACGAGAACCAACCAAATCTCAAGAGATAGTCTAGTAATAGTGAACGATAGGACCTTACCCGTTGACCTGATAGTCATTCCAATGAACGATTATGAAATAATCCTCGGAATGGACTGGCTATCGAAATACGGATCAGTTATTGACTGTAACTGTAAGCAAGTGACTTTTAACCTAGGAGACACCGAACCATTCACGTTCACAGGGAGTAGCAAGCGTGGTAAGATTCCCAAGGTTTCAGCAATGAAGGCACATCGTTTGCTCAAGACAGGATGTGAAGCTTACCTGATATTTGCAATATCATCCGAAGAACGTTCATCCTTGAAGTTAGAAAAAGTTCCAGTAGTACAAGATTTTCCCGATGTGTTTCCTGAAGACTTACCCGGACTTCTGCCGGATCGTAAAATTCAATTCACGATCAATTTAGTGCCAGGAGCTGCACTGATTTCTAAGGCGCCGTACCGACTCGCTCCAGCTGAGCTGAAGGAATAGAGGGAGAAAACTGGATGAACTGTTGCAAAAAGGGTTCATCCAGCCGAGCTTCTCACCATGGGGAGCACCGATTTTGTTTGTTAAGAAGAAAGATGGATCGATGCGGCTTTGCATCGATTATAGGGAGCTGAACAAGATTACGATCAAGAACAAATATCCCCTCCCTCGAATTGACGACTTATTTGACCAACTGCAAGGTGCAACTGTCTTTTCGAAGATAGACCTGAGATCCGGATATCATCAGTTGAAAATCTGAGAAGAGGATATTCCAAAGACGGCTTTCAGTACCCGCTACGGGCACTACGAGTTCCTAGTCATGCTTTTCGGACTGACTAATGCGCCGACAGCATTCATGGACCTGATGAACCGGGTATTCAAGCCATTCCTAGATAAGTGTGTTATCATATCCTTCGATGACATTCTCATCTATTCGAAGACCAAAAAGGAGCATGAACAACACTTGAAGATCGTACTGGGAATACTACGAGAAAAGCAGTTGTATGCGAAATTCAAGAAATGCGAGTTCTAGCTCAATCAAGTCGCATTTGTCGGACACGTTATCTCAGGAGCTGGAATATCTGTTGATCCCAGCAAGATCGAGGCTATTAACAACTAGCCTCAACGGACGAATGTCACAGAAATACGAAGTTTACTCGGACTAGCTGGGTATTATCGGAAGTTCATCAAAGATTTCTCCAAAATTACATCAACCCTGACGAAGTTAACGAAGAAGCATACTCCATTTCAATGGGACGACGCTTGCGAGCAGAGTTTTCAGAATGGAAATATCGTAGCATATGCCTCGCGACAACTCAAAGATTATGAAAAGAACTACCGACTCACGACCTAGAGCTTGCCGCTGTAGTTTTTGCTCTCAAATCTGGAGACACTAGCTATACGGCGAGCGATGTGAGATTTTCGCTGACCACAAAAGTCTCAAATACTTCTTCACCCAGAAGGAGTTAAATATGAGACAACGACGATGGCCTGAGTTAGTCAAAGACTATGATTGCGTGATTAGCTACCATCCGGGGAAAGTGAATGTAGTCGCAGATGCGCTGAGCCGTAAGACTGTAAATACAGAATTACAAAAGCTTGAAGTAGAGGTGATACAAATGGGCGAGATTGAGACAAGACTTGCAGCGTTAACACTTCGACCCACATTGAGGGAGCAAATTACGAAGGCCCGGGAGATGACGAGTTATATCTGAAAATCAAAGAAGCGTCAATGGAACAAAGATCAGTAGACTTTACCATACGAGATGACGGAACCTTATACTATAGGAAATATCTATATGTCCCTAACGACACCGAATATCGAAAGACTGTCATGACGGAAGCCCATACCACCGTTTATTCTATCTGTCCGAGAGCGACGAAGATGTACAGAGATCTACGAAGCCATTATTGGTGGCCAGGGATAAAGGAGAAATCGCAACCTTCGTAAATTAATGCTTGACGTGTCAGCAAATTATGGCAGAACATCAATGACCGGCAGGAACTCTGCAATCCCTGCCAGTACCCGAAAGGAAGTGGGATCATATTACGATGGACTTCGTTGTTGGGTTGCCTAAGACTGTGAAAGGCCACGACGCCATATGTGTATTCTTTGATCGATTGACCAAGTCCCCTCACTTTCTGCCTATTAGTTCAACATTCTCCATGGAACGATACGCAGGATTATATATTCAAGAGATGTGCCAATGTCAATCATTTCTGATAGAGGCTCAAGATTTCTGTCCAAGTTCTGGATGAGTTTACAGAAGGCCATGGGAACCAAGTTATCATTCAGTACTACCTACCATCCTCAGACAGACGGGCAGAACGAACTATCCAGACATTGGAAGATATGCTAAGAGCCTGCGTGCTGGACTTCAAAGGAAATTGGAGCTGATATCTTCCTTGGAAATTGGAGCTGATATCCAGTCATTTCCATGCAACGATGGGAATGGCTCCATATGAAGCGTTATACGGGCGCAAGTGTAGATCTCCAATTCACTGGGATGAAGTCGGAGAACAAGCAATACTAGGCCCGATCTAGTGCGAGAAATGACGAAAGCAATATCAAAGGTACGGGAACGGATGAAAACGGCGCAAAGTAGGCAAAAAAGCTACGCAGACCAAAAGCGTAGACCATTGGAATTCCAAATAGATGACTTCGCATTTTTGAAGGTGTCCCCAATGAAAGGCGTGAAGCAATTTGGGAAAAGGGCAAATTAAGTCCACGTTATATAGGACCGTTCCGAGTTCTCAGAAAAGTCAGCGAAGTTGCATACCAACTCGAATTACCAAATTTGCTAGCTCAATTACATGATGTCTTTCACGTATCGACGTTGCGAAAATACGTCGCAGATCCAAGCCATGTGTTGAACACGGAGCATCTTTATCCACAACTCAAGCCAGATTTGAGCTATGAGGAGAAGCCAGTGGAAATTCTTATGTATGACGCGAAATGATTACGGAGCAAAGAAATTCCTTTAGTCAAGGTATTATGGCAGAATCAGTCCAAAGAAGAAGCTACGTGGGAACGGGAAGATGACATGAGGAACCGGTATCCTGAGCTCTCCCTACCTGATTTCGGGGGCGAAATCCCTTTTAAGGGGGGAAGATGTAATACCCGAGTCCCGTAAGTAAGCCGGCCAATAAATATGCATACATATTATACGGTTTACATGACTGCATGAGACATGTGTTTCTGATTTTATGTGTCAACATGATTTCAAATTAGGTGCTATTTGGATTACTAACCAAGTAGAGGAACTAATTGAAATTAGGTTAGTTATTGATTTTAGGGTTTCTAGTACATGGCATACTAACTTAGAAGATTTGATTTAGTATATTAAGTGTTGATACCACGTTTTGGGATGCATGAATTGGTAGGAATAATTTTGAAACACATCTCGCAACCTTGGTATTGATATCAACCTCGAAACTTTTGAATTATTAAACAACTCGAATCTTTAAAATTTACATCAAGGTCTCGAAATTCTTAAGAATTGAAATTCATGAAACTCGAAACATTTAAAGCTCGAGATTTATAGAGCTCGAAATCCTTAAAACTCGAGACTAAAGAATGTTAGAAGATTTCGAAAGATGAGATAAGTACCGATTACTTAGTTGCAAAGGACTTACTAGATATCAATGTCATTTGTTTATTTCTACACGCAAGAAATAAGATGAGAATTAAGAAGAGAAGCAAACATAACTCACTAACAGACCATTGAAGAACTTACGAGTTGGGAAGAGACGAGAGAGCCAATATCCATAAACTAGGAAGAGGGTATAATTTCTTACTTTGATTTTACATTTTTATTCAGATCCTAGTCTGTTAGGAAGATTTGGGAACATGAAAAATTTCGTTTATTCAAGTTACATGAAGTTTTAATTGCTAAAAAGACCTAAGTATATTAAAGTCATTTGTGTTCTTAAAAAATATAAAAATAGGGTTTTTATTTTGATACCATAGTTAGTTCTTGAAGGTTTAGGAATCGTTTAAGGTTCATGCGAGTTTCAGTTTGGTAAATAAAGAAACTCTGCTAAGTCTTGTAGGAATAATCTCGAGCTCAAGGATGAAAATAAGAATATGTCGAAATCTATGTTAAATCCATGTCGAAATTTTGTGGTGTTAAATCTCGAGATCAAGTCTAAAAAGCATGTCGAAATCCATATTAGTCTTAGCTTCAAAATTCTATGTGAGATCTCGAAATAAAACTCGAGATCTATCTTGAGGTTAGTATCGAAATCATTGTTGTATTAATTTAGAAGTTGGCATAAGATGTCGAGAACTAACTCGAGATCCATATCGACATTGTATATTGTTTAGTTTAAACCTCAAAGTCTCTATATATAATCTCGAAAGCATACATCTCGAAATCATGTCGCGGTCCATCTTTAAGAGTTACTTCAGAATCCCACAAATTAAGTTCAAGTCTCATATCGAGATTCATATCGAAACTGTATATTGATTAGTTTAAATCTCGAAGTCATTGTATATAATCTCGAAGACACATAACTCGAAATATATGTCAAACTCCAATTCGAGATTTCTCTCGAGATTAGTATACATGTCGAGATCCTTATATGAGCTTCAAAATAATACTTTTCAATTTAAGTCGAACTTCAAAGCTTTAGGGTTTCGAAACTCGTAAAACTCGAAACTAGGGTTTTCAATTTAAGCCAATTTCGTGAAATTATAACTAGACTAACAAACCCTAATTTTATATATTTCTATACTTAGGATTCGGAGATTAACGACTTAGCTAAGGATAGACTAAATAATCTCGAGAACTCTAGGTAAGTGGAAGTCCCAACTATAACACATAATTGTATGTGCATGAAATCATGTTACGTGCTTTTATGATTTTATGTGATATCTGATGTAATTTATTTACCTTATATGATGGCATGACACGCATATTCATGACATGAGCATATGCACACACGTTTAGTACAAAAGGCATGAAATGAGAGCATGCATAATATACGATCGCCTGAGATCGATAAAGATTCCCTATATGGACGTCTGATGTCGACTCACAGTTGAGTCACGGCTCTTCTATGCTACCATGGTGACGTCGTATGGCGCTACTGTCAAGACATGACATGTTCAATGCAAGACATGATTTTAGGGCTAATGCCCTCATGGCGGATCGTGAAACCTGGAGGGTACGAGCTGAGGGAGTAAGCGACGCCGAGAGTATCTCTGGTGTTGACTACCTCGGATTAGGCTACCAGTGTCAAGCGTCCGCGTACCGTATGAAACCACCTTGGGACAGAAAAGGCGCCATAGGGTTAGCCCCCTTGAGTGGGTATTGTCACTTATATGATTATTTATCCCTTGTAGATTTGAACTCCATGATGGTGCATAGCAAGATAGCCGAGGGCCCTATATGACAAGACAAGACAAGAGACAGAAGATATGAGGTCTAGGGAGCATTGGTGCGGATGCCTTTGCGAATTTAGGACACGTGCATGGCATGCATGGCTTTCACTTACTGAGCTTTATAAGCTCATTCCACGAATTTATGTGTTGTAGGTTCACGGGATCACGGTACGTGATCTTCACGAAGGCGAGGCCAAATTTTGAAGCTTCCGGAGGACTTTTGAGGTGGCAGTGTGTGCATGGATGCGACCTGAGTGGCGGGCCATTAGATTTTTTGAACACGCATGCGCACTCTACCTTGTATTATGTCATAGGAATATTTTGTATTGTACAGAAGGGTTTCCTTTATATAAAAGGAAACATTTTGTACGCATTTTCGTATGTAGATTTCATTTATATCACATGCAGTCACATGAATTAGTAATAAGAATGGGTGGTGGAAGTCAGGGGCGCCACAGAAAATTTCTCGCACAGAGTTTTTGATTGAGAAATTTAATCGATCGAAAGCGAGAAAAATTGAATTATGCAATTAAACACAGAAAACACTAAATTCAAGCTGATACAACAATTGATCGATGAAACTACGGGTAATTGCTTGAAATTAGCTAGGTTACACACACAAAAGATTAAACATGTTACGAAGCAAATAATGTTCAGTTTTGACGAGATCAGAACATGTTCATATAAGTTCTTGCCCGAACACTAGCTTCGATCGATTCAAAATTCAGTCTAATTTGAACCTCTAATCAGTGTGGATCATCTCTCAAATGAATTCCAACACTTAATTAAGCATAGAAACATCGAAATCAGTTCAATTAAGCACATAATTTGAGCTATCAGATCGAATTAAATTTTCGCGCCAAAACTGTTCGCACGAAACAGTTCCAGAAATGAAATTCGATCCGATTTCTACCATTTCGATTAATAATAAAATGAATCTTCTCTTATACCAATTGTTAGGCCTCAACTAATCATCTCCAAGATCCTAGACATGAACTCTAAGGTAATTATTTAGAACCGTATGAATTGTAATTTGATCGAAAACCTTTTTATCAAGAACGCGAGAGAGAATATTTTAGTGTGAGAAAGTTATTTGTCGTTTCTCTCTCTAGAATTGGAATGCAAGCCTTTCGGATCAATTCAGAACTTTCTCTATTCAGCTCAATGTTTACAAGCGTATTTATATAAAACAAACTAGGTATAAATAAAAATCTAGTCCTAAACTATGGATTAATACAAGAAACGCCCCTAAATACAAATATAGCTAATAAAATAAGCACAATTCTAAATCGTATTCTACACTACTCCTAAACTATCGAAAACACAATTACATGATCCATTACAAAGATAGCTACTAAATCTAAGCACAATTCAAATGTGTATTCTACATTCTTCTTTGCTGAAATTTCTCAAATCTTCTTCTCAGCATGGCCAGCTGCTCCAACACGTCCTCCTCATCTTCATCGTCGTTGTCAGAGTCATGTTCTTATTCAGTGTTGAAGGAAATAGTTTGTTGATTTCTGACTTGTGGCTTTCCTTCATAAAGACTTGAGTCATCGCATCTTTGGTTAGAGATCTGACTAGCTCCGAGACACATAACTTCCAAATCATTCGCTTCATAGATGGCGGTTACTTTGGGATTTCTTTCTCTCGGAAGTGATCTCAAGATTTTTTGGACCTTTTCAGCACCGGTGATGATCTTACCAAGGGAGAATATCTGATTGATAATGGTCATGAATCTTGCATACATGTGACTTATCGTTTCCTCATCTTCCATTTTGAACGGCTCGTATTGGGGTTAGGAACGCTATTCTTTCTTATATAACTCGAGTGGTTCCCTCATCTACGACTTTTAGCATCTCCCACATATAACTTGGCGGATACGCATGAGCTTACATGTTTATATTCTTCTCTTGTTAGTGCATAAGTGATCTTGTTTTTTGCCTTGGCATTCAGTGAGATTCCAGGCTTGTCTTCTACATCGTAGTTAGGAGTTTTCTTGGGAGTTCCATCTGCCTTTTTGGTTCATATTGTCCCGATAGTAATGATATCCCACAAATCATAGTCGACGGCCAGAAGGAAGAAGGAATTTGTAGAACCCAAGTCCCCCATAAGCTAGTTGGCTAATAAATTTGCATACACGTCCTATATTTATGTGACAATATAAATTCCTATGTGTTAATTATGTGCCTATGTGACTTTATGAATTTCGTGCTTATGTGATTATATTGATTTTGTACACCTTAAATACGTGACTATGTATATCTAAAATACTTAGGGATTTTCGAAAAATAGGGAGTAAGGGTATGAATTGGACTATAATTATTGATGGGCTAGATTTCAATATTAGGCCCAAAACCCTTGGAGATAACTCTTAGCAACCAAGTTCTTTAGAACGTTCTCCATTATATAAATGGAAAAATTCCATACGCATTTCCACACGTCTCTTTAACTTAATAACTTGTTAGGCACTTAGGGTAACGTAAGACAAGGTAGCGAGAGCTAGGGTCGCCACATGTTGTATTAGAGCTTCAGTCACATGTTCTGTAGACTGTCCATGTACACAAACCCAAAAGCGCGGAAGCAACCTTGTCTGTAAGTTTTATGATGTCATGAAGTTCTGTGTTGCATAAATTTATTGGCTATAGGGACTGCTAGGGTAGAAAAGGAAAATGGTAAGAACTAGAGGTGAAAGCAGTGGTGGTGCAGATCAGGATAGGGAACACACATTCCCTACTGACAGTCGAAATTCCACCATTTTTCAATTGACTAAATTAGTTCGACAACAGTCAGCAACTAATAAAGCTGAACAAAACAAATGTGGGACCGACTCAGGCATAAAGACCTGAGATAGTGGGGGACAGTTCCGTAGGCTGAATCCACCAACTTTCGAAGATATGACTGACCCGACTGCAGCCGAAGATTGGTAATGGTCTCTGGAAAGCATGTTCGTGTACGGCCAAGTCCCAGAGGTGAAGAAAGCCCTCTCGTTGTATTTCTGCTAAGGGAAGCACGGGGCATTGGTGGGATGCCATTATGGTGATTGAGAACACCGCAACAATCAGCTGGGATCGTTTCAAGTAGTTGTTCAGGGGTAAGTACCTCACTGCCCCAGTTCGAACTCAACACATGAATGAATTCATCAACCTCCAACAAGGACCGATGACGGTGGCCGAGTACATCCGAAAGTTCGAACAACTGTCAAGGTTCGCAGCCCATATGGTGAGCACGGATGCTCTGAAGATTGAACGTTTTCTGAAGGGATTGAGCCGGAACTATACCGCGACGAAAGTATGGCAGGACTGCAAGGAGCCACGTATGCTCAGGTGGTAGAAAGGGTGATGGTAGCAAAATAGGTGAGGCCCGAATAGTCAGCTCAGAAAGCGAAAAGAAAATTTGCACAAGCACAAGGAGCAGAGTGAGCGGAGGCAATCCGAAGCGCCAATCTATTCCCAAGGGCGTGAAGCAGAACTTTCATAATAAGCCCCCACAACGTCCACAGGGTAGACCAAATCGACCGCCAAACCCGAACCAAGGAGGATTTCTAGTGCTTACCCCGAACTGCCCGAAGTGCGGGAAAATGCACTTTCGCAACTGCTACGCCCAGAACAACAACTGCTTCAAATGCGGGAAGCCGAGGCACTTTGCCAGGATATGTCCGGAGAATACATTAGGGAGCCAAGCTGGGAATCAGGAAAGGCCACCGGCTGTGCCACCTAGGGTATACATGATCACTTCAGAGGAAGCAAAGGAAAACCCATCCGTGGTGACAAGTACCCTGTCAATACACCGAATCCAAACATGCATACTATTAGATTCATGAGCCATGCACTCATTTGCATCCGTTAAGTATGTGACGAAACTCGGGCTTACACCTCACCAGTCTGAGTGCGAATATAGTGTAGCTATGCCACATGGGGGTCCGACTAGAACCAATCAGATACTGAGAGATTGCCTAGTGTTAGTTGGCGATAAGGAATTGCCTGTGGATTTAATAGTCATTCCAATGAATAATTACGAGGTCATTCTTAATGGACTGGTTGTCGAAGTGCGCAGCGGTCATAGATTGCAATCACAAAGTAGTTACATTTAACCTGGAAGGAAACGAGCCTTTTAGTTTTGCAAAATGGTCAAAAGAAGAAGCATTTCGAGAATAACGGCACTCAAGGCTCAGCAATTGATCAAAGCCATATGCGAAGCATACTTTGTTTTGTAATAAGAACGGAAGAGAATACATCCCCGAAGTTGGAAGAAGTACCCGTAGTTCGTGACTTTTAGGACGTATTTCCTGAAGACCTACCAGAATTACCTCCGGACAGAGAGATCGAGTTCACAATAGATCTAGTGCCTGGAGCAGCACCAATCTCCAAGACTACATATCGGTTAGCGCCAACCGAGTTGAAAGACCTAAAGGAGCAATTAGACGAACTCCTACAAAAAGGATTCATCCAGCCGAGTTTCTCTCCCTGGGGAGCTCGTGTGGAGAAAGACGGACCACGTGTTCGAGTCATTTTTTGACAAGTTCGTCATTGTGTTCATAGACGACATACTCATCTATTCGAAGACAAAGGAGGAACACGAGCAGCATCTATGAATAGTCCTTGGGGTGTTACGGGAAACGCAGTTGTACGCCAAGTTCAAGAAGTGCGAGTTTTGGCTGGACCAAGTCGCCTTCTTAGGACATATCGTTTATGGGGCAGGGATTTCTTTGGATCCGAGCAATGTTGAACCATCAGTCATTGGCCGAAACCGACTAATGTGACTGAAGTGAGGAGTTTCCTTGGCTTGGCAGGATATTACAGGAAGTTCACAAAGACTTCTCGAAAATTGCCTCAACGCTGGCGAAGTTGATGAGAAAGAATACCCCGTTCCATTGGAATGAGGAATGCGAGCAAAGTTTTCAAGAATTGAAAAGACGACTTACTACGGCCCCAGTCCATACGATACCATATGGAACGGGGGATTTCAATTTATAGTGATGTCTCGAAGAATGGGTTAGGATGCCTGCTAATACAGAATAGGAACGTAGTAGCCTATGCCTCACGACAATTGAAGGAGTATGAAGAGAATTACCCGATGCACAACCTAGAACTTGCAGCTTTGGTCTTCGCCCTGAAGATTTGGAGGCACTATATGTATGGGGAGCAATGTGAGATGGTGGCTGAAGTATTTCGTCACGCAAGAGCCCGAAGTATTTCTTCACGAATTGAACATGAGGCAAAGACGGTGGCTCGAACTTGTAAAGGATTATGATCGCGTAATCAATTACCACCCAGGCAAAGCGAATGTGGTAGATGATGCACTAAGTCAAAAAACGGTTAGCGTGGAGTTGCAGCGACTTGAGGTGGAAATCGTAAGTTTAGGATAAGTCAAAACCAAGTTGGCGACTTTGACCCTTCAGCCTATACCTTAATGGATCAAATAAAAAAGGCGCAAGAAAAGGACGGACTTTATGCGAAAATCAAGGGAGCACAAACAGAATTGCTGGCGATGGACTTTACGTTTCCAGACAACGAAAGCCTGTATTACAAGAATCGGCTATATGTACCTAAGGATACGGAGCTTCGAAGAACCATAATGACAGAAGTCCATGCCATGACGTATTCAGTACACCCAGGAGCCACGAAAATGTACAGAGACCTCCGGATGAACTATTGGTGGCCAGGAATGAAAAAGGAGATAGCGATGTTTGTGAGTTAGTTCTTGACGTGCCAACAAATCAAAGCGGAACACCAACGACCGGCAGGGACCTTACAGCCATTACCAATACGTAATGGAAATGGGATAACATAACGATGGATTTCGTTGTCGGTCTGCCGACGAATATAAAAGGGCACGACGCGATTTGGGTAATCACTGACCGGCTAACCAAGTCTGCTCACTTCTTGCCAATAATTATGACGTTTTCTTTGGAGCGGTACGCGAAACATTTACATGCAGGGGATAGTGCGACTTATGGAATCCCAACGTCGATCATTTCGGTTCGAGACTCAAGATTTCTGTCGAAGTTTTGGACGAGCTTGCAAAAGGAGATAGGAACGAAGTTGTCCTTGTTGAGGTATATGCCCTAGATGTCGTACGAGTACTGGGAGTACAAGGCAATTTCGTAATTGTGTAGTATTTAGTGATGTAATTTGATTACTTCTATTAATGGAATGATATTATTCAAAATTAATTTATTATTCAATAAATAAATCAAAATTGCAAATTATTAATAAGTCTAAAGATTTCACCTTGCAGTCTGGGTGAATAAGATAAATTAGTAAAACCTAAATATTGGCAGTTCAGTTATGTGGGGACAGAGAGGGCACCAGTAAGCTGAGATACTGCAATATTAAAATAGTCCACAAGTCTAAGTCTCTAGTAGGGTGACTGGATTGACAAGTACCACTTGTTTGTCGAAATACGGTGTGCCAACCGTTCACTCGGAAAGTGGGAGCCCACGACAATTATACAAGATGAATCATGGGATTATCTTTATTTGGACACTGACTCGTAATCAAACGGTCACATGCTTGTTATGTTCTTGATCGATCGATTGACTGTAGTAGTATGCGTAACCTTAGATTGAAAGGTTTAACTTGGGGTTGGTCTTGAGGTCTTGACTTGTCACTAGTTTGCTAGGCCCGTCTTGCTGGTGGCATGGGTCAGCGGCGTAATGCGGTCTTGACTTTTCGATGCAATTGCCAGTTGAACTGCGGAGCGGGATTTACGATCTCGATTAATTCGAGGTTAACGTCCTATGGCAAGTTTAATGTTCGGGAATTTATCGAAGTCTCTGGCCAGAGCATACAACTCACTCGCGATAGTCGTAGAGGGTAGTTTAGGTATTTCCACCGACATAAATGATATAGAGTCGAGTTCTGTAAGTTTGACTATGCGTGACTTTCACTCGACCGGGACAAACGTAAGAGGTATATACGTACGACGAAATCTACAGTCGGTTCGTGGAATATGATTAGATCAAATTCGTACTCAACTTGGGATCTGTTCGATACCACGGGGCTGGCTAGATGAATACCGAACTCCTAGATACCTCATAGGCCAGTTGAGACGAACCCAGTGAGTCGGGCTTGAAAAGGGCAACCGACACAACGTCATCATCAGAGAGAGACACAAGGCTAGGTCCTAGATTGCGACATTAGTGTTTGGGGCTTGGCCAAACCCTGATCGGCCGAAAATACTAAGTTTGACTAGTGAGGGGCAAAATGGTCTTTTTACCTTACGATATATTTTTGATAAAATATTGGATATTGAATATTTAGTATGTGATTTAAATTAGATTTAGATCTTTATTATTGTCTTAGAGAAATAATATTACTCATTTAGAAGTAAATAATATATATCGGATATATATAAGTTTCGAATTTTATTAGATAAATATTCGAAAATTATTAAATATATCTATATTCGATATTATATATTTAAAATATACTAAATATGGTATTTTAATTAATTAAGATATTGGTTATTTAATTAATTGAATTTAAGTTTGAATTTTGAATACGTTACTTGGTAAAACGAAGACTTGGTAAAAGGGGAGGTGTGAGGAGTTTTCTCCTACCACCTCAGCCTATTTTTGGCCAATTCTATGTGATATAAATAAGGATTTTGGAGATCCTAAAGGGACTAGAAGCTAAATTTTCGAAATTTGAGTTCAATAGAGGAAAAACTAAGAGTTCTCTCCCTCAGCAATTTCTCTGCCGCACTCTCTCTCTCGGGGGCAGCAAGCAGCTCGTTCTTGGCCTAGCCACACTTGGAATACAGCTGTGACATTAGTGAGTTGCCGGCGTGACGATCTTCCGCAAAGAAGGCGTCCCGTTCGTGTGCTTTTGGCGTAGGAGAGGGGCACTACGCCTCGAGCATTAGAAGGATTTAAAGCTAGCCATCATCGAGAGATTTCAACAATATCTCTTCATGTCAATACGTTCTCGTATTTGTAGCCGAGCGATCTTGGATAGGCGGGAAACCCCGTAAAATTTAAAATTTCGCCGTTCCAGAAACGTGCGTCTGGAGACCCTCAGGGATTCCCAACAGTGGTATCAGAGCCATAGACTCTGTTAAAGTCACGGGACTATGACAAAAGGCCATGAAAACCCCGAAAGCCTTAGCCGTGCGCGTACACGGTGCCCGAGTACCCCACGCGCGCGGCCTACGGGGCTGCGTCTAGTCGCATGCGAAGTGCGACTCAGGGCAGGCTGCGGACAGCATGCGCCTGCTCCTAGCTGTGCGCACGACGCACGGGCAGCCCGCGCGCAAGTCGCGCGGTGCGCGACTCAATATGGGCCGGCCACGCGCGGAGCGCTGCACATAGGGCTAACCGCACGCGGGGCATGCAGCACGAAAGGCACGAGCTGCGCGTGTGGATGCGCAGAAGGTAGGTATGACCGCGCGCGTGGGTGCGAGCTGCGCTGGGCAAAGAGGGCGCGTGGATCGGGGCTAGCCACATGGTGCACGCGTCACGGGGCTGGCAGCACGGATGGCGCGAGCATCCCCGACACAGGCCCGATAGGCCTGGTCTAGCCCATCCTATGGCCCAATACACATAGGGCTAGGCCCGGCCCAAAAATTCGATTTCGGCTCGGAAATGTGTTAAATTTGTCGTGATGCATGTTATTTGAATGACATGGTTATTGACTGTGGATTGGGTTCTTTTTTTTGCCGGGTGATATATTAAGGGTGACAAGGTCCCCTCGGGTTGTACTTTACAGCTTTTGTTAGATAAGACGGGCGATGTTATTGGGGATAAATTCTCCATCATAGGCTATTGTAGTTTTGTTACGACGGTCGTACGAGTGTCGATCGAGAGGAACCCGGATGAACGAGCTAGTAGCCGAGGCGTCCGTTCGAGCAAAACCCGAAGACGTAGAGTCTTATTGTTTTGTACAATTAGGATAGGATTAGAAATATCTCCGATCTTTCACATTTACTTTAATAGGTTGAAACTAGGTTTACTATTAAAGTCCATTATGTGCGTGTTGGTTTTGAACGTGATAATGTGCATAATATGCTCGTGTTAAAACTGTGAGGGTTCTCCCGAGGTTAGACCTTTAATATCAAGTGAGTAAAGGGGCTAGGCTTCTGTCTTCTATCAAGTCCAAAATTGTTACGACTTCGAGGTACGACTGCGGTTGACCGAGTTACGGCGCCGAAACCCTCGCCTTTGCGGGAACAGGTGACCTACGTCAAGACAACCCCACCTTTGAAACACTTTGGTAGTGCTCCTGGATCAGAATTAAAAATAATGAATGATTCAAGTAGACAACGAGATGATTGAATCAAAATCGGCTCCTCCCTTATGTGCATAAGGAGAATAATACATGAAATCAAAAAAGATGAAAAGATTCTCCTTATGGACTGAGCAGAGCTAGTTATGAATTGTCACTCACCGACCACTCTTCACCTCTAATAAATAGTTATCCTACGGGGGGGTGAAGTTCACGGAAAGTGAAAGGTGAGCAGGACGTTGATAGGTTGCAATTGGACAATCATTCCCAATATGTTCCGAGTTACGACTGAGGGACCCTTGCTGAGACGAAGACGTTGAATCTTCTGTGTGACAGAAACGTGTGGGGCACGACCTCGGCTAACCAAACGAGCCAAAAAGCTGTTAAGTTAACGCTAATTTATTGTCGCGCGGGGAACTTAATGCCACTATGAAACCACTCAACAAGGTTTCCGAAATGCCTACCGGGAGAAAGGGTTTCGAGAAAAATAACGGGAGTCAGACAAAAATTTAAAGTCCTAGTTTACTCTTATTAAACACTACAAATCCTAACTATCTGTTTATTTTCTGCACTTTATTTTCTTCTCTATTAGTTACGATGACAATTGTAGCACCCGAGTCCTCGTGAATAGTAAGGCCAATAAATTTACGTAAATGATGACTGTGATTATGCGCATTTCGTGAAATTATTTCGTGCTCGTGTGAATTATGTGAAATCTGCATGTTAAAATGTGCGCTTGATTATTTGGTAAATTCGGTGCATTTAATTTGCACTGTAAGACTTCGAATCTAATTTGGGATTTTCGAAAATAGAGCAAGGAAAATGGAGGAATTAATAAAATTTATAATAGGAATTGGACCATAGTTAAAATTGGGCTAAATTTAAACATGTGGCCCAATCCATGAGAAATTATATGTGAGACAAAGTCCCTTAAAATGGGGGGGAGTTCACGTTGGAACAAATCCCATCACCATACCTTTTGTTAAAATATCTACCTAAAACCCATTAAACTCTCAAAACTCACTTAGCAAGAAAAGAATCGAAGGTGCAACGAAGGAAGAAAGGAGAAACCGAAATAAATTCAAGAAAAGCTTGGAAGTAGGTATGAGTTCTTACCATGGCTTTATATTTTATTCCAAGCAAAAACATACCCGAAGAATTATAAGCACGGGAATATCTTAGGCTAGGATTGTGCGGATATAATTATCAAAAGTATATCTTCGCACCTTAACGTTGTACCATTAATCTTATATATTAACTTGTTTAGGATGTTAGAGTACGAAAATATGTGTAAGACGTGTTATTAAGTTCGAAGCTTAGGGTTCTTGAAGTTTTTAGGGTATTCAATGAGTTCTTGAAAAAGGGGATGGTTAGATCGAAGTATTTTAGGTTTGCGAGTCAAAAAGTGTTTTTGGTAGGAATGGAGTCGTGAAGTGTAAACTTCGCGAACTCTAGTTCGCGAACCCTAGGCATGATGAGGTTCGCAAACTCCATAAAAGTCGCGAATTGATCGAAGTTGGCGAACCTAGAGACTTTGCGAATTGGGGTCGTGAAATAAGGGTTTCGCGAATCATGGTTCGCGAATCCTTGGTAAAAGGAGGATTGCGAACTCTAAAGCTTCACATGCATGAGTTCGCGAACTCTAGAAGAGATAAAAATTCACGAACCCTAGGTGAAAAGAGAATTTGCGAACTCTAAGGATTCGCATACACGGATTCGTGGAATGAATGCTGAGATGATTCGCGAACTATAAAATAAGGATTTCGCACACGAGTTCGCGAGGTGTAGACTTCGCGAATTAGAACTCCACGAAGTGAACCCCTTAGGAAAAATATTTTCGCACCATTTAATAAGAAAAATATTCCGATTCCAATGAGCATAGGCTCTTTCAACGCCCGATCATAATTTGCCTATCGGTGTCTTTAGGGCCAATTTTCGGTATAGGTAGACGTTGCATTCGATAGAATTTTGGTACGAAAATTTACGTAGCCAACTGATATAATTTATAGACTGACTTTATAGCCTGTTCGAGTTTAAAGGATGAAATATTAGGAAATTCACCAGACCGGCTAGCAAATAGCTTATGGACGAATTTTATGAACTTCATGAACTTCATAAAATTCCCTAAGTCAAGGGAGATGTAACAAGTTAACTAGGACT
This sequence comes from Craterostigma plantagineum, assembly GCA_027422505.1. Classification (NCBI taxonomy): domain Eukaryota; kingdom Viridiplantae; phylum Streptophyta; class Magnoliopsida; order Lamiales; family Linderniaceae; genus Craterostigma; species Craterostigma plantagineum. The sequence continues at coordinate 331,861 of JAPQWV010000583.1, read as the reverse complement.
TCTAAAGATATTTATAACCAAGGAAAATACCTAAGTCAGTACGTAATTAATTAATTTAAAATAGTGTCCTAACGATACTATTCTATGTCTAAGGTTTGGACTTAGGACAATACCCGGGTCAGGTAGCGGCTAATCCACGGACGCCAGGTAAGTAGAAATCCAACTACAATACATAACTTGTGTGCTGACTATGTGCCTACGTGGTTTCGTGATTACGTGAATTTATCGTTACGCTTTCATGTGGTAAGCATAAGTTGCATTTGGTTGCATAAGCATGCTCATGTGCACGCACGAACTCATGGGGAAGAGTCATGGGATAGAGTGTGCATGGTGATATGTCGCTTGTACGCGACGAGGACTTGCCGATGTGGGCAAGTGTGTCGACTCATAGTTGAGTCAGGGGCTGTCTACTATGCTACCAGGGCGGCGTTTAGCGTCGTCGTACTATTATTGTAAATATATATATTGGTATCCTATGGATAGGATTCGGGCATGGCCATGGCGGTAAGGTGCGACCTGGAGGGTGCGACCTGAGGGTATAAGCGGCACCGGGTGGAACCCTGGTGTAGGCAACCTCAGCGTAGGCTACCAGCGTGAGCGACCGCCGGACAGTCGGGGACGACCGGGTTCATATGGCGACCTAGGGGAACGACGTGCATCCTAGGGTTCGGCCATCCGGCGTGGACCGCTGTCGTATTGTCCTGAGGGACGTGAGCTCTTGTGGTGCATAGTAAGATTAGACGAGGGCCCTGAGTTTTACTAGTGCGAGTACTAGGTGCATCGGCGCGGATTGCCCTTGCATAGAAATAATGCATCGGCAGGGTTTGCCTTTGCGGGGAAAGGGACACGTGCATACATGCATGATTTCTGCTTACTGAGCCTCGGTGGCTCATTCTTTATGTTATGTGTTGTAGGCGCCAGCGAGCACGGTACGTGATCGCGTTAGATGACAAGGCAAATCTTATGGAGCTTCGCGCTGCTTTTGGGGTGGACGTGTGTGTATGGATGACAACCTGTGAGGCCGGGCGCATAGGATCCTTTTGCTGTGCCGACACACCTTCGTCCTCGTAGTTAGATCATGTCTGTAACTTAGTGTTCGACATGTATTCTTTTGACTTGTACAGAACATCATTCCATTATGTAAATGGAAAAAGAAAAATTTTATACGCATTCTCAGTGTACCTTACTACTCATAACTCGCTAGGCACATAGGAATGCGCTAGAATAGGCAGTTAGGGAAGTCGGGTCGTGACAACAATCCCATTAATTACACTCTTGGAGAAACATTGTTTGGTGCGACCGAACTATGTAGAATGGCTCAGAAATTTTCGGGTCGTTCTCAAATTAGCAAAACTAGATTATGTCTTGGATATAAAGGAGCCAAAATTGCCCATAGGTGAATCCACTAATGAGGAGATTGTACTCCATGATAAGTGGGTTAAAGATTCAGCAAAGGCGCATGCCTACATGCTTGTTACGACTTCTAGGTCCAAGGGATCGAAGAAGAAGTCTAACAAGACAGACATGGCCAAGGCAGAGTTGACAAGAAGGCGAAGACCAATAAGGTCGAAAGGTCGGGCGCAAAGCCCACAGATAAGTGCCTCCTTTGCCAGCAGCTGTGCCATTAGAAGCGTGAATGTCCGAAGCTCGAGGCGTCTAACGCCTCAGGAAAACAATTAGTTCTTGGAGCTAATTGTTCTGTGTATTCTACTTCGTGGATACTTGATTCAGGGGCTAGTTCCCACATGTGTTTTAAACCAAGGTCTAGAACGAAGTAGGAAGCTTTGAGCTGGCGAGGTCTCGATCAAAGTAGGTAGTGGACATAGTGTACCAGCTACACACATGGGATCGAAGACCTTAGTCTTATCGTCATACATTGTTTAGAACTTTCTGACGTTTTAATTTTGCCCAAGGGGCTTAATAACATTAGTTCGATTCCTGTTTTGAGCAGACCGGGTTATGAGTTTCGATTCATTGATGATGTTTGCCATATTTATTTTGGAAATAAAAATGCTGGAAGTGCGACGTTAATAAATGGTTTATATTACGTCAACTTAAAAGCCAATGTAAAAACTGTAAATGCAATCACCAAATAATCGACTGGGTCGAACGATCGATACATATGGAACTTCCGACTAGGTCATGCATCAGAAGTGAAGATTGAACAGATGGAAAAGGACGGTCAGATTAGCACACTGCGAAGAGGCTCGATTTCTACCTGTCAGTCTTGCATCTTAGGGAAAATGACCAAGTCGTCCTTCCCAAGGACTTTCACTAGGGCCACAGAAGTGTTCGGTTTGATCAACACTGACGTATGCGGACCATTTAGAGTAACGGCCTGAGATAATTGCTGCTACTTCATAATGCTCACGGATGATTTCTCCCGTAACGGGAATGTCTGTTTGATAAGACAAAGTCCGAAGCTCTTGAAATGTTCAAGGAGTATAAAGCATTAGGGGAAAGGAAAACCGGAAAGTTCATTAAAGCCGTTCGGTCAGATCGAGGCGGCGAATATATGACCCTTGAGTTTGATGCATCCTAGAGAAAATGGCATTATCATACAGTTTTCCCCGCCAGGCACGCCGCAACGCTTTTAGGTATGGTCAGGTCGATGATGAGTTACAGATATCTCTCCATTTTGATGTGGGGATATGCCTTAGAAACAGCGGCCTATATCCTTAACAGGATACCTACCCGCTCTGCCGACAGGATTCCTTACGGGGCTTGGCATAATCGTTAGGTGAATCTGAATCACATCAGGGTTTGGAGTTGCCCCTCCTTTGGGAAAAAGTTGATGGCAGGTAAGCTTGAATGAAGATCATTAATGGCGAGATTCATCGGATACCCCGAGGACTCAATGGGGTATTACTTCTACATCCCAGACGAACACAGGGTGTTCGTTGCTTTACACGCTACTTTCTTGGAGGAAGAATTCGTAGGCGAATGCAGTAAAGGACGAGAAATAACTCTAAGAGAGTTAGAGGATGAATTGACTCCTATTCCAGAGTCATTAGACGACATTCCAGAAAACTCGACTCAGCCGCAATTGTGCAGATCAAGTACGATATCTCATATGCCTGAGAGATATGGTATTGTACACGTCGAGGCTGCGACTGAGGGATGCGTCGGGGACGATCCCATCACCTACGACCAATCAATTGCAGGTACAGACTCTCCCAAGTGGCTTGAGGCTATGTAGGCCGAAATGGACTCGATGCACACAAACCAGGTTTGGACTCTTGTAGACCTGCCTAATGGTTTTAGACCAATTGGCAATAAATGGATCTACAAGAAAAGGATAGGATCTGATGGACAGGTGGAGACGTACAAAGCTAGGCTTATAGCGAAAGGGTATAATCAGAAAGAAGGCATTCACTACGAGGAAACCTTCTCACCTGTCGCAACGATAAAGTTCATTCGAATCATGCTTGCATTAGCAGCACACTATGACTATGAGATCTGGTAGATGGACGTAAAGACCGCTTTCCAGAATGGATTCCTCTAGTAGGAAATCTATATGGAGCAGCCAAAAGGTTTTACGTCAGAAGCAGATGCTCGATAAGTGTGCAAACTGAATCAATCCATTTATAGACTGAAACAGGCTTCAAGGAGTTGGAATCTTCGGATCGATGAAGTAGTTAAGAACTATGGATTCATAAAGAATGAAGATGAGCCCTACGTTTACAGAAAGATAAGTGGGAGTAAGGTGTCGTTTCTGGTATTGTACATAGATGACATCCTTTTGTTAGGAAACGACATTGGAATACTCTCAGAGGTCAAAGTTTGGCTTTCGAAAGAATTCTCTATGAAAGACCTGGGAGAATCGACCTATATTCTAGGAATTCGCCTATTTATAGATGGGGGGAAACGGTCAATGGGCTTGTCCAAGGCCCTTTACTTAGATAAAATCCTTACAAGATCTAAAATGGATGAGTCTAAGAAAGAGTTCCTACTTATGAGGCATGGGATTCATCTAAGTCCAAGGCTTGTCCAAGGGTTCCTTAAAAGATCTATGTCTCCTCAGAATGAGGTACAAAGACAAGAGATGAGTGGAGTCCCCTATGATTCAGCTGTGGGTAGCCTAATGTACGCGATGCTTTACACGCGACCGGACATAGCGTACAATGTGAGCGTAGTGAGTAGGTTTCAGGCTAACCCTGGTAAGTAACATTGGGCGGCAGTAAGAAAAGTTCTGAAGTACCTTAGACGGACTAAAGACTTGATATTGATATATGGCCTAGGAGAATTAGAAGTAGATGGATATATAGAATCGGACTTCCAATCAGATGTGGATGATTGGGAAGAAAGGAAAATTAAGCCCTAGATACATTGGTCCTTTCAGAATAATTAAAAGAGCGGGCGAAGTAGCTTACCAATTGGAATTGCCGGCATCGTTGTCCCAAGTACACGATGTATTTCACATTTTGACCCTACAAAAATATATAGCCGGTCCGAATCACGTACTGAGGAACGAGGATCTACACCAACAGTTGAAACCGGACCTAAGTTACGGGGAAGTACCAGTCGAGATTTTGATGTTCGAAACCAAGCGACTTAGGAACAAAGAAATACCCTTGGTAAAAGTATTATGGCGTAATCAGTCGACAGAGGAAGCCACTTGGGAACGTGAGGATGAAAGGAGAGTACGATATCCTGAATTGTTCCAAACGGGCTGATTTCGGGGGCAAAATTCTCTTTAGGGGGGGTGTAGCACCCGGGTCCTCGTAAGTACTAGGGCCAACACATTTGCACAAATGCTGGGTACAACTTATGTGTTCTCTGTGTTAAGTTCGTGCTTATGTGACTCGCATGAATCTGGTGTGGTAGGTTTTGGTGCTTAAGTGATGTGTGAACTCGGTGCAATTAATTTGTGCTAGGTGACCTCTAATTTATTTATGGAATTTTCGAAAACTAGGCCAATAGGAAATTGGGCTATACGACAAGTGTATCTATGAATATTGATTGGGCTAGATTTGGGTATAGTTAGGCCCAAGAAACTTTTTTTTAGGGACTTAGAAATAATTATAGGGACAAATTCCGTAGTTCAAGGGATATTTTCGTCACTCAAGTCCCATCACCACACTTTAAAAATCAGCATTTACCTAAAGCATTTCAAGTCCATAAACTCCATTGGCAAGGAACTAACGAGAGCTTAAGCAAGGAAGGGAAGAAAAGCCAAGTCGAAAATCACACAAGTGGAATAGGTAAGATTCTCTAACCACGATGTTTGTATTTTTTTAACCAAAAACAAGCATACTTTAGAAATTTGAAGCACGAAAATACTATGTATTAGGGCTTGAGCAATTTTAAGTATCGAAAGTAAAATCTCGTTATGGTTTTAAGTTATAAAGTTCGACTTTAGGTTCTAAGTCCGAACTTAGCATGTGTAGGAGTACAATATACAAGAAATAAGCCTAAAATTGTAGCGATATTAAGTGCGAACTTTGGGGTTATTGAAGTTTTAGGGTATTCATCAAGTTTTTGAAAAAGATACCACTTGATCGAAGCCCTCAAGAATCATAGGTGTTGAAATTTTTAAGCAATTCGCGAAACCTAGCAATGGCGAATCCAAGGTTTTGTGAATCGGGTCCATTCGCGAACTCGTGCATTTTGCGGGCTGCTACCAATTGGCGAACTCCACACTTTGCAACTCCATTTGGCAAGTCGGCGAGCTTCGCGAACCAAGAGCCAAAGCACGTTCCACGGGCCATGCAAACTTGGCGGGTCCCGGTTTGCGAACTCACACACTTCACGGTTCGAGCTAGGTTGGCGAATCCTTACGTTTCGCGGGCCGAACGAAGTTTGCGAATTCATACAATTTGCGAATGTTGAAGCTTGGTGAACGTGGTCTGCGAACTCGCATACTCCACGGGTCCAAGCACTTCGCGGGCTGCAGTCACTTGGCGAATCGAAGCTTTGCGGGTCCAACGTATCGCGCACCACACATTTTGCGAATGGGGAGGTTCACATGCTATGGATGCTTTGCGAATCGACGAGGGTTTCACTTTGTGAACCGAGCTTAACTGGCAAACCAACGTGGTGAATTCAAGTATTGCAAATCAAGTGTAGTTGGCGAACTCACACACTTCACAAACCCCGTCTAAGCCATTTCGCGAAACCTGAACCAAGATGCAATTCGCGAACCTTAGGGGCTTAACCGGCGAGCTTAAGTTGGCGAACCATAACTAAAGTAGATATTATATTCCGCGAACTGTAGAATAATTGGCGAATTGAGAATTCACGAACCGCATGTAGTAAATTTTAGCTAGACTTCACGAGCTTCATAAAATTCCACAAGCCATGTGAGATGTACGAATGTAACTAGGACTCAAAATATATTTATAACTTAGGAATTATTTAAGTCCTTAAGTAATTAATTAATTAAAATAGTGCAAGAACCATACTAGTTTATGGACTAGACCGGGACTTAGGAAATCCACCGGCAGTAGTTATTGTCGACGGACGACAGGTAAGTAGAAATCCAACTACAACACATAACTTATTTGCATGTACCTGCTTTATGTGACTACGTACCTCTGTGATTTCATGTTTACGTGATTTAATTGATATGTTTTCACGTGGTAAGCATAATTGAGTTAGTTGCATTTCATGCTCACGTGCATACACGATCATATGCGGGCGGGTTATATGAGTCGAGTATGCGTATATGAGATACCGCTTGAAAGCGATTGATACATTACCGATATGGGCATGTGTTGTCGACTCGCAGTTGAGTCAAGGGATGTCTACTATGCTACCAGGGGCGGTGTTTAGTGTCGTCGTAATATTATGTAAATATGTATATGTATATGGATATGATTGGGCATGTTCGTGGCTGTAAGGTGTGACCTGGAGGGTGTGCCCTGAGGGTATAAGCGACACAGGGTGGAACCCTGGTGTGTGCGAGCTCAGCGTGGGCTACCAGCGTGAGCGACTGCCGGACAGTCGGGGACGACCGGGTACATATGGAGACCTAGGGGAACGATGTGTATCCTAGGGTTCGGCCATCCGGCGTGGACCGCTGTCGTATTGGTCCTTGATGGACGTGAGCTTATTGTGGTGCATAGTGAGATTAGCCGAGGCCCTGACTAAGGATAGTACGTGTGATAGATGCATCGGCGCGGATCGCCTATACAAGTCAGTATGTGCATCGGCGCGGATCGCCCTTGCGGAGTGTTATGGGCATCGGCATGCATTGCCATTGCGGGAAAGCGAATTAAAAAGTACGCGAATATTATAATTTTATGCTTAAGGTCCGGAGTTGAGAATCCACGAGATCACTAGCTTATAATCTACGGACGACGGATAAGTGGAAATTCAACTACAACACATAACTTGCTTTATGTGCCTAACTTACGTGACTATGTATCGATGTTGTATATGCTTACGTGAATTAATTGATTTGCTGACATGGTAAGTTTTATGACATAAATTCACGATGCATATGCACGAGCATGCACAAAATACTCGGGGGTAATGCGAGATTGAGCGTGCATGATTTTACATCGCAAAACGCGAATGTTAATGGCCGAGGTGGCAAAGTATTGAGTTGTAGGTAAGTTAAGGGCGACTTCTAGGGCACCGTGACGGCGTTGATGTGCCATCGGTGACGTTGATGTGTCGCCAATTTTATGAACCACGTTGATGCGTGCGAGGATTATCATGGTTGGGTTGATGCTCTCATGATTGGGTTCATGCCCTTATATCCTTGTTAGTATGGTTGGGTTGATGCCCTCATACTCTGGGTTGATGCCCATGGTTGGATTAGAGCTTTATACAGCGTACGCCTAGTATGATTGCCAGAGGCCCTGAGAGATAAAGGATATGAGATCGAGTTTGATCTGTGGGGCTTAAGATGCATCGGCGTGGATTGCCTTTGCGGGGGTTTAGCATGTGCATATCATGCATAATTTCTGTTTACTGAGCGTATAGCTCACCCCTTACTTATTCCATATTTATATCAAATATGCAAATTCCAAAAATACCCTCAAAGGCATATTACGAAATTAGCTTAGTGAAATCCAATTTTATCCTCAAGCCCATTAAGCACTTGGCCAAGCCCAAGTCTTAAAGTTAGTTTCATAAAAAGTCCAACTTCTTCTATCCAATAAATGGCCTGAGGCCCATTAAGGCATGGCCCAATGGCCCAAGGCCCGTTAAGGCCCAAAACACTCTCTCCTTATCAGTACACTTTGATGATCCTTTTTAAGCCAGACTCTCTAGGTTCGACTCAATCGGCAAGGGAAGAATCCAAGAGTTCGGTAGTTACCTAGCCAATCCCAAAGTAGCGGACCGTAACCCGATTCGAGTGCGAATTTCGACCCAGTCTTTATTGCAGAACCGCACTATGGATAATAATGCCACGTTTAAACGCTTCAGCCTTGTCCCAATCGAGTGAGAGCCATGGTCAATGTCAAACTCATTAAACTCAATTCTATGATGAAACAGAGACGAGACAAATTATCAAACTACCCTCCATGTCTAACATGAGTTAGTTGAATACCTTGGCATAGGATTTCGTAAATTTCCATCGCCGTCCTCATAGAACACTTATCTCGATTACTTGAGAGACTGTGAATCTGTAATCGGCGGTCTAAGCCCGGCTATCACAAATTATTATCAAGATCGCATCTGGCCCGCTGACCTATGCAACAGAAAATTGGGTCGAGGGGAACCTGTTACAGTGGAGACTTTGAAGTCAACTCCGTCAAAGCCCCTTTCGGTCTAAGGTTCACATAGACTACCATAGTGTTGTCATCGGTCATTGACACTCCTCGAGTAATAAGCCATGTTCGACCGTACGACCCGTGAGTCAGTGTCCACGAAACGATTCAATCACTTTATTCGATTCATATCACAAGTCATGCCTTCACTTCCAAGCGGGATAGCGGCACATGATAGGTCATCGACAAATAAGCCGTGATCGATTATCCAACACCAACTAGAACCTCAGGCTTTAATGTTCGAGGTTAAGAGTCAACTGGTGCCTTCCTCTCTCGTGCCCATCGAGAACACTGACTCAACTAGATATATTTGGATCTGTTCGTTTATTGCTTTACCGAATGCTAAGCAAAGAACTCTTATAACCAATAAACGAACAATTCCTTTCATTAAACACACGAAAATATCTTATTACACAAAAGGTCGAATGATAAATAATCTAATGCCCTACACAATCTAATTATCGTATAACATTCGAGGGCATATTCCTAACAATCTCCCACTTGCACTCAATGCCATGCGCTGCAGTATCTAATACCCATCTTTTCTAGATGTCTAGCCAGCACTGCCTGTGATAGAGGCTTGGTGAACGGGTTGGCCACATTTTCCGCGGTCGCAATCTTCTGCACGGCTGTGTAGCCATTCTCAATGAATCCACGTAACACGTGGTACTTTCTTTCTATATGTTTGGACCTGCTGGGAGATCTCGGTTCTTTCACCTGAGCAATAGCGTCAGTATTATCACACCACAATCGCAATGGCCTATCTGCTACAGAAACGACACCAAGTTCTTCCAGAACTTTCTCATCCAAACACCTTCCTTAGCTGCCTCTTAGTCCGCTATATATTCTGCTTCACAGGTGGAATCTGTAGTAGTGCTCTGTTTGGAACTTTTCCAAGACACTGCTCCACCTTTGAGCATAAAGACGAACCCTGAAGTGGATTTTAGGTCGTCCACGTCAGACTGGAAATCCGAATCCGTATACCCTTCTACTTCCAATTCTCCATTACCATAGACCAGCATCATATCCTTAGTCCGTCTGAGGTATTTGAGGATAGTCGTGAATTCTGTCCAATGTTCCTTACCAGGATCAGCCTGAAACCGACTGACTACGCTCACAGCGTACGCCAAGTCAGGTCGCGTGCAAAGCACCGCGTTACCCACTGCGGATGCATAGGGGATTTCATTCATCTATTTCCGCTCCAACTCACTTTGAGGGCTCATAGCCTTGGATAGGTGAATCCCATGTTGCTTAGGCAGGAACCCTTTCTTAGAGTTGTCTATATTATATCGCTTCAGGACCTTCTCTGAGTAAATGGCCTGGCCTGGGAGAGTCCTAACATACGATTCGCTCGATCTCTATAAAGGCGAATACCCAAGATGTAGGTAGCTTCTCCCAAGTCTTTCATGGAGACTTCGGTCGAAAGCCATGATTTCACCATCGAGAGCATTGCACTATTATTTCCTATCAAAAGGATGTCGTCCACGTACAATACGAGGAAAGATATTTTGCTCCCACGCTTTTCTTGTAGATGCAAGGTTCCTCTTCGTTCTTCAAGAATCCATGGCCCTTGACCACTTTATCGAATCGAAGATTCCAGCTTCTGGAAGCTTGTTTAAGTCCATAAATGGACTTGTTTAATTTGCACACCTTACGAGCATCGCCTTGCGATGTAAAACCCTTGGGCTGCTCCATAGTCAATGCGCAGCTATCGCAAGCAATGTTCGAATGTACTTCATTACAGTGACAGGCGAAAAGGTCACCTCATTGTCAATGCCCTCTTTTTGATTGTACCCTTTGCCACAAGCCTAGCTGTGTATGTGTCAACCAATCTGTCAGATCCAATCTTTCTCTTGTCCATTTACACCCAATGGGTCTAAAACCATCTGGGAGGTCTACTAGAGTTCATACTTGGTTTTCATGCATAGAATCCATTTCGACTTGCATAGCTATAAGCTATTTCTCCGAATCTCTTTCCGTGGTTGCCTGGTCATAGGCAGTGGGATCGTCTCTGACGTTCCCTCTCGCTGTGGACCATCCCGTATCTCTTGGCGAGCTACTGTACCCAACCTGCGCAACTCAGGTTGCGTCTCGAACTGCTCTACTGTGTCATCTAACAGTGGAGTCTATGAAAGCACTTCTGACGACTCTCTAAGAGTTACTTCGCGACCCGCTCCACCTTCTCGAAAGAACTTTTCTTCGAGAAAGTGAGCCTGAAGGGCTACAACGATTCTCTTATCGTCGTGAAAGTAAAACTGGTATCCCATGGAATCCTCAGGTTACCCGACAAAATGTCCTTTCACAGCCTCGATTCCAGTTTATCTGTCTTGAGCTTTTCTCACAAATATGGGGCAACCCCAAATTCTAATGTGATTCAAGCTCGATTTTCGTCCTGTCCATATCTGATACGGAATACGATCGACAGACTTTGTAGGACATCTATCAGAATGTGTGCCGCTGTCAACAGGGCATGACCCCACAACTATATGGGCAGGTCTGTATAGCTCAGCATAGATCGAACCTAATCTAAAAGAGTTCGATTCCTGAGTTCGGACACACCGTTCAACTGCGATGTTCCGTACGGTGTCATCTGTGAAATGATCCCATTCTTTTTCAAGAACTCGTCAAACTCGAGGCTCATGTACTCGCCGCCTCGATCTGATTGAACGACTTTAATGCTCTTTCCAGTCTGATTTTCCTCAAAAGCCTTGTGCTCTTTGAACCATTCAAAAGTATCAGACTTGCGCTTCATGAGATACACCTTACCGAAGCGAGAGTGATCATCAGTGAAGGTAACGAAATAGTGGAAATTACCACGAGCCGCTACCCCGAACGGTTCGCAAACATCCGTGTGGATCAAACGGAGATGTTCTGTGGCTCTCATAAAGTCTCTGTGAAGGGCGACTTGGTCATTTTTCCAAGGATACAAGATTCGCAAGTCGGATAGGAATCAGACCCAAGCGGCTTTATAATGCCGGTTTTCTCGAACTCGAGAATCTTCTGTTCTCCAGCGTGATCGAGTCGAAGATGTCACAGCAGTCTCGAGTTCGACTCCAATTTTCGTTTGTTGGTGATTGTATCACAGTTTTTGTTTTATCTTCGACATTTAGATAATATATAATCCATTCAGTAAACTTGCACTTCCGACGCAATTATTTTCAAAATAAATATTGCATATATTATTACTAAAGTGGAATTCGTAACCGTTCCGCTGAAAACGGTAATAGAAACAATATTCTTAAGTTCCTTGGGCAAAACTAAACAATCGGAAAGCAGTAAACTATGTCTAGTAGATAAACGAGAGTTCTTGATCCAATGTGGGTCACCGGTACACTATGTCCGCTTCCTACGTTGATCATGATCTCTCATTCCGCCAGCTTCCTACTTCGTTCCAGACCCTGGTTCGAAACACAGGTATGAGCACTAGCTCCCGAGTCTAAGATCCAAGAAGCAGAATATACTTTCATAGAACAATTAGTTTCTAAAACGTAAAGTCTTTACCTGAGGCGGCTAGCTTTGGGCAATCGCGCTTCAAATGGCCAAGCTCATTGCAGCGAAGGCATTTGTCCGTCAGCTTGGCGCCTTTGAACACGTTCTTCTTGGCCTTGCCTTTCGAAATTCGTCCTTTGGTCTTAGTGGGCTTGTTCGATTTTTTTTCCGGTCGACCCTCAAGTCTTAGTATTCGCGACAAGAACAACTTCCTTTCCTTTCACCTTCTTTGTCTGAGTTTGTGACGCTGACAACTGGTTTATCAACCAAGTCAACGTCATCTCGGGCTTGTTCAGATTAAAGTTCACAATGAACGAAGTGAAGGAAGGTGGGAGCGATTGAAGTATCAGATTGTTCTGGAGCTCATTATCCATGATAAAGTCCAGTGCCTCGAGTCATTCGATCCAATCGATCATCTTGAGCACATTGTCTCCGATGTCACTACCCTCAGCCATTTTGCAATGAGACAGTTGCTCCTTTTGACCACTTAGTATTTATCAAACGGGAGAATAAACCATCTCACATAAGAGCACATAAAACATGCATATCATTTCAAAAACCGACACGCACGTAGGTAGTAAATTAACCCTAGGAAAATAAACTACAAGGCAACACAAGCGGGTTATTTCTAGTCTATCCCTATTACATGCGTCTTCAAAAGACCTCGGTTCGTCGCACGGGTTTTGAAGTCGTCAAACGTCCTTCATCACTTGAACGGCCTCAAAGTCACCGAACGTCCACCACCTTCTCACCGGCGGGCGGGTTGCCGTCCGTCTAATAGGGCCTCGTGTTTGTATTTAAGTCTAATATAATAAAACGGTAAACTACAATACGGGGGGATCAAATTCCTAAACCCGAACAACCAGTAAAAAACAAATACAAGCCGAGGGGACGTAACTCTTAACAAATGACTCGGAAATCAAATTCCTAAACCCGTAAGTGCGCCTTAAGTAACATTCATAACGAGAACGTTGACAATTACATAATTTTAAAAAGAAACGAAAATTAGGCCTTAAATGGGCCAAGCCCAGTAAAAGGCCCGTTAAGGCTTTGAGCGTGAAGCCCTAACGCAGCTGCCGCGACTCAAATCACTCAGTCGTCAAAAGATGCCGAAGAGACATGACGGAGCATGCCACCGGCGTGGAGCCCCGGCCGAAGCCGGAACCGTCGTCGCTGGCGGCGACACATCGCGTGCAACGCACAATTTCAGCCCGTGCAGAATTTTGTTGCGGCTGATCTGTTGTTGTCACTGTCGTTCAGCACGGCTGTACCACCTTGGAACGGTGCCGGAGCTACCATGGGCGGTGTCGGACTTAGAGGTCATGACTGATCGGGCCTGTGAGCAGCCCGTTGGTACGAGCGCACAGTCGCTGCCGGATTGTGCCGCTGCCCATGGCTGCCCGCATTTCGGTCTTGTCGGCCGCTGCGTCGTTGGCCACGCAGCATGAGGTGGTGGCCGTGGGATGGCAAACGGCGCAAAAATCAGCACCACGCTGGTCAAACCGCGTTGGCTTTCGATCGTCTCCCACGCGCATCATTTCAATTTAAACACGTTATGATTCTGATCACGAGCGCCCGCTCTGATACCACTGTTGGGTTACCTGGTGTCTCTCGTAGACGCCACGTCCCTGGGTGTGGTGCGGAACAAAAATTTTCCGAGTTCCCCAATTGCCCTTGTTGCTCGGATAAGAATACTAAGACGTAGACACGTAATATGGCCGGTCAAACCCGTAGAGAATTACCAGTTGAAGCGAGTGACAGCTCCTCGTCCTTTTCTTCAAGACTTCATCGATGGTTGTGGATGGCACTAGATCGTCACGCCGACCTCGCAGTGTACCACGGAATCAGTTCTCTAAAGATGGCTAGAGAGAACCGAGCCATCGCATGGGAGAAATGTTTGTGCGTACGGTGTGTGTGTTTTTTTTGCCTTGTGTTGATTTCGAAAATCTCTTCTTCTCCTCTTATGGAGCACGAAATTTAGCCTATTTAAAGGCTTAGATTTCGATTGCTTAGTCCCTAAAGTGTGGCAGATTTTGCCAAATCTTACTCTCGTTTGAATTCGAAATCCAAACTTAAGGAAACTTGCTATTATTAGAAAACCAACTTGAATATCAAGTCAAACTAAGTATATTTAAATATGGTATAAAATTCATAACTTAATACTAGAATAATTTCGAAATTTAAATAAATAATATTCCAAATATTTTATTCCATATTTATATCAAATATGCAAATTTCGAAAATACCCTCAAAGGCATATTTCGAAATTAGCTTAAGGTGAAATCCAATTTTATCCTCAAGCCCATTAAGCACTTGGCCAAGCCCAAGTCTTAAAGTGAGTTTCATAAGAAGTCCAACTTCGATCCAATAAATGGTCCGAGGCCCATTAAGGCGTGGCCCAACGACCCAAGGCCCGTTAAGGCCCAAAACACTCTCTCCTTATCAGTACACTTTGATGCTCCTTTTTAAGCCAGACTCTATAGGTTCGAGTCAATCGGCAGGGGAGGAATCCAAGAGTCCGGTAGTTTCCTAGCCAATCCCGCGGTACCGGACTGTAACCCGATTCGAGTGCAAATTTCGACCCAATCTTTATTCCAGAATCGCACTATCGATAATAGTGCTACGTATAAACATTGCAGCTTTGTCCCAATCGAGTGAGAGCCATGGTCTATGTCAAACTCATTAAACTTGATTCTATGATAAAATAGAGACGAGACAAATTATCAAACTACCCTCTATGTCCGGCAATCACAAATCGTTATAAAGACCGCATCTGGCTCGCTGACCCATGCAACAGCAAATCGGGTCGAGAGGAACCAGTGATAGTCTATACTTCGAAGTCACCTCCGTCTAAGCCCCTTTCGGTCTAAGGTTCACGTAGACTATTATAGCGTTGTCGTCGGTCATTGACACTCCGTGAGTAATAAGCCATGTTCGACCGTGAGTCAGTGTCCATGCAACGATTCAATCCCTTGATTCGATTCGTATCAGAAGTCACAACCTCCGCTTCCAAGCGGGATATCGACACATGATAGGTCATCGACAAATAAGCCGTGATCGGTTATCTAGCACCCAACTAGAACCCCAGGCTTACGGACTCTTAATGTTCGAGGTTAAAAGTCAACTGGTGCCTTCCTCTCTCGTGCCCATCGAGAACACTGACTCAACTAGACACATTTGGATTTGTTCAGTTATTGCTTTACCGAATGCTAAGCAAATAACTCTTACATCCAATAAACGAACAATGCCTTTCATTAAACAGACAAAAATATCTTATTATGCAAAAGGTCGAATGATAAATAATCTAATGCCCTATACAATCTAATCCTCGTATAGCATTCGAGGGCATATTCCTAACACTGCTTTGATACCAAATGACGTTAAAAATATGCCTAGGGGTGAATTAGACTAATAAACAATTTGCTTCTTCTTCCTAGGGAACTTTTCTATGTGAAATCCTACAAACATCTACTTGTACAAGTGATCTCGTTTTGTCGGTTATCTCCTAGTTACGTCCGAGTGTATTGGTTCTGTCCCAAAGAAAATGTAAAGTACTGAAAAGTAAACGCGAGACATGATATTTGTATAGGTTATATCCCGAACTGGGGTTTACTCCTACCCTTCAGATTGCTCCTCAAGAGTTTAATCAATCACTATAATGTCACTTTAGCTAGTTCTAAAATTGATTGATTCGCCAAGACACAACCAAAACAAGTTGAGCACTAGTCACTAGGTTACCACATGCGAGTTTCGTTTCTCGGAAAGTCCAATTATCGACAGGACACAGCTCGCTACCGAAGGACCGCCGAAACTCGTCATTCCCTTCATGTGCGCGTAAACGTCGACCTTGCCTCCTCGTGTATTTTTCACGTCCGAAGACAACACTTCCTAAGATAGAATACACGGGAGGAGGATGGAATAACACAATACAGTCAGTACTTCGCAAGTGATCGCTCAGGTGAGCAGAAGACTATCGCAAGTCAACACTCAAGATCTCAACAGTAAGCTTCTGCACAAAATTCTCGTATACTTCCACAAATTCTTGACTTTTCATAATCTAAGTGTTGCTCATACATACAGACCTTTCTCAATCAACACTTCCATGGAAAGTCAAATCATAAGATTAATAACCTAATAAGCACTTAATCCATGAAATCATCGGGTAGTCATATGCCAAACGAATCATGCCAAAAATAATATTTTGCATATTTTACATGGACAACACATTCCATATTTAGCATATTTTCCATATATGGTGTAGGTCCTCGATTATCAACTCTATGATCCTAGGCAAACAATCCTAAGTATTTTGATTAGAATTGTTGAATTTGTAGTTCGATCAAAAACTGAAATGAAAGAACACAAGAGAGAATTTTACTACTGTGAGAAAGTTTTCTGAGTTTCTCTCTCTAGAAATGGAACTGTAAGCCTTCGGTATCAAATCAATAGCTTTCTCTATTAGGCGCAATGTTTACAATGGTATTTATACCAAACAAACTTGGTATAAATAACAAGCTAGTCCTAAATGAAGGACAAATACAAGAAACGCCCCAATTATGAAGACAACTAATAAAATCAATTCTAAAGTGTATTCTACATTCTCCCCCTTTGTGCTTGATTGCCCTTCTACACTATCTGTCCTTGTCAGGCGTAGAACGACTTGCACAAGCCCAATGCATGCTCATAGTTTGGAATGGTGTTCCTCAGCTCTATCTACTCTTCTATGGCTTCGAGGATTCTTCTCCAAAATGGTTGCTCTCTCACTATTTTGTGATCGGGCAGCCTGGTATCTTCATTAATTTCTTTCGATCTCCTCTTGATATTCCTCCTGATTTTCTTGAGCGTCCCATCACAGAATTTGTTGACCTCAGTCGTTAACATAATACTAATCTTATCAACAATTGGATTGTGGTAGCTGATTGCTAAGTCTGATCCCAAGTAAATGTGGTTGTTGGAAAGCCCATCGAACTCATGTACTTTCATGCGCGGAACGGTCATGTTGACCTTCTTCATATTGCCATCTAGAGCCATCTGAAGGTCGTGTGCGGAAAAGTACTTGACTTGGCATCATAATCCTGTTGAGTCCCTCGAGCCCTTCCTTCTTTATAAAACCTTGAGGATCCTAGTACTTCTCCACATACATTTGGTAGATATGATAGATCTCTTCGATCGGAAGGTATGGTAGATCGTTCTCGTCTAGCTCTTCTCGATTTCTTTCTATCAGCTAAATGACGTAGATCGGAGTTGGAAATATCCTTGGAATGATAGACTCCCAGCGGCTGATGAATTGGAGATAGATTCTAGAAGTGGCTCCTTAGCTGACTTTTAGGAATCCCCAGTCTCCGTTCGGGTCCAAGTTGGGTCAACATGTAAAGGTAGGTCATTCTTCTTTGCCGTTCCCAGTGTGAGATACCTCTGAGCTTGAACTCGTTCAACTTCTTAATTTTGTCCGGTGACCTCCATATCTGCTGATGAACTCCTTCTAGGAATGGAATTTCTATCCTTATATTCCCACGACGTCTCGACTCGAATGGTCCATTGAGTTAGTCTTGGAGGATTGTCCGATGGTTGTGCAATCAACTCTGGAAGCCTTGGGGATCCAACTTGTAGTCCTCACCTTCCTGAAGTTCTTCATCGACAACTAGAACTAGTTCGACAGAAGCAAGACGTAGAAAATGTCGAACGTCATTAATCCTTCTCTGGGCCATGTTCGAGGGCATGCTGTGAGTCAACCACTGATCTTCGTAAATATATCTATCAAGGACTTCATGAGGGTCAACTCCACGCTAGATGTCTCCGCGGACGAGCTTGAAGGTCTTCATGTATCTGCTAAGGCTAGGAGCCTGTCGGCACTTGCTTCTTATTCCAGAAGCAACGGGCTTGTGAATGTCGTTGGTGGTGGTGTGGATGGAGGTGTTATTAATGTGGGTGGTTTGTTTGGGCTTAGAGTTTGGGTGCGGTGTGTGGTGGTTTTGTGGGTACTTTGGGTTTGTGAGCGTGTTGTGGGCCCTGAGGTTTCAGCGGTTGTTGTACTAGTCTGCCTCGCGCCCGAGCCTTGTCCTTGTCCTTGACCGTTCGAGAAGTCTCAGGCAGCTCCTCCCCCTCATGGCGATCCTGGTCGTCGGGATCGTTATGTCGACGTTTATAGTGGGAGCTTTGGCCGGGACAAGTTTGTGTAGGTGGTGTAACGACTCGTTCCATACCAGGACTAGTAGGGTTGGGCCCACCACACTATGTTTAATAGTCTGGCCACAATGTACCACCATTTAACCTTTCAGCGTGTTTCGCACTGCACGCACCCTGAGCTACTTCCTAGGGGGTCACCCGTCCCTATATTGTCCCAAGTCAAGCACGCTTATCTTTGGATTTTCTATAGATGGACTCCGGAAAATGTAGGTCGACCTTGGTGATATGAGTAGTACTATCAATTCTTTTAATGATTCTTAGCCTGAAACCCCCATACGTTTCCAGTCTCATAATCCCCTCTCATTCAGGTGTCGGATCAGTTATCATGTACCCCTTCGCATAGAAGCCTGCCAGGAGCTGCTCCATGTCCGTGCACCACTCTGGCACCGGTGATCACTCCCCGCCCTCATCGGCCCCGGGCATCACATGCCCACCAGCTTCTGCCTGGTTCGTCCATGAACCAGCATCGTACTGCAAGAGGTTGCGCTCTGATATACCATCTGTAAAAATCCATTCCATAGCGGACTAGTGGGGTTGGGCCCACCACACGTCGACTGATAGTGTGGCCCCATCGTACCACCATTTAAACTTTCAGCGTGCTTCGTGTACTCGCTCACCCGCACCCTGAGAAACTTCCCAGGGGGTCACCCGTCCCCAGATTACCCCAAGTCAAGCACCCTTAACTTCGGAGTTTCTATAGATGGACACTCGAAAATTTAGGTCGACATTGGTGATATTAGTAGTACTATCAATTTTCTTAACGATTCTTAGCCTGACGCGCTCATACGTTGCCAGTCTCATAATCCCCTGTTATTCGGGTGGATCAGTTCGTTTATGTACCCCTTCGCCAGAAGCCTGCCAGGAGCCGCTTCTGTCCGTGCACCTCTATGGCACCGGCGAGCACTCCCCGCCCTCATCGGCCCCGGGCATTACAGGTGGGTCAGGATAATTAACTAGACGCCTGAAGAAGTCTTCTTCTTGAGGAGTCCGGTTGGGAGGACTAAATAGTCGGGCGATAAGAATCATGTGGAGGTCGCTGATTAGGTGTGTATATGGGTTTATGAGTATGGGTGATTGGATGGGTGGGTCAGTGAGGATGGGTTGTGTGGGTGTGAGGTTAAGGTGTGAGGTTCATGGAAGTTGTTCGGATGTGGTTGCCTCAGAGACAGGTGCTTTCCCAGTGTAACGTCGGGACGTGTCGATGGCTGCATGAACTTCTCCATAAGGCGATCTTCAAAAGATATAAGTGCGGCAGAGAGAGCTGCCTGTAGTCTGTCCTCCGTCACGAATGGGGCAAACACCTCCGTAGTGGAGCCTGATTGGCGTTCCACTATCACAACGTCAGCGAAGGTCACTGATGCGTTGCCTAGGGAGACTTGAAGGACCAGGACGACTGATGTCTCCTGTTAACAACCCGTGAGAGAACACCATCTCACTGGGCTGGCTCGTCGTCGCTTGAGGTTGCAACGTGTGAAGACTTTTATCCAATCCTTGAGAAGGTTCCAGAGGAGCCGTCTCTATGGATGTTGTTGCAGGTTCCGAAGCCTGTGACTCAGACACTTGGGCTTTGAGGCCGGTAGTGGTTGGAATTTGAATCTCGGCCTCAATGGATGCTTCTAAGTTGTGCTGCAGCTCAAAGTGAGCAAAGATGGGTCCTCAACACTTGGAGTTATAATCAGCGTCGTGTCTGATGTGGTGGTGAAGACAACAGTGTCAACGGGCTCAGTTGATTGGAGTTGTAGTCTGGGAACCCATCGGACCAATGGAACTTCCTTGTTTGATTATACGGCTTCGGACGAGGTCGCTGTGTGAGGAGATGGTCCGCGTTCAGCTTCCTCACAGGCTTGTGCTATCGAGGTAGGCTCGCCGGGTGTGAGTGTGGCAATTTGAGCTTCTGTCTCCGGTGTCGTTCCCTCTCGAAGTGTGTTGGCCCCGTGTCAGTTTCGAGCGGTGCTTCATTGTTAGGAACTTCCTCAAATGGTTCCTGAAGCACTTCTAATATGATTGGGGCCTCCTCTTCGAGTTCTTGAACTTGAACATCGACTTCCAACTCACATGTCACTTCATCAATCAGCCTGGTGTCCGGATCCGGGATTGGAGCTTCTTGAGTTGGAGGATCCAGTTCTAGTTCATGTGCTATTTCATCGATCAGCGGAGCCTCGGGACTTGGTTGTTGGGGAGGGCTCAAATTGAAGTCTGTCAGGGGCCCTCGAATCATCGCCTCGGTCGGGTGATGTTCCGGATAGTAGCGGTTGTACACGTGTCCCTTGGGGTCGGCGAGACGGAGAAGCTCAAAAGAAATTAGCATCGATGGCCGATCGAGGTATGTGAGCTTGGGGTAATGGAAAAACTTGAGCTTGGGCGGTTTGTAGTTTCCTCCAGGAGGCAATCTTGGAATGTTCTCGTGTACCTCCATTTGGTGAGCAATGAGCACGGAAAACCACTTGGCATAGGGCAGATTCTTCGATTTCTTGTTTTGCTTCTGTAGAACCCGAGTCTCCGCAAGCTAATAGGGCCAATAAATTTGCATGAATGTTGTGTGCAATTATGTGTATTCCCTATATTAATTTTGGGCTTATGTAATTTATATGAAGTTGGTGTGTTAAATTGTGTGCTTAAATGACCTTACGAACTAGGTGCATTTAATTATTTGCTTGCTTTGCAAATACCTAACTTATGTGGGGATTTTCGAAAAAATAGGCCAAGGAAAATTTTGAACAAAAATACTAATAAGAAGGGAATTGGGCTATAGGATTTATATTTGGGCTAGGATTTAATTCAAACTTAGGCCCGATTTGTTTGAAGTCAAAACCTTGGAGACAAAGATCCTCAAAATGGGTGAACTCACGTTACCTCACCCATACCTTAGATAAAAATATCTAAAACACTTTTAACCTCTCAAACTCCATTAACGAAAGCTTAGGGAAACAGGGAGGAAAAGTCAAAACTCAATCTAAGGAGGTATGAAGCTCGTACTAATGCTTTTACTTTTTTAGCATGAAATCTAGGTTATTAATTCGAATCTAGCATGTTTAATAGGATTAGCACACTAGAGATATGCCTAAGCTTGTGTTTTAAACTGATTCGATGCTAGGATCTTAAAGTTTCATACCACCATGTTTTGAGAGTTTTGGGGCACGAAAACAATATAGGACTCAGGGTCGTGTAAATGGTTCACCAGGGTTTTGAGGTCATTCGGTAGTTATGGGGGTTCTTGAAGAAAAAGTATCTTTTGATCTTTAAAGTTAGTGTTCCGCGAATTGAGAAGTGTTTAGTGTGGTTGAGTTCGTGAAGTATGAACTTCGCGAACTCGGAATCGCGACATAGGTGGCACGAGGTTGGCAAAGACAAGCACTTTCACGTGCATGGATTCGCGAAATAAGGGTTTCGCGGGTCCAATGAGTCACGAACTAGAACTTGGCGAATTCCATAGATGTCGCGAATTAACTAGGCGAAATGGCGACTTCACGAAGTGGGAAAATCTTGGCGAACCCTAAGTTCGCGAAATGGGCATGTGGGGATTTGAACTTGGGGAACTCATATGACTTCGCAAATTAAAAGTTGAGGACTTCATTTCGCGAGTGAGGGTTTCGCGGGTCCAACAAAGTCACGAACTAATATAAATTTTGCGAATTGTATGAGGGTTCTCGAATCTCATATAGCATTTTGTGAGATAGGTTCGCGATAAGTAGACGAATCCCGTGTAGATCGAATGAGTTCGCGAGATGGTGTAGTTCGCGAACT
Organism: Craterostigma plantagineum; assembly: GCA_027422505.1. Taxonomy (NCBI): domain Eukaryota; kingdom Viridiplantae; phylum Streptophyta; class Magnoliopsida; order Lamiales; family Linderniaceae; genus Craterostigma; species Craterostigma plantagineum. The sequence goes on along the minus strand of JAPQWV010000583.1, from coordinate 309,719 downwards.
AGGGTGAACGATTCGTGATTTAGGTATGATGCTGTAGACTTCGCGAACTATAAGTGAGCAACATGCTTTGCGAACCCTGGGTTTAAAATTACAATTCGCGAACTAGGTTAGGGTTTTGGCGAATTAGGAAATAATGTAGATAACCTCGCGAAATTTGGGATGAACTTCGAGAACTGGGAATGGTACCATTATCACTTCACGAACCCTAAGTTACGACACTTTGCAAACTAGATTATTGGTGAATCACGTGTAGAGTCTTTCGCGAATTATTAAGGGTAAACTTCACGGGTCGAACTCCACGAATCATACCAACTTCGTGAATTGAGAGTTCCCGAACCACACGTAGCGAGTATGAACTTGGCAAACTAGGTTTCACGAATTAGGGTAAATTCGCGAATTGAACTTCACGAGTTGAGTCACTTCCAATGAGCATAGGCTCTTTCAACGTCCGATCATAAATAGCCTATCAGTATTTTTCTGGGTCGATTTTAGTATAAGCAAAATGTTGTTTTAATAGAATTTTCAAACGAAAATTTATGCAAACCTTTTCGTGTTTAAGGGACAAAATATTAGGAAATTCACCAGACCGATTAGCTTGAGGACGACAGGTAAGTGGAAATTTACCTACGACACATAGCATGCTTGTATGCGCATAACCTATGTGCCTACGTGACTAAATGTTTCTGTGCTTATGTGGATTAATTGACGTGATTATGATTACGGTAAGCATGATAGCATTAACGCACTATGCATTTCACGAGCATGCACGAAACACTTGGGGGTTTTATGATGATGAGCGTGCATGATTTATGTCGCAAATAGCGAATGATGGTTGCCGATGTGGGCAATTGGTAATAAGTTCTAACATTTAAGTGAGGGGCGGCTTCTGAGGCACCGTGACGGTGTTGATGCGCCGTTGGGGACGTTGATGCGTTGCCAGTATGTGAAGGACGTTGATGCGTCGGGGGATTGCCATGGTTGGGTTGATGCCCTCATGGTTGGGTTGATGTCCTCATGCTTTCCTATTGTTGGGTTGATGCCCTCATACTTTGGGCAGATGCCCATGGTTGGATAGAGCTCTTTACTGTGTACGCCTGGGTAAAAGTCTGTCGGGGCCCTGAGTGAACGTAGTATGAGATTTAAGTGCATTGGCGAGGATGCCTTTGCGGGGGAAATTATCACGTGCACTGTCATGCATATTTCTACTTACTGAGCATATCGCTCATCCCACACGTTATGTGTTGTAGGTGCGAGTGACTACGGTACGTGATCGCTTAGGTGGCAAGGCAATCTTTTGACGCTTCCAGCGATTTTTGGGAGGTGGTGTGTGCATGGATGACGACCTGTGGGGCCGGGCGCATAGGAGTCCTTTCGTTGTGCATGTATATACATCTCGTGTAATTAGGACTATCATGTAATTAGGAATTTATGTAATTCTTTTGTCACCTACAGAAACGACTTCCATTGCATAAATGGAAAAAGAAACATTTATACGCATTTCCGTATTTTTATTAAGTTAAAGCATCGTTAGGCACATAGGATAACATTAGAATAGGCAGTGACGAGGACGGGTCCTGACAGCTTCTGCCTTATCTGTTTGCTAGATCGTTCCAGATCAGCTGCGCCACATCGTAGTTCCGTGAGAATACGATGTCATGTAATATCCGAAGAATATTATTGTTGCCCTCATCGAAACCAGCGTGCTTCGGTGAGAGCCACTTGTTGACTATCCCGGTGAGTCTTCTAGGGATGGGGAATTCCGTTGCTCTGAAACTGCGCCAGCTTTGCAAGTAGAGGTTTGTATCCCATTTGGAGATAATCTCGTACCATTTCAGCATCCGTCAGCCATTGGATCCTATTCTTGGCTGAAAGTAAGTGGAGGATAAGTCCAAGATCGTTCTTGTTCATGCTCACGTGCCTTGTCCCGAGTACGGTGGTGAAGTAGTAAACTCCATCATCTACGTGTCCTGTTATTCATCCCCAAAACTGTTGTAGCTTAACCATTGGCACCGAAGCTGTCACTATAAGTGCATGCCAGAGGGGATGGCATTGAAGACAATAATCTCAGCTGGGCATCGAAATGTCGTCAGATCGAGCTGAAAGTTGGTGTCCTGAACAATTACGTAAATGTTTTTTTCATAGATGTGGTTGTACGCGGGATAATGATCCATCTGAAAATGAGAAATAAGAAAATTCATTAGTTCAATTTCTTATTAAATCAGAATAATCCAACAATTTTTAATGTCTGACAAACATATTAGATGAGAAATCATGCACATTGGTCATACGAAGCGAACGTTTATCTTGATATTTAATAAACCTTTTGGAAGTTGTATATGAAACATATAAGGGTCTATCGAAAAATTTTCTAAGTGTTGAATCGCAAATGTCAAGCACTGTTCACTCCGTGATTTTTACCGGTAGAGAATTGAACTCACAATTGAATTTCATAACTGCTGATTTTACTTATTATTCTCTCCGTCTAAATTCCTGATCGAAGGATTTTATTCACTAGGTTCGCTACAGTGATAAGGACTTAGTTAATTTTTCTAAGTGTTGAATGGATGCTAAATACTGTAGACGATCAACTTTACGATCGAGAATAATTTTCCGTGAAAATTTATGATCGAGAAAAATGATTTCCGTGTAAATTTACGATCGAGAAATTTTTCACGAGTGAATAAAATTTTTTCGTCATGAGATTTGTCGAGCGAGGAATGATTTTGGATCCTAAAATGAGGTTTTCGCTTCGAAGTTTGTCTATCGAGAAAATTGTCAACGAAAAACTAAGTTATTCGCCGAGAAGATTTTCGATCGATCAACATTTTTGCTTCGTATTTTGCGATGGAGATTGTTAGCGTCGAATAATTAGTTTTATCGCCTCTAAAATTTTACAATCAAATAAAATGAAGCCGAAAATTCTATTTGCGATGGTACGTTTTGCGCTCGTGATAAATTGCGTCTATTTTTATCTACCCGCTCTTTAATTTTTTGCTCGCATAAAATCCTATTTAGAATTCTGGATGATAAGTGGTTTTGGTCAACGTCATCTATCTTAGCGACTAACTCAATTTTAGCGATCGAAAACCTTTGTCAATGCAAGCAGTATCTCAATCAAATTAAAATTCAATTGTAACTATATGCGACCGAGAAAGTTCTCCGACTGCTTCAAACATTAAAAAACCTAGTTAAGGCGAAACTCAAATAACTCTAAGACGCATATTATCCAAAAACTACACTATCAGAATTATCGAAAAGACCAAAACTATCTCAAACCGCAGATATTAACGCAGATGAACACACAGAAGGGTTTTAAACAATGCAAAATAGCATTCGAGTTTTCATAGTTTGAATAGACGAGAATTTAACAGAGATCATGCAAAACATCACAGAATATAAATGCAAACGAAGTTTAATAACACACAAACACCTAATAGTCGATGATTCTACCTTAGAAAGACGATAATTAGTTGAAAAATAAGTGATTTAGTTGATTTTTGGGTTCGTCTTTTCTAATAGGGTTTTTTGCGAGTAAATTTCTATCGACGTTGTTAAGTTTTTCGATTGAGGGTTTGCGTGTAACAGAGATTTTCGACTGCTAAAAGTAACTTTTCCTTATTGAGCTGATTGGACATTTTCGGTGCTAAGTTGGATCAGGCCCAATCCTATTTTTGCTCGAGAAACTTGGAAGCAAAAATTACCTTTTCGATCCAGTATTTCGATCGTAATTTTCTGAATTTTCAGATTAACCTCTATTTCATCAATAACCACAACATTGCTCCCCCTATGAATTAAATAACTGCAATTAACTCCCTTTAAGTCTGAATTGTAACGTCTGGCTCCTTTGGCGAAATCTGGAAAATCTGTATCACTTAGACCAAAAACGTTAATGATGGTAGAGTTAATTAACAATTGTTTTAACCAGGCTCCCCCTGAATGTTTCTTTTACACCAATGCAGTTCTGTTAGGACCCTAGATTATCAACTCAATGATCCTAGACTTCAATCCTAAGGAAATCGGTTAGAGTCATAGAAAATAGAATTTCGATCGAAAACCTTCGTTGAAGAATTTCGAGAGAGAATTCGTCTAGTGAGAGAATGTCTTCTGACTTTCTCTCTCTAGAATTGGATTGTGAAGCCTTTATGATCAATTGACTAATATTCTCTATTAAGCACAGTGTGTGTACAAGTATTTATGCCAAACATACTTGGTATAAATACAATGTAAGTCCTAAGAACAACTGCAAATAAAACCCTTAATTACAAGGATAGCTAATGAAATCAAAGAACGACTACAAGTGATATTCTACATTCTACCCATTTGTGCTTGATTGCCTTTCCGAGCTATTTGTCCTCGTCGGGCAAAGTACGACCTGCGCAAGCCCAGCGCTACTCGAAGTTCCTTAGAGTAATCCTCAGCTCCAATCGTTCCTCGATGACTTCAAGAAGTTCCATCAGGAGTGTTTGCTCTCTCACGAACCTGTGAAGTGTCAGCATAGTTTGTGTGTTGATCTCTTCCAATCTCATCTCTATGTTCTTCCTGATGACCTTAAGCGTCCCATCACAAAACTTACGAGCTTCAGTCTTCAGCATCAACCTATTCTTCTTTGCAATCCGATAGTGGTAGGTGATTCCTAAGACTGAGCTAATGTGCACGTGATTGTTGGGAAGCCCTTCGATCTCAAGTCCTTTGTTGAGCGGAGCGGTCAAGTTAACCTTCTTCATGTTGCTCTCCAGAGCCATCTGAAGGTCGTGTGCGGTGAAGTATTTGACTTGGCGCACCATGAATTGGTAGAGTACCTCCAGTCCTTCTTTCTTGATGAAGCCTTGAGGACCCTTGTACTTCTCTACGTATAGCTGGTAGAGATAGTACACATCCTCTGTAGGGAGGTAAGGTAGGTCGCTCTCGCTTAGATCTTCTCGAGTTCTGTCTACTCGCTCTATGACGCTCATTTAGCACCGTATACGCTTAGCAGCTGACATATAGGGGATAGACTCTTGTAATGACTCTTGGGCTTGTTCTTTTGACATCCCCAGCCTCACATCTTGTCCAAGATGGGTTAGCATCCAGAGATAGGTTATTCTCTTTTGTTGATCCCAGTGAGAGATCCCTATGAGCTCGAACTCATTCAACTCCTTAATTTTGTTTGGTAACCTCCAAAGTCTCTGACGAACTTCTTCCACGAATGGGATTTCAATCCTTATGTTTTCGCACAGCGTGTCGATTCGAAGGTCCCTAGCATTTGTCTTGTAGGGAAATCCGCTCGTAGCGAACAAATTCCGAAAGCCTTGAGGGAATTTGTTCATGGTATTCTCCTTCCTGAATTTCTTCGTCTCTATCAGAACTAGGTCCACCGAGGCTTGTTGTAGGAAATATCGAACGTCCTTAAGTCGTTGTGTTTGAACGTACTCGGGCATGGTATGGGTCATCCACTGTCCTTCGAATATGTAGCTGTCGAGGAACTCATGTGGGTTGACACCATGTCCAGATGGTCCCGATTGGTCTGGAGAGGTCGAGCTGGGAGTGGCCTGAGTAGCTGCCAAGGCCACAAGCGTTGCGGCACTTGCTTCTTCTTTCGGAAGCAATGGGCTTGTGAAGGTCTACGGTGGTGCGGATGGAGGCGTTCTTAGGTGAAAAAATGGTAGTTCGATCGGAGTTAGAGTTTGGATGGTGCGGTTCATGGTGGTGGTTGTTTGGGTAGTTGGTTGTGAGATTTCACCGACTACAACGCTTGTCTGCATTGCGCCCGAGCTTTGTCTCTGACTTCTCGTTTCTATCTTAGGCCACTTCTCCCCCTCATGACGGCCTTGATCGTTTGGGTCGTCATGTCTGTGTCTGGAGCGAGAGGCTCGACCTTGGTATGATTCGTGCGGGTCAGGACGGTCTACGAGACGGCGAAAGAGATCTTCTTCTTCTAGTGTTCGTGTGGTTAGTTCAAGTAGTCGGGCGACTCAATTGGAGTGAAGTTTGCTGATGGGTACGATTGCCGGGTTTATGAAGTTGTGTGAGATGCTAGGTGTGGAGATTGGTAAGGGTTGTGTGGGTCGAGTGGGTGTGAGGGTAAGTTGCGAGGTTCGTCCGGACGGCTAGGCCTCAGAGATAGGTGCTTTCCCAGTATCTCGTCGAGATATCTCTATGGCTGCGTGAACTCTCTTTATAAATCGTTCCTCGAAAGCTGATAGAGCAGAGGAGAGAGCGACATGTAGACAAACTTCCATCACGAACGGGGTGGAAGGAGCCTCCGTAGATGGTCCAGGTCGACTGATGTCGCCAGTGACAACCCTTGAGCTAACACCGGCTCCTCAGGCTGGCACCTAGTCACTTGAGGTTGTGATTGTCCGAGACTTCCATCCAATCCTTGATTCGAATCTTGAAGATTCTCATCTATGGATGTTGGGGCAGGTTCTGATTGAACCTGCGAACCAGACACAGGAATGTCGTGTTGCGGCTCAAGATTGAGCGAAGGAGGGTCCTCATCACGTGGAGTGATAAGTTGTGTTGTGTCCGATACGGTGGTGACAGTTGTGAAGATGGATTCAAATGGTATACTCAGTCGCGTTGGAGTCCATCTTATCAAACGAATTTCATCATCTGAGTCAGTGTCTGATGAGGTGGTCGTGTGAGGTGATAATCCATGTGCAACATCCTCATGGGCTTGTTCTATCACCAGAGGCTCGTTGGGTTGAATTGTTGATATCAGAGCCTCGGTTTTTTGCGTTGGAGCTAATGGAGGTGAGCTGTGCCCCGTTTCTGCTTAAGGTTGAGCTACCTGTTGCAGGATCTCCTCAATAGATCCTTGGAACACGCCAACAGTGATGGGCACTTCTACTTGGAGCTCCTGAACTTGAGATTCAACTTCAAGCTCGTGGGCCACTTCGTCGATCATCATGGCTTCAAGATCTGGTAGTTGAGCTTCTTGGGTTGAAGGCTCCTATTCAAGGATCCTGGGCCACTGCATCGATCATCGCAGCCTCAGGACTTGGGTGTTGTTGTTGGGAAGGGCTCACAGAAGTCTGTCGGGGGCCCTCAAATCATCTGCTCTGTGAGATGATTCTCCCGGCAGTATAGCTTATAAACGTGTCCCGAGGGGTTGGCAAGACAAAGCAGCTCAAGCGGAATTGCCATCGACGGTTGATCTAAATCCTTGAGCTTTCTTTGGGTGGTGAAAGAATTTGAGTCGTGGTGGTTGGTAATTTCCTCCATGAGGCAAGCGAGGAATATCTTGTGTATCTCCATGAGTTGTCTGATGATGACTGAGAACCACCTCGCATACGGCACAGTCTTGAAGCGTTTGTTCTCTTTTTGTCTGATATGTTCTGCTAGATCGTTCCATATCAGTTGAGCGAAATCATAATTCCGCGTGAACGAAATTCCGTGAAACATCCGTAGAATATTGCCGTTGCCTTTGTCGAGGCCCGCGTGCTTCGGTGATAGACACTTGTTAATGATTCCAAAAAGTGTCTTCCATAGATGAGGCATTGCTCTGTACTTGCGCAAGTTTTGTGAGCGGTGGACGATATCGCATTTGGAGGACATCTTGCACCAACTCAGCATCTGATGGTAAAGGATGGTAGTTGTGGCTGAAAGGGAGATCGAGGGCGAGCCCAAAGTCGTTCTTGTTCATGCTGATATGCCACGTCCCAATCACCGTATTGAAACTGTAAGCTCGTTCAACTACGACACTCTTGATGCGTCCCCAGAACTGCTGGAGATAGACCATCGACACCGAGGCTGTCACTATAAGTGCGTGCCAAAGGGGATGGCCTTGTAGTATGGACACAGTAATCTCGTCCGGACACCTAAAGGTAGTCAGGTCTAGCTGAAAGTTGGCGTCCTAAACCTTGAGATACAGGTTCGTCCTAAACCTTGAGATACGGGTTCTTATCATCGATGTGGTTATATGCAGGGTAGTGGTCCATTTGAAAGTCAATTAGACAAAAAAAAACATTAGTTCAAGAATTTAAGTTGAGTCGAAAATGATATTATCAAACCAAAATAATCTATTATGTCATAGTATGTTTGATAAAATCGTAATTGAGATCAGAAATCTGCACATAGGCCATACGAAGTGAATATTTAGAAGAAAAGAATATTTCGACATATGTATGTAAGATAAATGTAATTTCGGTTGAAAATTTTCGAAGTGTTTGATCATTACTATTCACTCTGTGAATATTTTGTCGCACGTAAAATTGAATTTCCAATCATCGAATGCCTTGGTGAATATGTGGGCTAGTTGATACTCCGTGTTCACGAAATACATATCAATCGTGCCATCTTCTACGTGATCTTTGATAAAGTGATGTCGAATATCTATGTATTTTGTGCGTGAGTGGTGAACAAGATTACACGTTATAGCAATGGCACTTTGACTATCACTAAATTGTACCCATAATCGCGAAGCTGAGTCTGCATCCATCGCATTTGCGAGCAACAGCTGGCGGCCGCGACATATTCTTCCTCAGCCGTCAACAATGAGATGCCGTTCTGCTTTTTGGAAGACCAGCAGACTAGCTGTTCGCCTAAAAATTGAGCGTCATCGGATGTGCTTTTTCTATCCATTCGGCAACCTACATAATCAGCGTCAACATAGACGATTAGTTTAAAGTTCGTACCTTTACGATACCACAATCCTAAGGTCGAAGTGCCATTGTGGTAGCGCAGGTTCCGCTTGACCGCTAGCATGTGGAATTCTTTTGGATCGGCTTGAATGCAGGCACACAAACACGTGGCAAACACGATGTCAGGCCAGCTCGAGGTGTGATACAGAAGAGAACCAATGATGCTGCGATAGAGAGTGATGTCGACTGCTTTTTCACAAGGGTCGGCGTTCAATTTGCAGCTCGTCGCCATGTGAGTGTTGAGAGGCTTGCTCTGATCTTGATAAAACTTCTTCAAGATGTCTTTGATGTACTTCGTCTAACTAATGAAAATCCCATCTTCGAGCTGCTGACTTGAAGTCTCAAGAAGAACTGCATCTCTCCAATATGGCTCATTTCAAACTTGCTCTTCATTAAATCTCTTGCAAAGCCGTGGATTAGCTGATTCGAAAGTGATGTCGTAGACGTATACTTGGACGACCATCAGATATTTGTCTTGCCATTTGATGAAGAGAGTTGTATCGATGGTTCCTCAGATAAATCCAGACTTCACGAGGAATTCGCTCAGGACGTCATACCAAGCACATGGTGCTTGTTTTAGCCCGTAGAGAGCTTTATCCAATCGATAGACGTAATCAGGATGATCTTGATTGACGAAGCCTTCTGACTGAGCGACGTAGACTTCTTCTTTCAATACGCTGTTGAGAAAGGCGGTTTTGACATCCATTTGGTAGACTTTGAAGTCCTTATGAGCCGCGAGCAACAGGAGCACACGTCTCATCATAGTCTATGCCTTCCTGTTGATTATATCCTTTAGCGGCGAGTCGCGCGTTGTTACGAATATTTTAAAAGTGTCTAAAAATATTTATTCTAAGTCTTTTTATTTCATTATGATGTATTTTATATGCTTTATTTTGGTTATATGTTTTGTAGTTGTAATGGCCTTGTTAGGGGGCCAATGGGCCTAATACCTTTCTAAGGTATTTAAGCTTAAACCCTAACAACGTTCTTATCTAAGTTTCCATTTTGCTAATTAACTTCACGTACGCAAACTCTCTAAAACCTTCAAACACTGTTCAAATATTCAACAAAGGTTTTAATCTTTATCAAAGTGTAATTGGATAATCTGCAATTACAAGTGGTATCAGAGCAAGCGTGTAGGTGAGGAAACTTCATTTCAAGTTCTAAAGAATCAAGCAGTGTGAGTTCCTTTTGATTTTTCAGCTCTCGTCAGAAAACTCAAATTCGTGGGTTCAAACTATTATTGGGTTTTTTTCTGCTTTGATAAGGCTGTTATCAGTTTAGCTATCAGTTTTTGAGAATTACCAAGTCGGTTTTTGTCGAGTTTGAGTCAGGTTGGTTGAAATATTTGTCTAATAATAGAAGAATAGCTCTGTTATTCATTCTGTTCTTGAGTTCGCGAACGACGCTTGGCTAGAGTTAAAGTTCACTAATTCTCAGTTCGGAAATTAGTTTCCCGAATCCAGTTCACTTGCTAGCTAGATTCACGAATTCTGATTGAATGTGGAATTTCACGAATTGGAAGTTTTCAATTTCACGAATCCGAGTCCTCAAGTCAGCTCGTGAATCCTCATTCCAATACGCGAATCAACCAATTTCACGAACCATTCATCTTCTACGCATCAGTTCATCAGGTCACTTCGCCAATCCATCACTTTGCAAACTCCAGACAAATTCACGAATTCAGTCTTCAATTCACGAACTCAAGACAAATTCGTATTCCAGCCAATTGGCGAACTCAGTCATCTTTTGCTAATCAGTCTCAAGTCAGTTTGCGATCCATCACTTTGCGAACTCTTAGTCTGCGAATTGAATTTCGAGTTTCACGAACTCGTATCATCTCACGAACTCAATCAAGTTTCGCGCATTCAGTCTACTCTACATATTTTATCAACTCGTGAACCAGACCCTTGTCTCAAAGTCAATTCTCAAAATTCAATTTTGATCAAATTCTTCAATTCAGGTTTAATTTTCCTCACATTACACATTAACGATCATATCCAAAACACACGAGATGGACTCCTTAAGTATGAAAAATGATGTTAGACCTCCCATCATAAGACATTGAGAGTATGCAGTCTGGAAAAGAAGATTCATTAACTTCATCGAGAGCAAGGACAATTCAGATAACATGTTGGAATCTATTTACAATGGACCTAAGCAGTACTGGACCGTTATCCCAGCCACTACCACAACCACTCCTGCAAGAGAAGAACAGAGCATCTTGAAGACTCTCGACCAATGCAATGACGAAGAAAAGCTGCGACTTAAGGCCGATAAAGTCGCAATCATACATGATGCAATCCATTCCCAACGACATTCTGATGAAACTCGAATGTGGTGAAAGTGCAAAAGCAATGTGGGATGCACTACGGATTACGATGTAGGGAACAGAGGTGAACACAATGGCAAGAATGGCAAATACCCTCATCTCATACGATCGCTTTCAGGCAAACAAAAGAGAAACTATTCAAGAAACATGTCATCAATTCCTTGTCCTCCTAAATGAACTAAAGATGAACTGAATTATGAAAAATGTAATGGAGATCAACATCAAGTTCCTTGGATCACTTCATCCAGAATGGTAAGCAACTGCAATCATGATGAGACAAATGCACGACCTGACTAAGGTCAGCATCCACACTTTATTTGATCGTCTCAATCAACACTCCAATTACGTGGAAAAAAGAAGGGAGGAAGCTAGGCCAGTGGGAAGCGACACACTTGCACTCATGTCTGAACGATCGTCAAGAAAGCAATCCAAGGACAAGGAGATCATTCAGTCATATCAAGCTCAGGAAGAGGAGATTCAGACTCTGATGGAGAACTCAAGGACCTCACAAAACATGGGGATAAGGAGATTACACTCAAGAAACTTGCAAAACAACTCGCATTGGTCTCAAACTTCGTACAAGAGAAATACTATAAGAAGCCTGGATCCTCACCAACCGTCAAAGAATTTCCTCTAATTCAAAAGGAAAGACTCAAGTAGAAGACAGAACCCTGAACCCGCCTCTCAAGCTGGAAAATGCTTCAATTGTGGGAAAACTGGACACTTTGCCAGAGAGTGCAGATTGCCAAAGAAAAAGATGTTATCAAAGAAAAGTTCAATTGGCCGAGCAGAAGGAGAAGGGAATGGTCTTGATGGCTGAACATGATCATTGGCTTGAGGACTAATCGACACGTGCTGTGCTGATATAATTTGCAAGTGCGACAAGTGCTAATATAAAATGAATACTAAATTACTATCATTGACGTGCGATAGACAGTGGACCTATTGTTTGTAGTCCAGTAAAGTGAGTAAACGAGTATCGAGGAATAAACTGATTACTAGTATTAACCTATCGACTCGTAGCCTAAACAAAGAGCATAGATTATTTTATGAACTATCCTAACAGATCACTCCTAAACCAATGAGAGATTCAAAGAACACGCCTAAACTGATAAGAGATCTTTCAGATAATAAAGATGCGCCTGGGATTCGAATTCCGCTAGGTATTATCGCTTAAGACAATGAAATATCGTTCCTACGTGATAAAGACCAAATCGCAGTAATTTCCTACCCACTTACGAATTTGCTGTCGCCCTAAACGCTTGCGGGGATCTAAAATTCAGTAATTACTAACGGCGAGGATCGAGTATTTGCTTTCGCCCTATATTCTACGAACTACCTAATCGTTGTCTAGCTATCACCCTAAAAGTTTTTCCATACATTCACTTTAACACATAGACATATTAAAGCAAAGAAGCAATTTTGTAGAACGATAAATAGTCAAAACGCACGAGTCACGATAAACATATGTGTAGACCCGAGTCCCCGTAAGATAGTTAGCCAATAAATTTGCACGCATGTTTGTTTATGTGACTAGGTAAATTTGGTGCATTAAATGTTTGCTTGTGTGTTAGCGTGAAATGTTGTGACTAGGTGACTTAACTTGTGTGGGGAAATGTCGAAAATGTGGGTAAAGGGGATTAAGGTAAATAATGTTGGTAAATTGGGCTAATAGGTGTTATAGTTGGGCTGGATTTTTTAATAAAGGCCCAAATTCTTAAGAATAGATTTTAGCAACAAAATCCTTAATTTATGGGATATTTCGTCACCCATGTCCCATCTACCTTAGAAATTTCTATTATTTTATTTTATCTGTAAACCTAAAAAGGGGATAGTAAAGAAAAGAACTATTAATCACTTCTCACACTAGGAAACGGAGGTAGAGAGAAACTGGTGCTATCGAGTCTTAAGCTTGGAAGAAGGTATGAGATCTTTGTTACAATTTTTCGTTTCTAGCTTATGAGTTAGGCTCTAAATTTGGATTAAGTATGTTTAGGATGATAGGACATTGGAAATAGGCACCAGCTCGTACGTTGTTCTCGGTTTCGGATTTCTAGGGTTTTAAAGTTCGTACTGGTCTTCAACAGACGAGTTCTTGAAAAAGTGACTTTTTGATCTTTATAGATAGTGTTTCGCGAATTAGAAAGTGTTTTAGTAAGGTCGAATTCGTGAAGTATGAACTTCGCGAACTCGGGGTCGCGAACCATAGGCAACACTAGGTTCGCGAACTCAAGCCATTTCGCGTGCATGGATTCGCGAATAAGGGTTCCGCAGGTCCAACAAATCGCGAACCATTGGCCATACATTGCACTTCGCGAACCATGAGAGGTTCGCCAATTCTGTGTAGGCTAAACAAGCCCGTGAAGTGGTGTAGTTCGCGAACTAGGATAGTTCGCGAATCGATAGTGAAATGAGGGTTTTACAAATTGAGCACAGTTCGCGAACCATAACATGGCGGGTCCGAGCAGTTTGCGAATCCATACAAGCCACGAATCGAGTTCGTGAAGTGTGTATGAGCTAGATGAATTCGCGAATTAGGAATAGAACTTTTCACGAACATTGAAGGCAACAATTCGCGAACTATTAGGGTGTATAATCAATTCGCGAACCACAAGTTAGAAGATACAATTCGCGGACTAGCTAGGGTTCGCGAATTGTGAGTAAAGAACACTTTGCGGACCATGAGTAGTTCGCGAACTACCGCAAAGATTAAGTTTGCGAACTATACAAGTTCGCGAACTAGGTATAAGAAAGAGAGAGTTCGCGAAGTAGAATAGTCTGCGAATCGAGAGAGAGGTGTGATAGAGTTCGCGAACCAGGGAGTATTTGGCGAATCACAGTTTGCGAATCATTGTTTCGCGAACGGAGAGAAAAAGATAGTTAGGATTCTCGAAGAGTGACTATAGGATCTTTCACGAATCTTTTGGACATGTGAACTGCGCGAATTCAAACTTCACGAATTAGGGTAACTTCACGAAACGAACCCCTTAGATAAAAACGTTTTAATTTATAAAAAATATTTTTACACCATTGAATAAGAAAAATGTTCTGATTCCAATGAGCATAAGCTCTTTCAATGCTCGATCATAATTTGCCTATCGGTGTTTTCAAGGTCCATTTTCGGTACAGGCAAACACCATTTTTCGTAGAATTCGGAACGAAAATTTACATAGTCAATTAATATAATTTATAGACTGACTTTATAGCCTTGCCGTGTTTAAAGGATGAATATTAAGAAATTCACCAAACCGGCTAGCAAATAGCTTATGGACGAATTTTATAAACTTCACGAACTAAAACACCGAAGTAACCTCACGAGTCAATAAGGGTTTAGTGAGCTATATAAGTCCACGAATCATATGAGGCTAAGTTAATTCACGAGTCAGGTAAAATTTACGGGTTATACAAGTGTCTCGAGTCATAAGTCGAAAATTAGTTCGAAGTATTAAAGATTAGCAAACTAAATGGTCAAGTAAACTAGATAAGGTACTAATTTCATTATTTTGTGTTTAAGGTTGATGCTTAGGGATTTCATCAAACCGATAATAGCAAATCCACGGACGCCAGTAAGTGGAAATCCAACTACAACACATAACATGTGTGTATGTGCCTAAATTATGCGATTACGTGATGAGGTGCTTACGTGCTTATGTGAATGTGTATGATACGATTCATGATTTTAGTGAGCGTTATGGCATTAACGCATTTTGCATATGCACGAGCATGCACGAACACTTCGGGTTAATAAAATTATGAGCGTGCATGATTATGTCGCAAATAGCGAAAAATAAATGCCGAGGTGGGCAATGATGTCATAAGCTAAGTTACTGGGCGGCTTTCGGGGCACCGTGACGGCGTTGATGCGTCGGGGGATTACCATGTTTGGGTTGATGCCCTCATGGTTGGGTTGATGCCCTTATATCCCTGATTAGCGAGGTTGGGTTGATGCCCTCATGCTTTAGTATGGCTGACTTGATGCCCTCATACTTTGGGCTGATCCCCGTGGTTGGATTAGAGCTCTTTGCGGTGTATGCCTACGTAAAAGTCTGCCAAGGGCCCTAAGATAAAAGATATGAGATCGAGTCTGATCTATAAGACGTAAGATGCACTGGCCGGGGTTGCCTTTGCAGGGTTTTATCACGTGCATGTCATGCATTATTTCTACTTGCTCATCCCTTACGTTATGTGTTGTAGTTACAGGCGACCACGGTACGTGATCGCTTAGGTGGCAAGGCAAATCTTTTGAAGCTTCCAGCAGCTTTTGGGGTGGAAGTGTGTGCATGGATGACGACCTGTGAGGCCGGGCGCATAGGAATTATTTTGCTACACATTTAGCACTACCCGTGTAATTAAGTTTTACATGTAGCTAGGAATTGGAAGCATTCTTTTGACGTGTAACGAATGATGTTCCATTATATAAATGGAAAAGAAAGATTTCATACGCATTTCCGCATGTCTTTCAAATAAATCATCGTTAGGCACCTAGGATAACGTTAGGATAGGTAGCTAGGACATCGGGTCCTCACAATATGTCTTAAATACGAATAAACCTAGCGATCATCTAATCCCAAACACAGGGAATTTAGCTGCTCATAACAACGAAAGGAAGATAAAATAAGGGCGAAGAACTCATGATCTTTCCTACTGCTGGGATGGTCTCGTGGAAAGATCTTCGTTGTTCATCAACTCTGCGTGGAATTCATCGTTGATCCGTCTCCTTCGCTCTGGGATGTGTTTTCCTGTTCTTTTCTGCTCTTTTTCATCTCTTGATAGATTAGGTTGATATATGGTGGGTATCTCTTCTTTCTGAGTCGAACTCGGGCTTTTACACGGCTTTTCGTAACGGTCACGGCCTGGGATATGGGCCGTCACGGCCGTGACCATTATCGATTAGCGTCCCGTTTCGTTTCGCCATGTGTACCTAGGGATACTTATTACCGAAACTTATATCTTGCAAAAGGATTATGGGCAGACTTATGCAAGGGATCGGGTCATTTCAGAAAATGGTCAAGTAGGGTCGAGTAGAACATTAAATCATACATTGAAGCAGTAACCCTCAAGTTTGACTTCTACTCTATTCTAATCAACTCAGGTTTAAATAATCTCTGGAGCCTTATTCAGGTCAGTGGTTTTTACGATTTACGGGGTAAGCAACCGAGTTGCTCAGGCTCGAAGTGGCTAACTATTGGGTTAGTCATGGTAGGGAAATCTGGCCCTGGACTTAACTCCTAATGCCCTCATCATTTTCACACTAATGCACCAGAAATAGTTTCAACACATATCAGACAGGCAAGTGCTAGAGAGATATAGACTAGGCACATCAAACAACCAAGAAAAATGAGCATAAGCTTGTCAGGCTCAAACTCTCACAACGAAATAGGGTTATGTGTACGAATCTCTCAAAACAATGCTATATCTATTCAGGCAGACACAATTCAATCAATCATGCATATCCTAATTGCTCACAAGATTTCATAACAATCCAGACCAACTTGAGACAATCGCCAACAATCATGCCTGAGTTCAATAATTCATGCCTTTCTAAAAAAATTTGTAGCTCATGGCCACGTCATAAAATTTTTAAGTTTTTCGTAAATTCTCAACCTATTTTCCCCTCCCCACATTTAAGATGTACGTTGTCCTCAACGTAAAAATTGAATAAACGAGAGGAAAACGAAGGTTTAAGAGAACGAAACTCCCCTGAGAAAGATTGGCGTGGTCTCTGAACGCGTGACAGTCGTTGTATTGTAACTCGTTCTGCGTACTGGCCTTACTAAATGAAAAATTAAACGATGAAGGGAAATAGTCATAGATAAAAAAACATGGACATAGTCATAAACATCAACGTCATAAACAAAATAAAAATAGACACAAGGACTACTCGAGCAACGAGGGAAATGTCACTCAGGGGGTGGTGGTGGCAGCGAGGGTGGTCTTGGGCGAAGGAATGACAGCGACTGCTGTGTGAGCTTAACCGCGATGTCCATTGCTTGAAAGGCCTGTTCGTAGCGTGCTTGCTCCTCGTGGTATCGGTGGTGGGCTTCTTCGTTCATGCGCTCGTACTCTTCCTGTCGGTGCCGAGTCTCTTCGTTGTAGCTCCGAGCTTCTGCGTCGCATTGCAGCGCATCGGCGTTCATGCGATCATCTCCTGGCACAGCGCTTGGAGGTCCGATGTCGACACGTACGGGGCGATGCCGAATGACTCGCCCTGGTGTTATCCGGAAGAGTAGGAAGGCCCGGGGGTCGTGTCAGTCTCCACCGATTGGGGGCCTTCGATGTATAGCTGGTCGGCGGGACGGCGACGTGGTCCGTCTGGCTATGATACATCTCGTGCCAGATGTACACCTTGTTCGCGAGCATCTTTATCTATATCAGCATTTCCTCTTTCAGGGGGTTGCGCCCGCCGACTACCTCAATCTCGAGTGCGTTATGCGCCCACAGTCGGAGTCCCTGGATGACTTCGGTGATGAGTGCTCCTACGGCAATCTTACCACGGCTTCGTGCTTTCGCCTGAGCCCCGAAGGCGTGAGCTAGTGCCATTCCCAAATGGATCCGTTCGCCTCGCTGTATCTTGACTAGGTAAAAAAGGTCACGGAGGGTGACTGCACCGTGCGAGTCACCCCTCGTTGTGAGCGAGGTTGTCAGGAGATAGTGGATGTAGCGCAGTCCTGGGCTCCTGAGCGCAGACGCCTTCGAAGTCTTCATGCTGAATTCTGGCTCGCCTGGTCGCGTGATGTCAGCTCATCAAGCCTGTCGACCTCCCAGTTGCTGAAGGTAGTCCTTTTAGTGCAGGTTTGGGAATGTTCATCGTGCCCGAAAAATGGTATTGGAACTCCAACTGCATGGCAGAAGTCATCGACCTTCACTATATGTTCTTTGTTGAATGCCCTAAAGTTGACCTTGCTGGTGCCGTATTCCTCGTGGGAGAAGGTGGAAAGGAACTCCAAGGTCAGTTCCTTGTACGCCGGTTCGTCGATCCGCCGAGTGAGAGGTACTGGGCGACTTGCTGGTCGATATGGTGCTTGGCCAGCGTGTGGTCGATCTGGTCCATGGGGATGAACTCCATGGCCTTCAGTCTGTTGTACCGGGCCGTCTGAGTGTCATCTGTGAACTGACCCATGGCTTCTAGCAGTGTCGACGTGGTCCCATGTCGCCTTTGACGAACGGGCGAACGTGAAGCGGGGTAACGCTGAGCTGTGGAGCGGCTTTCACCAATAGTACCTAGAAAACGCATGTGAATCTCAAAAGAATATAGCAGTTAAAAACAGCTTGATCTAACCATACGACAATATAAGACACGAAAGTTCAAAGTGGCTTTTCGTCGAACACATAACGTGCAGGTGAAATTATGCATGTCCAAAATTTGAGCAACCAAACATACCGACAACATTCATAAGATAGTTCAATGCTAACTAACACCATCACAGCAACAAATTTCGATAATACTTTCCAAAAAGCCCCAAATTCAGAATTAGGTTTCCTCTTTTCCAAAATTCAAGATTAATGCACCAAATCGATAAACTAAGCATACCCAATGTGTTATTAGCATTTATATCATTTTAAAGAGCAAGAATAACACCAAATTATACCCAATTTCGAAAATCCCCAAATTCAAAAATTAGGGTTCGTCGTAGAACTTCGAAATTCAATCTCAAATTCACGTAATCAAGCATGCCCAACGTGTTCCTAGCATGTATCTATCAATAAAAGAGCAAGAGAAATACCAAATTAGACCCAATTTCGAAAATCCCCAATTTGAAAATTAGGGTTCTTCGTCATAGAAATGGAAATTCACGGATGATAGCAACGAAGTAGGCGTGCCCATAGCGATAATAACACATAACGGACGTAGAAAAAGCACAATTAGTCCTAAAATTTGCCTAATTTGAGAAATCCCCAAATTTACCCTAATTAGAGGAAAGAGAAATCATACCTTGTAAGCTTAATTACTTTTGGATGGGGTTCGCCGAAGTTTGAGACGCGGGGCAGCGCGGTGGTGGTGTTGGTAGGTGGTGACTGAAGGTGGTCTTTGGGTGGTGATGGTGGGAGAGGAACAAGAAATCGCGAGAAGAGAAGAGAAGGGAACGAGGGAGAAAGGAAAAAGAAGGGGTTTTTAACCCTAAATTCGTGCTCGTCACGGCTGTGACACATAAGACACGGGCCGTGACAAGAGGCAGAGTAGTTCTCTGTCGATCGTCACGGCCGTGACATGTACTTCGGGGGTCGTGACACCGCCGATTTTTTTAATATATATATTTTTTTCGTATACGTCACGGCCGTGAAGGCTTAAGCCCCAGGCCATGACTCGAGGCAGAGAGTGCCTCTGGTCTATGTCACGGCCGTGATGGCTTAAGCCGTTGGCCGTGAATGGTCCTTTGCTAATGCCTAAAAATAAACGAAAATACCTGGGTTGTCTCCGAAGAAGCGCTTACTTTACCGTCTTTAGCTGAACGTCTTTTCGTTTGCTCAAGTCTGGAAGGTATAGCACTTCTGTTTCGCTCACGTCTTCCTCGCCTGCGTGATATTGCTTCAACCTTTGGCCGTTCACCTTAAAAGTACCCTGCTCCATACCTGAAATCTCAAAAGTACCATAAGGGAAAACACGTGTAACAGTGAACGGTCCCGGCCAACGTGACCTGAGTTTGCCAGGAAATAGCCTAAGTCGAGAGTTAAATAGGAGGACTTTGTCTCCTTCCTGAAACTCTCCTCTTTGCCTAATTTTCTTATCATGGTAAGCTTTTGAGCGTTCCTTATACAGTCGAGCATTATCATAAGCGGATAGCCGCCACTCATCTAACTCATTGATTTGGAGTTGCCGCTTTTCGCTGGCGTCTCCTAAATCAAGGTTGAAGGACTTGATCGCCCAATAGGCCTTATGCTCGATTTCTACGGGGAGGTGGCATGCCATCCCATAGACTAATCTGTACGGTGTAGTGCCTATAGGCGTCTTATATGCAGTTCTATAAGCCCAAAGTGCATCATTCAACTTATTTGCCCACTCCCTACGATTCCCTTCTATCGTCTTTTCTAAGATGCATTTCAGTTCACGATTTACTACCTCGACCTGATCGCTAGCTTGGGGGTGGTACGGGGTGCATGTGTGGCGACCTCGTTTTCTAATTAGGATTAGTGGCGGATTTCCGCAACGTAAGCCGCGGAAGGCCCGTCTAATCAAAACTTTTTCCTAAAATAATATACATTAATATAAAGATTTGTCTACATCGTCGTCTGCATCATCATCTCTGTACACGGGCCGATGCCCCAAAATATCAAAAGAACAAAACTCTAAAGCCGCTCCACAGATCTTCATCCATGTACCGCCCCGCCCTCAAAAGTCCGTGGAGCACCGCCACCAGCCGCCTCAGTCTTGACGCGTATCAGCGTCAGACTCGGTACCTACAACACGTAAACATTGAGCGTTTTGCCCAGTAGGTGAATAAAATGCATGTATGCAAGTGTGCACTCATCCCCGATCCCAATCTCTCATGACATGATATTATGCACACTCTTTCTTTTCCCACATCCTTATTTCACACCACACGACCAGGGCCCTAGGTTAGTCTCGGTACCAACGCGCTAGACTACTGGGAGGCCACCCCCAAGTCTCGCGGCGAGCTACGCCGGTAGTGCACTGATCGATCACGTCAATGGCCCCCTACCAGGTCGTATATCTCCCACACCAAAATAAAAATCCCATCCGGCGGTATGCACCTCGAATCCATCACGTCCGAGTAGACAGATCGATCACGTCTGTCTCCGTGCCCTGCAAGCCCAACCTCGACTCGCTACGAGTCACAATCACAATCACCACATTCTACCCCATAAGGCAATATCTCAAATCATCACCGTCTCAATACGGTGTAATCACCTCTCGGTCTAACGTGATATGAACGTGCCATGCATGTACAAGAAATCTCATAGAAGCATGATTCACAGGAAAGGTACGTAAAACACGTAAGTCACGGAAATCATTAATTCACATAACAGTAGATAAATCATATATATGTGTTTACGTATTGTAGATGGATGATCCACCTACCTGTCCTACTGCTAAAATCCTGAATCACAACTATCGAAAGATGAGCTGCCCAATTCCTTTTATCGTGGCTTTCTCGGGTCCGGGTTAGCATTAGCTTCTTTCTCACTTGCCGGAATGAGGCTATCAGTGATTGAGTTCCACGAGGGTTATTCACGTATAAGAATGACATCAGTAGTTGCAATCCCGAAATCCGGTGGAATCTCTAAAGATTGATCTTCTGAACACATAATTATTATTAGTATGTTTATATATTCTCGAATTGGTTTTAAAATAACTATGTTTCGAAATTAAATTTGAAGTCAACGGTCAACTCCTGAAAACCCTTAATGACCCATGACATTCATTCGACCCGCGAAAAGGTTCACACTTTGCGAAGGCCTTAAGGTTCGCCAAGTTCATTCAGCCCGCGAAGAGTTTATGATTCCTCTTTCATAATTTAGAGTTAGCGAACTTATGCCCGCGAACTGAGCTGTCCCGCGAAACCCCGTTTTCTACAATTACGATTCGCGAATTTCAGATTGGCCCGCGAAATCAATTCGAGCCCGCGATAGCCAGACTCCAAGTCGCAGACATCAGACCGCGAAATTGAGATCGGCCCGCGGGAACCTGTTTGCGGCCCGAACTTGTCTCACACTTCGCGAAATTCTCCAGCCCGCGTAAATCGATATTTGGCCCGCGAAAACAGTTTTCCCCTCACATATCGAAAGCCCTCTGACCGCGAAATAACTTTTGACACGAAATTCAAATCGCCGACCGAATTGATTTCTTACACGAAGCTCAATTCACGACAGCGTTTAGTTCCTTCACAATTCGGGAAACACATTTAAAATTCATCTGAATTCCAAAAACAGTAATTCTTCGAAAAAGCCTAAAAATAAAATTCATATACTATCAAGATCCTTCTTAAAATTATTTCCAACCCAGAATATGGTACACCTAAATTCAACTCTTATTAGCTCACATAATTGGAACAGTTCCTATCGAACTACACTTGATCGAAAGATCAGTTAGGTATTGAAATCGTATTGGTAACCCACATACCCGTAAAGTTTTTCTAGAAATGTTCTAAGCCGAAACTTCACATCTGGTTAACAATTAATACCCAAATTATCTGATCGTAGAGTTTTAATTTATGTTCTAACATCGAAAGCCAATAAGCTAAGCATGAACTTAACCACTTCGAAATTCTAGGACTTAAATTTCGAGCTCATATGATTATGAGCACATCCTCTTGAAAATTTTAAGCATTATAGAGAAATCATCTATCGCCACATAATAGGATAACATGTTAAATATAAATCTATCCACCTTACCTTACGTAAATAGCTTTGGGCTTGTTAAGGTTAAGCTTTGTCAAAGATTCTCCCTTTTTCCTTTGTTCCTTTCGAGTTCTTTTTCCTCCATTTCTATTATCTTATACTCTAGATAAATACTAAGATTGTGACAAGACATGTGGGTGACGTTGGTTTACCTTCATATTAAGTAAAGGTGATCCTTATCCTATTTTAACGAAGACTTTAGATGTCTAATTGTCTAACATGTTAACTCTCCTTTGGATCACCTTAAGTCATGAGAACTTTGTCCATAATTGTATAGGTCTCGAAAATAAATTTCTAGGCCATCCACGACAACTTTGTTGATTTCTATCTTATACCATGAAAATTTTAATATTTTGTATTATTATTATTTATTTGTTTAAATCCCGAAATTTGTTTGAAAACATTCCCCTCAATTTTCGACATCAAACTTCCTATTTAAAAAAATACATAGTTAACTTATATCAAAATCCCATATTAAATTTTACGGGTATTACGGGCTGTGTCTAACACCGTAACGTTCTAACGTGCAAAATGGGTGTTACAGAAATGTGTACCTCTATCACTAATAATGCATCTAGCTGCCCCAAAACGTGAAAACAGTGCACGTAGAAATCTAACGACTACCCTAGCGTCGTTGGGTAAGGCTGGTGCCTCGGCCCACTTGGACACATAATCAACGGCAACTAGAATGTACTTATTATTATACGAGCAAGGAAACGGACCCATATAATCTATTCCCTATACGACAAAAATCTCCCAAACTAAGATAAAGTCCTGGGCATTTCATTGCGTTTCAAGAGATTACCTGCGCGCTGACACTAACCACAAGTGTCAACGTACCTTTGGGCGTCCTTGAAAATCGTAGGCCAGTAGAATCTGCTGTCCAGCCCCTTCTGGGCAGTTCTGTTGGCTACGTAATGTCCTCCGATCGGTCCGCTATGGCAGTGCATCAGAATCCGTGAAGTCTCAGGAGCAGCAACGGATCGTCGTATCACCTGGTCCGCTCATCGCCGGAAAAGATATGGGTCTTCCCAAAAGTAGTACATCAAGTCAGAAAAGAATTTCTTATTTTGCTGAATAGTGTACTCTTAGTCGCAACAAGGTAGTAGCATAATCTGCAAACCATGGAGTGTCGTCACTTACCACCTGTATCGAGTAAAGGTGCTCGTCTGGGAACCGATCTTGTATCGGCCTTCCATCCTTGTGGTGTATTTCGAACTCCTCTAGTCGAGAGAGGTGATCCGCCGCCAAATTCACTGCGCCCTTCTTATCTCGGATCTCTATGTCGAACTCTTGAAGTAGTAGGATCCACCTGATTAGCCGTGGCTTGGCATCTGGCTTTGCTAACAAGTACTTAAGAGTAGAGTGGTCAGTAAGCACAATAACTTTAGATAAGATAAGATATGACATGAACTTGTCGAAAGCGAACACGATGGCTAACAACTCATTTCAGTGGTCGTGTAATTTGTTTGGGCTGCGTCTAACGTCTTACTCGCATAGTACATCAGCCGGAAATGGCTGTCCTTGCGCTGCCCTAACACGGCCTCATCTGCATATTCACTAGCATCGCACATTAGTTCAAAGGGCAGCCCTCCGTCAGGGGCTACCATAATAGGTGTTGTGATAAGTCGCTCCTTAAGTAAATTGAAAGCATGCAGGCACTCATCATTAAACTCAAAAGGAGCATCTTTATCAAGTAATCTAGACATGGGTCGAGCAATCTTAGAAAAATCCTTAATGAACCTACGATAAAACCCAGCATGTCCTAGAAAACTCTTAATCGATCTCACGTTCGAGGGGACAAGCAATTTTTCTATAGTCTCTAACTTAGCTCGGTCTACTTCGATTCCTTTAGAAGAAATCTTATGTCCTAGAACTATGCCCTCTCGAACCATGAAATGACACTTTTCCCAATTAAGTGCCAAATTCGTTTCCTCGCATCGTGCGAGTACGAGCTTCAAATTAGATAAGCATACTTCAAACGACGAACCAAAAACTGACAAATCATTCATAAATACCTCCATTTACCTCACCTACTAGTTCATCGAATATGGCCGTCATGCATCGCTAAAGGTGGCTGCGGCATTGCAGAGACCGAATGGCATCTTTCGGTACGCGAACGTCCCAAACGGCAAGTGAAGGTGGTCTTCTCCTGGTCCTCTGGCGCTATAGGGATTTGCAGATATCCTGACAAACCATCAAGAAAACAGTAAACTGAGTGACCGGCTAACGTTTCAAACATCTGATCAATAAACGGTAAAGGAAAGTGATCCTTTCTCGTGGCGTCGTTCAACTTCCTATAGTCAATGCAGACGCGCCATCCAGTCACGGTTCTCGTTGGAAACAATCGTTCTTGTCGTTGGTGACGACCATCATGCCTTCCTTCTTTGGGACCACTTGGACCGTCATCCCCGCTTCTAGCAATTTGATCACCTCCTTTTTGACGACGTCCTTCATGTTGGGATTGAGCCGCCTTTGACGTTGAGCGATCGGCTTGAAATCGTCCTCAAAGAGGATCTTGTGCGTACAGTAGCTCGAGTCGATACCCCTTATGTCGGCTATCTTCCACGCCAAGGCCTTTTTGTGCTCTTTCAACGCGCCACATAGCTGAGGTGTGTACTCGAGGTGGTCGGGCAACGGCTTCAATTCCAGGACCGGTGGCTCCTCGACTGAGCTCTTTTCCTTGTTTTCTTCGCTGCTCTCATCAATGGCTATGATAGGCTTGTCGACCTCCTCCCCACACTCATCGATCGCCATAATAGAGTACATGTCCTGCTCGTCGACTTGTGACAGACCTTGGACAGAAAAGAGAAAGTCATGCTCAAAGACGTCTAAAAAATAACATTTATCATCCTGCTCGTTACTCTTTTTCATCGAATCAGCCATATTGAACATAACTTTTTCACCGTCTACTGTCAAGGTTAATGTCCCATTTATAACATCTATCATGGTCTCTCCCGTCGCTAAGAATGGTCTACCTAAGATCAAGGGACATTTTCATCTTCCTCCATGTCAAGAATAACAAAATCGGCAGGGAGAACAAACTTGTCGACCTTAATTAGGACATCCTCAATAACACCTCGAGGATACTTTAATGATCTATCAGCTAATTGGAGGCTCATCCTAGTGGGTCGTGGTTTACCTAGTCCTAAACGCTTAAACATAGAATATGGCATGAGATTAATACTAGCGCCTAGATCAGCTAACGCACGCTCAATCACTAAATCTCCTATAAGACAGGAAATAGTAAAACTCCCTAGGCTCTTAAGCTTGTTCGGGATCTTGCTTTGGAGTATCGTCGAACACTCTCCTCGCAGACATACGGTGGAGACGTGTTCGAGCTTCCTTATGGTTCATCACAACGTCCTTCAGGAACATGGCAGAGCTGGGCATCTGTGCAATGGCTTCACCAAATAGTAAGTTAATATGTAATTCCCTGCACATATCCATAAATTTACCGAACTGCGCCTAGTCCTTGTCTTTCTTCATCGAGCCGCGTAACGAATCTTCGGCTGCTACGGCTTCACTGGTGGTCGCTGGATCTCCTTCTCCTTTTCCTTTCCGGGCCCGACTGCCTCCTTCTCAGCTTCGGCCTTCTCGACATTGTCGCCTCTGATTTCCTCCACTTCGGGCTCGTCGTGGCTCTCGAAGTTGGCATTCTCCTTCGCCTACTTCTTGGCGGGCACTTCTTACAGTTCTCGTCCGTTCATCAAAGTCACCGCCTTGCAATACTCCTTTGGATTTGGCTCGGTGTAGCTTGGGAGCGATCCCTGAGAACGCCCCGCCAATTGTTTCCCATCTGGCTCACCTGTTGCTCCAGCTTCTTGAGCGAGGCGTCCGTGCTCTGGCACGTACGTCGTTTGCTTCCATGTATTCCTCCATCTTCGTCATTCAGCTCTCATGGGCTGCAGTGGTGCTGCTGAAGTTCATGAGGAGCGCCTTCATCATGTCCTTCATCTCCCTCATATCATCAGATCCTCCTGCGGGTGCATTCTGATACTGGCATGGCGCCCCGTTTTGGAAACGGGACGGCCTAGGTTGGAATCCCAGCGGTCCTTGACCCTGGTGGTTCTGATTCTCATATGCCAAGTTGGGATGTGCTCGAGGCTGGAAGCTTCGCTGGCCACCTTGGTAATTTTCCATGTAATCTACGTGCTCTAGCGCCACAGATTCCGCACAGTGGTACGTATGGCGTGTGCTGCATCGATGCGGTGGTCATCATGGCATTCACGGACTGTGTCTGCTCAGTTTTTCGAGAGTAGTGCGCCACAGACAATCTGCAACTGAGAGTTTGTCGCAGTAAATTTGTTGCTGGAGTGCCTCGAATTGGCATTCGTGGCCATCTCCTCGCTCACCTCAAACACTCTAGCATCTTTATCCTCGTATTACCCCTCATGAAGCTGTTCCTTGAGTAGTCCTCAATCAGATTTCAAGCGTCGGTCGCATTGAGCTTCACGAATCCTCCTCCTGCGGCTCCGTGTAACATATGGACTGTCTAGTCATTGAGCCCCTCATGGAATCGGTTGATCTGGGCTGCCTTCGACATCCCGTGCTGTGGGTACCTTTTCAGTAGCGCCTTGTATCGCTCCCACACCTCGTAGAGGTTTTCTGAGTTCTTCTGGTGGAAAAGGAAAATCTCCGTCTTCAACCTTAGATTGAAATGAGTAAACGAGTATCGAAAATGAGGAATAAACTGATTACTAGTATTAACCTATCGACTCGATATCTAGCCTAAACAAAGTGCGTAGATTGTTTTATGAACTATTCTAACAGATCACTCCCAAACCAACGAGAGATTCAAAGAACACGCCTAAACTGATTAGAGAGCTATCAGATAATAAAGATGTGCTTGGGATTCGAATTCCGTTAGGTATTATCACCTAAGACAATGAAATATTGTTCCTACATGATTAAGACTAAATCGAAGTAATTTCCTACCCACTCACGAATTTGTTGTCGCCCTAAACGCCCACGTGGATCTAAATTTCAGTAATTACTAACGACGAGGATCGAGTATTTCTTTCGCCCTATACTCGAATCCTATCTTCTACGAACGGCCTAATCGTTGTTTAGCTGTCGCCCTAAAAGATTTTTCATACATTCACTTTAACTAGACATATTAAAGCGAAGAAGCTATTTCATAGAATGATAAATACTCAAAACACCCGAGTCACGATAAACATATGTCTTAAATACGAATAAACCTAGCGTTCATCTAATCCTAAACACATAGGGAATTTAGCTACTCATAATTGACAAGAAAACAACGAAAGAAAGATAAAATAAGGGCAAAGAACTCATGATCTTTCCTACTGCTAGATCTGGGATGGTCTCGTGGAAGGATCTTCGTTCTTCGTCAATTTGCATGGAATTCGTCGTTGATCCGCCTCCTTCACTCCGGGACGTGTTTCCCTGTTGTTTTCTGCTCTTTTTCGTATCTTGATAAATTAGGGTTGATATCTGGTTGGTATCTCTTCTTTCTGAGTCGAATTTGGGCTTCTATACGGCTTTTCTTAACGGTCACGACCTGGGACATGGGCCGTCACGGCCGTGACCATCATCGATTAGGGTCCCATTTCGTTCTGCCATGTGTCATGGCCAAGTGTATGGCACGTCACAGCCGTGACCATCTTCGGTCCAACTCTCTGCCCCATGTCACGGCCTGGATCACTAGGCGTCACGGCCTTGACGGTGGGCAGTGTCTCTTTTTGCCTTTCCGTCACGAGTCACGGCCGTGACTCTCTCTTTATTTGGCCTCTGCCACATGTCACAGCTTCGTGCACTGGGTGTCACGGCCATGACCGACACCAGTTTCATCATACTTGTTCTGTTTTGTTTCGTTTTCGCTCCTTTTCACCCGAAACTCGTCCTAAGGCCTTATAATACCAAAATAAGTAGAAATAGAGTGAATAAGTGCATAAGATGACTACGAAAACTCTATTATGAGCCAATTAAATACTACAATAAACATATTAAAATACATTTATCAAGGACACTCAGACGGCGAGGAAGAAAACATGGCGCTGATGGCCATACTGGATGACGAAGAGAATGAAGCTGAAGCTGATGGAAGTGACTCGGAAAAGGAAGTCACCAACAACTCAGATATGGTTGAGGTAAGCGAAGCAGACTATGATTCATTACTTAAAATGAAAAATAAATTTTTAACTCTATATAAGTCGAACAAACAGGGTAAAAAGAAAACTAGAGAATTAGAAGCAAATCTACAAAATAATATAGAAGTTCTAGATAAGTTTAGGTATGAGTATGCATGTGAGAAAAATCATGTACTTGTAGCTAATGAAAAAGTCACAAAGCTAGAAGCTCAAGTGCAAAAATCTGAAGCTGGAGCAAAGGAATTAGCAGTAGAAATGAGGTCCCATAGAGATAAAGCAATGGACACCTCAGCGAACTATGACTTATTCTGTAAGGAACGGGAAAGACTGTACTCCAAGATTAAAAAATTGGAGGACCTCTTAACTCGACGAGAACAGACATAACAAACATTTTTCTTAAACAAATATGCCTATATCGACTTCTACTATCCCCATAGAGGAATTGGTTTTGAAAACCCATGTCTGCTAAAGAAAGTTATAACCCATGCACCCTATTTATATGATGTCAAATACATGCAGTTAGGTTGTATGGCAGAACTCATGCCTTTTGTCAGTGAATCTGAAACTTTACAAGGAAAAGATGAGACACACAAAAAGGCTGAGATATCACTTGATTATATAGAATTAAATGATAGTTATAAAGAAGAATTATCGAGTGAGACACTTATGACTACATATGCAACAGTGTATATGCCTGAATGCATAAAGAAAATCAGTGATCTACACTCCACTCTCGAAAGAGAGAGGAAGTCCTTTGATGATGAAAGGCAGAAACTTCTTGAGGAAATATCCACACTTAAAGAAAAATTTAGACTACACTCACTTTCATATACCTTGATTTCGCATGATAAAATTTCATGTACTAATGCTTTGAAATTTTCAGGGCCCATAAAAGAGCCATTGAAAGGTCAAGTCTGGGTTAGAAAGGAAGATATTTTGAAAGAGACCCGCGACTTCAATGAGCCTTTTGTTATAGATTGTTTTCCTTCGAAAACTTTTGTACCGTTTCATTTTCCCATGTATCGCAAAACACCTCCTTTCATTCAAAAAACTGTTTTCCACGAATAATCACTTCTACAAACAAGCTCACAAAACGACCTCAAAAGACACGTCTTTAAAGAAAAATAAACAATCAAAAACAAAAACTGCTAAGGAACTCACAAAACAAAAAAGGACTCAAAAACAATTCTAAAGCTAAGACAAAGAGAACTCCACTACTACAGAAATGGGTTCCAAAGCTTAAAACTGAGGAAACCCAAATCCAAGTCTTAGAAACTTTTAATGACTCTGTGCATGATAGTATGTCTTCCGCTGACAATGATAAGTCTAGGCTAGGTAGAGAGTTTATACGGACTAACAAGTACAACGGAGGTGGACCCATTGTTAAATGGATACCTAAAACCCTCTAGCTTGATCTTGCAGGCCCCACGTGTGTGGTATCTAGATTCAGGTTGCTCCACACACATGACCGGGAAGAAAGGACTATTAGCAACTACGTTGATAGACCAGTGGACTGGTATACTTTGGAAACAACAATGGAGCCAGAATCCTTGGTTATGGAGATCTTATATGCAATCGACTCATAATCAAAGAAGTTTCTTATGTTGAAGGGCTGACACACAACCTGTTATCAATTGGACAGTTCGGTGACATCGGACTCCAAGTTGTCTTTCAAAAGAGGACATGCAAAATTCTCAATACCAATGGTGAAGAACTTCTCACTGGAACTCGCAAAACAAATCTATACACCATCGACATTAGGACTATCAGACGAATGACAAATATCTCCCTGATCTCCAAAGCAACAACTTATGGCACCAGCGACTATCCCATCTTAATTTCAAGACTCTCAACAAGCTGTCAACCAACAAACTAACCATTGGACTTCCATCACTAAAATATCAGAAGGAGCATCTTTGTTCAGCTTGTGAGAGAGAGAAAATGAAAAAGGCGTCTCACCCTACAAAACACACAGCTTCGACAACATCCACTGGAACGATTACACATCGATCTTTGTGGCCCAATGCAAACTGATAGCCTTAGTGGAAAGAGATATATGCCGATTATTGTAGACGACTATTCACGATATACATGGTTCCGCCTCTTACGGACCAAATCAGAGACAGTTGAACATATTCCAAATCTTACTAAGACAACGCAGAACTTGCTATAACTCAATGTTAAAGTAATTCAATTTGACAATGAAACCTAATTCAAGAATCAACATCTCAGTGACTTTTATGAATCTCTAGGGATTACACAATAGTTCTCCGCTGTCCACACTCCTCAATAGAATGGGGTTGTCGAAAGACGAAATCGGACGCTCGTAGAAGCCGCCCGAACAATGCTGATATAGTCTTCACTACCCATTTTCTTTGGGCTGGAGCAATGAACATGGCGTGCTACACTCAGAATCGGACAAACATTTATCTACGATTTCGAAAGACGCCTTATGAACTAATAAATGAAAGATTACCCAACATTGCCCACTTGAGAATATTTGGATGCAAATGATTCGTCGCCAATGACCGAGAAGACAAATCTAAGCTAGTTCCAAAGGCTACAGAAGGAATTTTTGTGGGCTACTCTGCACAATCTAAGGCGTACAGGGTATATCTTCGTAAAAGAAGGATGATCATTAAAAGTGTAAATGTCACTTTCGATGAGGGACTCGAACCAACAACACTAGGTTCTACTCAATCACGTATGGAATTAGGAGAGTCCTCTAGCGGCGCTTCTGAGCAAAACCGTTCAAAGAAAAGTTGGGAAAGAACCCACAACATGCAGCCCTCAAGACATGGCAACCCAACATATTTTAGTCAAAAAGCTCTAGAGGAAATGGACTTGATCAACTCTTTGAACATATGTACTTCTCTCCAAACCGAAACAAGACAACCTTCGATGTCGTTCCTAATACAGAACCCAGTTCAAGTCCATCCACTTCTGAATCCGAACCCATTCCTGAACAAATGGTTCCACCCTCAGACATCGATAACTCGATCCCTACAACACAGACAAAGGACTCATCGGCTTCTGCTAGCAAGGCTACCACCTCTGGGACCGAGTATCCACTTAACGAGGGATCAGATATGGATGAAACTACACTACCTCACGAAAAGAAATGGGCTCGAAGTCACCCTGCAGATCAAATCATAGGAGATCCCCATGCAGAGTAAAGACTAAAAGTTCGCGATCAAACGAGTGTAATTTTACTTGTTTCTTGAGCCAAATAGAACCTACCAGAGTCATCGACGCACTACATTAACCGAACTGGATAATAGCTATGCAAAAGGAAATCAATCAGCTCGAGCATCTCAAGGTCTGGAACTTAGTTCCCCTTCCAAAAGGCAAGACAGTAATTTGAACAAAATGGGTATTAAAAAACAAGAAAGACGAGGATGGTGTGGTAATCAGTAACAAAGCTCGACTTGTCGCCAAGGGATACAATCAACAAGAAGGAATCGACTACGATGAGACATTTGCTTCTGTAGCAAGAATAGAGGCGGTTAGATTGTTCCTAGCCTACGCAGCTCACAACGACTTTATTGTTTATCAAATGGACGTAAAGACCGCCTTCTTGAATGGGATTTTGAAGGAAGAAGTGTATGTCTCACAGTGAGATGGATTTCTCAATACAGAACATCCGAACTTTGTAACAAAAGGCACTATATATGGGCTAAAGCAAGCTCCAAGGGCCTGGTACGAAGTTTTATCAGACTTCCTTATCAAATCTGGCTTCACAAAACGGAAAATTGATACCACACTGTTCGTCAAGAAAGATGATTCTGATATCATGCTTGTACAGATCTACGTGGATGATATCATTTTCGGTTCTACAAACCCATAACTCTGTGTCGAATTTAGTACTCTGATGAAGTCACAGTTTGAAATGAGTATGATGGGAGAAATGTCTTTCTTCCTTGGACTGCAAATCAAGCAACTGCAAGATGAGATATTTATCCATCAGTCCAAGTACATCCATGACATTCTCAGGAAGTAAGGGATCGACAAGAGCAAATCTTCAAGTACTCCAATGTCAACCTCGTGTACACTCGACGCACATCACTTGGGTGAACCTGTAGATTTACCAATTACAGAGGAATTTTAGGGTCCCTGCTCTATCTC
This sequence comes from Craterostigma plantagineum, assembly GCA_027422505.1. NCBI lineage: Eukaryota > Viridiplantae > Streptophyta > Magnoliopsida > Lamiales > Linderniaceae > Craterostigma > Craterostigma plantagineum. The sequence goes on along the minus strand of JAPQWV010000583.1, from coordinate 277,167 downwards.
ACTGCCAGCCGACCTGGTATTCTATTCTCCACATGCCTTTCCGCAATGTTCCATGCTAATCCTAAGGAATCACATCTTCACGCTGTAAAGAGAATTTTAAAGTACCTAAAAGGCACACCAGACCTCGGGCTTTGGTATCCTAAGAACTCAGTATGAAACTAATAGGGTATTCTGATGCAGATTTCGCAGGCTGCAGATTGGACAGGAAAAGCACGCGGGAAATATCCAATTCCTTGGAGATAAACTTGTATGTTGGGCTTCAAAGAAACAAAATTGTGTGTCAAGTTCTACGGCATAAGCAGAATATGTCGACTCAACTACGAGATTGGTTTGATCTTAATTGAATTCTTATCTATTGTTACTCCAAAAGTGCCATAGCAATTGCGTGCAATCCTGTTCATCATTCACGCACTAAGCACATCGACCTAAGATATCACTTCATCAAGGACCAAGTAGAACGAGGCATCATTGAAATGTATTTCGTCAATACAGAGATTCAACTAGCTGATTTGTTTACAAAAGCATTGGATGAAAAACGATTCCAATTCTTAGTTGCAAAGCTGGGAATGTTGAATCTCAATCTTTAGTTTCAATTATGCCTCCCTACGGTTCACTACTTGTCTATTTGGTGTGCTTTGATTTTTATTATTCCATGCGTGTTTCGTAGTTAGTTAAAATTTTATTTATGCTTTAGATTTTAGTTTGTTTTACAAATAAATTTTCCTTCGTCTCAAATAAGTCGATGTAGAGTCACTGCTGATGGCACTATATCGAAGGGGGAGACATGTCATATCCATGCGTCGAGGGGGAGTAAGTGAATTAACAAATTTCAGATTCTCGATAGGTATTTTATTTAGGGGGATTTTAATTCTAAAGTCCAAAAATATTGAGGGGCAGCAAGTACTTTCTGCAAATTAATTCTTCAACGATTCATAAATTTTTCAAAAAGGCAAAGAACACTCTCAAAACATCTCAAATGCGAAAATACACTCAACATAAAACAAAACGCTCTCAAAAGCTAGTACGTCTGTGAGGACACAATACAGAACAACTAGAAAAGCGACGAATAAGCACAACAGAAGGAAAAGCTCAAACGCCAGCATATCCAGATTGCGTTCAAAATTACATCTTAACTCTGTATATTCTTCAATCTCATTCTCTTGGTCTTGTTGCATCCAGTTCATTTGTCTGTGCGAGAGTGCTGAAAAATGTGAGATTGTAAATGAGTTAGTGGGAAATTTGCTATTGAGGTATTGATTCGAGTTTTGTCTATTACTTGCGAGACTGCGAATCCGTACTCGGCGGTCTAAGCTCGGCAATCACAAATCGTCAGCAAGACCGCATCTGGCCCGCTGACCCATGCAACAGCAAATTGGGTCGAGGGGAACCAGTGGCAGTCGAGACTTCAAAGTCAACTCCGTCAAAGCCCCGTTCGGTCTAAGGTTCACGTAAACTACTATAGTGTTGTCGTCGGTCATTGACACTCCTTGAGTAATAAGCCATGTTCGACCGTACGACCCCTGAGTCAGTGTCCATGAAACAATTCAATCCCTTGATTCGACTCGCATCACAAGTCATGACCTCCGCTTCCAAGCGGGATATCGGCACTCGATAGGTCATCGACAAATAAGCCGTAATTGGTTATCCAGCACCCAACTGGAGCCTAAGGCTTACGGACTTTTAATGCTCGAGCTTAAGAGTCCACTGGTGGCTTCCTCTTTCGTACCCATCGAGAATAGTGACTCAACTCGATACATTTGAATTTGTTCATTTATTGCTTTACCAGATGCTTAGTAAAGTACTCTTATATCCATTAAGCGAACAACGCCTTTCAATAAACACATAAAAAATATCTTATTACATAAAAGGTCGAATGATAAATAAGCTAATGCCCTATACAATCTAATCCTCGTATAGCATTCGAGGGCATATTCCTAACAATCTCCCACTTGCACTCAATGCCATGCGCTGCAGTATCTAATACCCATCTTTTCGAGATGTCTAGCCAGCACTGCCTATGATAGAGGCTTGGTGAATGGGTCGGCCACATTTTCCGCTGTCACAATCTTCTGCACGACTATGTAGCCATTCTCAACGAATCCACGTAACACGTGGTACTTTCTTTCTATATGTTTGCACCTGCTGTGAGACCTCGGTTCTTTCGCCTGAGCAATAGCGCCAGTATTGTCACAACACAATGGCAATGGCCTATCTGCTACAGGAACGACACGAAGTTCTTCCAAGAACTTTCTCATCCAAACACCTTCCTTAACTGCCTCTGAGGCCGCTATATACTCTGCTTCATAGGTGGAATCTGCAGTAGTGCTCTGTTTGGAACTTTTCCAAGACACCACTCCACCGTTGAGCGTAAAGATGAATCCTGAAGTGGATTTTCGGTCATCCACATCAGACTGGAAATCCGAATCCGTATACCCTTTCACTTCCAATTCTCCATTACCGTAGACCAGCATCATATCCTTAGTCCGTCTGAGGTACTTGAGGATAGTCTTGATTGCTGTCCAATGTTCCTTACCGGGGTCAGCCTGAAACCGACTGACTACGCTCACAGCGTACGCCAAGTCAGGTCACGTGCAAAGCATCGCGTACATCAAGCTACCCATTGCGGATGCATAGGGGATTCCATTCATCTCTTTCCGCTCCAACTCACTTTGAGGGCTCATAGCCTTGGAAAGGTGAATCCCATACCGCATAGGCAAGAACCCTTTCTTAGAGTTGTCCATATTATATCGCTTCAGGACCTTCTCTAAGTAAAGGGCCTGGGAGAGTCCTAACATACGATTCACTCGATCTCTATAAAGGCGAATCCCGAAGATGTAGGTAGCTTCTCCCAAGTCTTTCATGGAGAATTCGGTCGAAAGCCACACTTTCACCATCGAGAGCATTCCAATATCATTTCCTATCAAAAGGATGTCGTCCATGTACAATACGAGGAAAGATATTTTGCTCCCACTGCTTTTCTTGTAGACGCAAGGTTCGTCTTCGTTCTTTAAGAATCCATGGCCCTTGACCACTTCATCGGACCGAATTCCAGCTTCTGGAGGCTTGTTTCAGCCCATAAATGGACTTGTTCAGTTTGCACACCTTATGAGCATCTGCTTGCGATGTAAAACCCTTGAGCTGCTCCATATATATTTCCTCCTTAAGGTATCCATTTAGGAACGCAGTTTTCACATCCATCTGCCAGATCTCAGAGAAATACAAGAAGCATCTCAGAGCTCAAATGGCCATCTGTGACATTCTAAAGGTAGAGTGCGGGATGGGAAGATATATAGGCCATGTCTTGTGATAGAGAGGTACGACAGGTCTATCGATAGGTTTACAGAAGCCGATCTTCCATTCTTTCCATTAAGCGAACTGAACAAGCTTTACAACTTGTATCGCAACAAGTTCATCCTCGACACTCGGGAGAAAAGAGAAGGATACAGAGCTATCGAAGAATGCATGCTGAGGCTGATCAAGTTCTACGCTCCACATGACTTTCAAATGGCCCTGGAAAGTAGTACGATCTAAGTCAACTTGACACAGCCTGATAATAGGTACAAGGATTTGGATCAATTCGGCGAAGGTTACATCTTCCTTGAGCCACGACCTGCGATCACATACCTACAACGAACAAAAAATCAGATGCAGGCATTCTTATTATCAGAAGCTACCAAGTTCTCTGATGGAACTATGCAGATAATCATAAAACAACTCAGGATAAGACAAGAGACGATCCCTGACGATACAATCCTTGAAGGCACAGATAAACCAGAACAATCTGTTCTGGATAAATTTAGTTATCCTAGATCGAATTGTTCTCAGGATCGACATCAGACAGTTCGAGCACGCTCTAGGATTCAGGAAGACATACTTAGCTCACAGGGAACCTCCGCCTCCTCTTCGCTCGAAGAATAAGAAGAAATGAAGACTTGGATGAAGGCTACTTTGTAATTTGGACATTTAGGGCGGAATGTTAGGAATATTTTATAAGTGTCCAAAAATATTTATTCTAAGTCTTTTTTTTTCATTACGATGTATTTTATATGCTTTATTTTGGTTATATGTTTTGTAGTTGTAATGGGCTAGTTAGGGACCCAATGCACTTAATACCTTGTATCTAAGCTTAAATCCTAACAACGTTCTTATCTAAGTTTCCATTTTGCTAATTAACATCACATACGCAAACTCTCTAAAACCTCAAAACACTGTTCAAATATTCAACTTTATCGTAATTGGATAATCTGGAATTACACGCTTTGTTCCTGATAACGTCTCCATCTTCATTTTTCTTGTTCTTGAATACCCATTCTGTCCGTATGATAGTTTTTCCATGCGGACGGGGTACTAATGTCCACACTTGTAGACTTTCGAATTGGTTGATTTCGTCTTGCATCACTATGATCCAATCCGTGTCCTTAAGCACGTCTTTCGAATTGGTTGATTTCCTCTTACAAGTACCTTTGTTGGCTCATTTTGGCTTAATAAGCAAGATAATAGTCCTTTCTGATTTCTCGTGTGCACTCCATTCGAAGGATCACCAATTATTTGTTCGACAGGATGTGCTCGAGTCCACTGCCGCTCATGAGGCAGGGCTGAGGTTGAAGCATTAGCCTTTGTGGAACGAGACTTTCAGAAATTGGAGGTTCGTCATCTTTCTGAGGTATTTTCACATTCGGATTTTCAGCGTGAGAATCGGTTGGATTATTTTCATCGGTTGGTGTAGAATCTGCAACACTCTGTGGTGAGTCTGAATCGGGTGAGGTGGGGATTGTTGAAGAACTTGGTGTATCGGCTTCGTCGAGTGGGAGATCCACTGAAGGCATATTAATTTGGTTGTTCGGCCGATATACGTGCTCAAAGAGAGAGTCAGGGTCTTCTAGAGCTATTCTCACGCCTTCTGTCTGACGATGAGTGCCATGTTGTTGCCGTCGTATGTTGGTTTTGTGCCAACACACCAGTAAGCACAAGTTCTGAACTGTTGTATTCCGAAACCATCTGGCTAGGCACAGGTCCTGAACCGAGGTGCTCAGGAGCAATCTCTGCCACTTCTTGGAAAGTGACTTGTAGCTTTCCATGATTGTTCGGTTGGACTATATTCTGTACGCCATAAAGGTTGAAGAATACCCGATAAATGTGGCTTCGAATGCTTTAGGATCGAACTTAGCACGTTGCTCTCTATTATTTGCCACAAAGCACTTGCACCCGAAGAAAATATTGGGTATTCGCTTGTTAATGATCTCGTAGATAGTCTTATCGAAGCGCTTGTGAACGACCGTCCTGTTCTGAGTGAAACAGGCGGCATTTATTGCTTCGGCTCAAAGAAAGTGTGGGAGGCCGGAGTGGATCAACATAGTATGCGCGGCTTCCACTAGAGTTATGTTCCTCCTCTCTACTACCCCATTCTGTTGAGGTGACTTTGCGGCTGAGAATTGCTGACTAATCCCAATTCTTTGATAAAAGTCACTGAGGAATTATTCTTGAACTCAGTTCCATTGTCAGTGCGGAGGAATTAGCAATCAAGTCCCCTGTCTCATCTTAGCTCGGAGGAACTTTGTCCATGCGTAGCGAGAAAAGTCGTTAACTATGACCAGCACGTACTTGCGTCCATTGATACTCTGTGTTTGCATTGGTCCACAGAGGTCCATGTGAAGTAATTCTAGAGGACGTGAAGTAGAGGCAACTGGTTTGACGTGATGAGAGGCTCGCTTCATTTTCCAACTTGACCCCCGAACACTGATGCTCTTTCTATAGCATTATAGTTGGTAGACCGTGAACCAACTTCTTCATTGAGAGTCGTTGAAGAGCTTTAATATTCAGATGAGACATGCGTTGATGCCATAGGCTGTTCCTCTTAATTACTGTCTGGGAGTGGAGGCAAACAGCTGTCGAAGCCAGCACGGATGTCACTATGACTGTGTATAGGTTTGACTTCCGAATTCCTTGAAGGAGTTCTTTGGTCGAACTGTCCAAAATTCTGCACCGGTCAGCAAGGAAGACCACCTAGAAACCTTTGTCGCAGAATTGGCCTATGCTGAACAACTTATGGCAGCGACCTTCGACGTAGGAGACATCTTTGATTGTCAGATTTTCCAAACAAATATCTCCAAGTCCTAGAATTGGAGCTGAATCATTGCTGCCAAATCTGACTTTTCGATTGAAACGATCTTGGTAGTTGCTCAGCAGCTCTTTATTTCTTGTCATGTGTGTGGAGCAACCCGAGTCGAGGTACCACACATGATGGACCTGCAAAAACAATTTAAAGAGCTTTAGGTACCCACTTAGAAATGGATCATCTCATATTAGCAGATTTAATTGATGGTTCAGATATGATTCCTAAATGTTCACTAATAGGAACTTTAACTACCCAAGGGAAGGAGTTGATTTGGGTTTTGCCTTTGTAGGAGACTTGGCGGTTTTGGCTTTCGTCTTTTTAGGCGGACATTTAGGAATCTGTTTGGGTTGATTCTCGCAGGGAAGTTTAATTTCAGTGCAAACAAATGCAATAGTAGGCTTGATCGGGAAAAAGACCTTTTCACTAAATAGTTTTCCTAAGGTGTTTAGGTATTGAATCTTGACAGGATATGTTAGGTTAGAACATGAATGAATGGCTACATAAGCTTTCTTAATGGCTGGATCTTGTTTCCTACGGGTCATCCTAGATGCATTTGTCTTAGAATGATTCTTTTTTAATTTTTGATGAAGAGCCTTCTTCGAAATTAGTGCTTCTAAAAATAGTAGGCTGTAATGAACATGTAGAAGCAATGATTTTGAATGAGGAAATAACTATTTTATTTCTACAAGTGTCTTTTATTTTTACATAAGGAGAATTGTCATTGGAAATATTTAAATCTACGGTCTACTTCTCTACTTTTATTCTAGACACCCACACCTTCGACTCCTTATGCTTTGGTACTACGCTCCCTGTAGACTTAATAGAAACAGAACTAGAAATAATATTTGTCAAATTATTTTTCTTAGGTTTTTTATCTTGGGAACGCGATTTTTCTTTCTTCACGCTTTTCACAATGATATTATCTTTTGAGGGAGATGCGTGAGAAAAGGTTTGCGAGACGGATGAAGCTTTGAGATTTTCCATCTCTTTTAAGAATGTTTTCTTTTCCGCTTCAAAATTCTCTCGTTCTTTTTCTAATGAAACTTAAATTCCTCTATTTTTTAACAATAAGGGGTATGTAGAGAGAATTTTCAGAATGATGATTTTGTGCTTCCTCGGATGTAGAACGATCTTCTGGAAGATAATTGATTCAAAGTTCATTGGAAATTTCCCAAGTTTGTAACTTTTGTTCAATTCGGTATAGGAGAAAGGAATTTCAACCCTAGTCTTGGTTGTTCTCTTGGTTTCTTGTAACGATGTTATTTCTTGTGCGTTAGTAAAAACCATAACAGCAGTTAGTCCTAAACCCATGTACTTGACATCACAAAGTTGTTTACAATCAACTTTCCTCAAGTTCTGTGGATTATCAAAACCCAAGCCGAACTTATAAGCATAAAACTCTATGTCCTTGGGTTGGTTCAAGAATATTGTCTGATCAGTTTGTCCCCTTTTCACAAGAAGATCTTCTAATTCTTTATCTTAGTGTAGAGCTTCTTACGTTCATCGTCTGAAGCATAGTTAATTAGAGCAGTGCTCTTCTCGGCTGGATAGGTATCGAGACTCCTTCTCAATTCACTAATCTTAGAATTTGACTTAACTAATTCGTCTTCGAGACTGGTGACCTTTTGACTTAGTTTTAGTTAATTAAGGTATTTAATAATAAATTATGGATAAATAACATACTATTATATATTTATAAATATATATGTTATTAATTATGGTATAATTAATAAATCATTAACTATTAAATTTATATATTTTCAACAAAATATATAATGTATATTTTATAAAACTGCCAAGCCAGCGGCCCACGCGGGCTGGCCCGTTCAGGGCCGCCCCTTGGCGGGCCTAAAATATCCCAGCCCAGACCACCGCCACGGGCGGAATTGATAGCTCTACTTACAGCTTCGAGTCTACACTTAAAGAGACTTTTCTCGTCTAAGTTTCTAAGTAGACATTTGTAGTTGTTGTCTGTCTTTCTAGTTCCTTAACTACCGACCTATGCTTTTCTAATGGGATATGCTTAGTCTCAGAGGATTGGAGGCTCTTAGTTAGTTCTTCTGTTTTGAAATTAGAGCTCCTAAGATTTTCTTCAAGACTAGCTATTGTTTCCTTAGACCTAAGAAGCTTTTTCTTTAACATTATATCTCGTTTCTGCTCATGTACCATGTTAGCATACTTAGTTTGTATGTCAACTAACAGGTCAGAATGTGTGTAGTCAGGCAGTGAAATCTCAGGTATTTGCTCAAAGTTATCTACTGATTAAGCACGAACAAACAATTAAACACGTTATGAAGCAATATGTCGAATATAGTCAAAATGAGAACTTGTTCCAAGAGTTCGCGCGAACGGTGACTTTCCAGAATAACTAATTCTGCTAATTCGAAGTTTGAGTCGCTACAGATCTAGTCGCAAATGATTTCTAACACTTATGCGAGCACAGAACATCAAATTCAAGTCAAATAAGCACAGAATTTGAGCTATTAGATCGGATTCAATTTTCGCACCATTCTTCGCACGGAACAGTTTCAGAAATAAAATTCGTCTGATTTCTAACAATTTTGATTCAAAACTGAACGAATCTGTACCAATTGTTAGGTCCTTGATTATCAACTCTATGATCCTATGCAAGCAATCCTAAGTATTTCGATTAGAATTGTTGAGATATGTAGTTTGATCGAAAACTGGAAATGAAAGAACACAAGATACTACTGTGAGAAAGTTTTCTGAGTCTCTCTCTAGAAATAAAATTGCATTGCAAGCCTTCAGTATCAAATCAATAACTTTCTCTATTAAGCACAATGTTTAAAATGGTAATTATACCAAACAAATTGGTATAAATAACAAGCTAGTCCTAAACTAAGGACATATACAAGAAACGTTTCAATTACGAAGACAGCTAATAAAATCAAAGCACAACTTTCTCTCACACGTTTTTACCGTAAATAGAACAGTATGCTTACCATCGTAGCATATGAACATCTATAACATGTGACCAACAAACTTACCACTTTAGCAGAAGATCACATGTAAATAAAATATTCGACATTTTTTCATTATATAGCTCGTAAATCATGCAAACTCGAATGTTATCAAATATTTAAACGTCTTACCAAATAGAAATCGAATTGCTCAAGTTATAGCCCTATTACAATTACATAAATCGTCAAACCTCATTAACAAACATAAACCAAAAAGGTCAACAATAAGGTTGTCTTGTCATGGAAGAGTCACTTGTTTTTAGAGCCGAGGCTGAATAAAGTCTATAATAATCTTCATAAGTACCAAAATTTTGCTTGGAGATGAGATCCAAATGCAATGAAAGTGCTGATTATGCATGAATACAAAGTTAGGGGTACCGTAGGGATCAACTCAAATGTTAATCAGATGAAGAATCTGCTCTGAATCAACACACGCAAGCAATCTCTCCAAAACAATCTCGAGAGCAAACTAAGAATATACAAAGATTATGTGGAATGTCGGTGAGGGAGAAGTGTTAATCAGAAAAGCTCAGACCATACTTTTTTCATATTGATAGAGGAAAAAGAACTAGCAGTTCCTGGAGAACACTCAAGCAAGCATGTATGTCCAAATTGAATAAGGTGCGTGCAAACTTACTGTCAAGCAAAATTGAAGAAGTTAACTTCATACATACAGTCGATATTGTGGGTTTACGTATATCGAACAACTACAGCTAATCAAATATGGAGAAGAGTATATTCTAGTGTGATATTAAGACACAATCTGCTGCGAGAAGAAGCCCATGTCTTGTCTTATTAAGGGTTACGACCGAAGAATTTGATACAGGTTAAGTTGAAAGAAGAACGGAGTTAGCAAATCATATATAGGCTTCATGCATGAAGCTATTGGCAATGCATGACAGAGAACGGTCTATCCTTTCCAAGCAAAGTGTTGGACACCTTGAGAACTCCTCGACCTCGACCTTCATGAAAGCACTGATCAGGCGTTGAAAAAGCATGTAAGGAAACTTGACGACACAAACGGTGGGTGGTCTTCTCTATAGGTGATAGCGTTTCCAAAAGAGAAACCACAAGAACTCGAAGGTTGAGAACCTCCACTCAGAGAGATGTTAGCGAAGTTAGCAATGATTTGTAACTGATACAGACTAAAACTGGATGGCCCTGAAAAATCATAAAAGGCCCGTTAGGCCCAATGAAAATATTTATAATTAGTAAAGAAATAGAGATAGGGACCTTCGGGGACCTCCGATAGGTAGTTGACGATCCCCAAGAAGAAAAAAGCTTCCTCAATACGCTACCAGATGAAAAGAGAGGTAAAAGCTGCTTCTGACGGGACTGCAAAAAACTGCATGAAAGCTGTCAAAGGCTGTATCTGACAGAAGGCCCGTCACACTGTGTATCACATTGTCTCAGGGGGTCGTATCACCAGGAATCCAGGGACGTACCTTCAGGCAATATCCAAGAGCCTCCTATATAAAGGGGACTTCATCATTTTTTTCACACGGAATCATCATTCTAACACCCTCACCACAAAAAACACTTAGAATACGCATAATTCTCCCATCATGTATTCAAGAGAGAGAACAGAGAAGTGTATATTCAAAAGTAATAATGAGAAGTGTTGAATGCGGTTCGTGGACGTAGGATTCAAACGAATCAGAACCACGTAACCCCTTGTTCTTTTTTTTAACGCCCTTATTACATCTCATTTGCACCTGATCACACGCACAACTAGGTCGCACCTTCCGTGGACCTATACGGACCTCAAAATATCCATGCATACTACTTTCCGTTAGGTCCCAACACGTCCCAATACGTCGTCAGATGTCCCGACACGTCCCAATACGTCCCGACACGCCCAATACGTCCCAACATGTCCAAACAGTCCCAAATACGTCCCAACACATCCCAAAACCCATCCATTTCAGTTCCCTTATGAATAAGCACCTTACGCACGTCCCGAAACTTTGAGATATTTTACTTATCGGCTATATAAATTTTCTAAGCCCCACATATAAATCTCTTTGATTGGGATAGCCCCATATCAAATGGCACCGTTTGTGGGAAAATTCAGAGTTGAAGGCGTGAGTGATTTTGCCTATATTGTGCGAGGCTGTGCTTATCATTTTGTATTTCTTTTTTCTTCTCCTTATTTCTGCTGGGATGAGACGAAACACCCAAAAGACTGTTAAAGTCAAAAGTGAACCGCGGAGAAAGGCCTCCAGAAATTGCCAAACATATTGAGGAACGGCCGGGACCTGAAACACAGGCCCGAGATGATGAAGATAAGCCAGACGGTACAGATAAGTCACAAAGGGATCTCAAAACACCCAGGCCGACCTCCACGAGTCCCGCTAGTGAGCCACCCGAAAAAGTGAAGGGAGTTGGGAGCTCCAGAGAAAGGAAAGGAGCTGAGCCACGCTCGAAAAAGGGAAGACTCTAGGGAAGAAAAGAAGGGAACTTCGAGACCAACTCGCGGACTCAAACATGTTGGGTCAGAAACTCCGATAGAACATGCAAACATGCGGAGTTAAGCTCCCTGAGTCCGCATACTATTAAGCCCCAAGATGAGAAGCAAGTCGTCACGCAAAAGAAGAGAGAGCTGTAAAAAACCATGGACGAGGAAAGTTGTTGCTACGGCATCACCACAGGGAACCTCAGGGATCTCTGCCAGAAACCCCACGGAGATTCACACCACTATGCAAATCCAGAAGAGATCCTGACATCAGCCGAGGGACCTCCCGTGATGAGGAGGCCCTTAGTCGGAACTCCAGGACCCTTTAAATTTCATTCTCATTTATATTATTGATACCATGATAATATGACCACCATACTAACAATTGTTGTCATTTGAAGGATAAAATCGAAGGACTCATCCTTGTAGCGAAAATTGTGCCAACTAAAGGCAGACTAAAGGCAGACAACGACCGCCTCTTCCAGACAGGAGCCAGTTCCATATGGGACTCATGTCCTTGTCATAGTAGGAGCGCGGGGCGCTGGGGACTCTGATGTCCAACACCCGAATCATGCGCCTGAGCATTTGAAGGACTTAGAGGCACAGCTCCGCAATGGTGTACAAAGGTCAGAGGGACCTCAAAGTCTAGCTCCGCGCTGGCACATCCAGCTCCGCGCTGACGTACGAAGATCCGCGGGAGATCAGAGCCCAGCTCTGCGCTGATGCCCAGAGATCCGTAGGACATAAAACCCAGCCCCGCGCAGTAAGAAGACCCGAAGCTTTTCCTTTCGAACCTAAAAGCCCAGCTCCGTGCACACCCGAATCTCTGCATTCGGGACCTCCCAGCTCCGTGCTGGCATGAAGGCACGCGAAGGTCCGTGGAACCTAGAAGCCAGCTCCTCGCCGATGTTCGAAGATCCACGGGAGAAAAAAGCCCAACTTCGAGCCTGAGGATCTGTGAAAGATAAACATGAAGATTCACGGGAGACATCTCATGATGAGGAGGCTTTTAGCCGGAACTCCAGGGCCCATAAATTTCATTCTCATTTACATTATTGTTACCATACCAAATATACATACTGACAACTACTATCATATGAAGGATGAATCGAAGGACCCATCCTAATGGAACATCTGAGGAAGTTCCTCGACCATGACCTCGACCAAGGTCTGGAGGTAGCTAAGAAGGAGTCTCGGGGACCTGTGCGGACTAAAGGCGGACAACTCCCATATCTTCCAGATAGGAGCCTGTCCCATTTAACGCTCGTATCCTTGTCATAGTAGACGCTCCAGGCAAAGGGGATTCCAACTTCCAGCAGGGCCCAAAATTATACACCTGAGCAGTCAAAGATTCGCAGGGCCTTATGCCCAGCTCCGCATTGGCACACGAAGGTCCATGGGACCTCGAAGCGAGCTCTGCATTGCAACAAGCTCCGCACTGGCAGTCAAAAAGCCTCATTTTCACACCGACAGCAAAGTCCCGGAGCTTCTAATAGGGATCTATAGTCAGCTATGTGTTTGCATAAAAGATTCAAAGGACCGCAGCTCCCGAAGACCCGAGGGAGATAATATCTAGCTCCGTGCTGGTGTACGGAGATCCTCAGGAGATCCAGCCCAACCCCATGCTGGCATGCGAAGGTCCCCGGGACCTAAAGACCAGCTCCGTGCTAAAAACAAGGAGAGGATCTATGTGTTTGAGATCTCCATGCCGAGCTCCTCGCCAGCATGCGAAGCCTGTTATTAAGGGATCTCCAAACCGGCTGAAACCTAGCTCCGTGCTGGATGAAGGCAAAGAAGCCAAGCTCCGCATTGACGCGCGAAGGTCCAGGGGACCTACAAGATAGCTCCACATTGTCGTCCGAACCTCCGGAGATCCGGAGTTAGGGACCTTATCATTAACCGAGAAAAAAGGAGCTCCATTTTGCTATTACTTTAAATTCAAGGCCTCCGACAAGGAGCTCAGATACTAAGCGAGCTGACGCTATAACCACGCATTTAAGACAACTGGCGCTATAACCACGCATTTAAGCGAGTTGGCGCTATAACCATGCATGTAAGCGAGCGGGCGCTATAACCATGCATTTAAGCGAGCGGGCGCTATACCCACGCATTTAAGCGAAACGGGCGCTATAACCAGGGTAAAATAATGATGTCCCTCAAGAAATACCGCATTGTCGGAATATAAATATTTTATTATATAATAAATAGTGTACCAAATAATACAATCGATTCCAAAGGTCGACAGACCTACGGTGTATAGAACGCCAAAGATAATACATCTGCTGTGTGATACGATGCCAAAGGTCGACGGACCTGCGGTGTACAGGATGTCAAAGATAATCAAAGGCTGCGGCGTACAGGGCATCTCAGTAAGCCTGCGACGTGAATGGTACCTAAAGCGAAGCTGGCGCCATAATCAAGGTAAATCGATGAGGGGATCCTCGGGATTATAATTTTGTAGACCTAATGTCTATCCAGATACTGAACTCGCTAAGGACAAAGAGAGCCTAGCGCAAAGCGACACCTGAGGACAATGACGACGGTCATTGCAACCCAGGCCTGAATTCGTACTTGGCTTACGAATTACTAAGCGAGCTGGCGCTATAACCATGCATCTAAGCGAGCTAGCGTTATAAAACCATGCAACGATAGTGATGTTCCCAGGAACATCCATCAGGTCCCGAAAGAATGTAAAGTAGAAAAACATGAAATACAGAAGAATGAGAACTCCGGTGAAACACGTCCCAACACGGGGAGTTAAGCTCTCCACACCATTATGTCCCGAAAGAAAAAAAATGAATGACATAGTATTTTTAACAGGCTATCACCATGATCAAAAAGGAGAAGCTATACAAATAGGATGTCCCAGGAGCTAGGAGGAATGCGCAGTAGGACTTGAGGATTTCCTTCAAAGTGCGAGGCTCGAAGAGGAGCTCCGCCATCAGGTCCCTTCCAGGTCCTTTCCAGACCCCAAAGACGATGGATACAACATACGAAGCGTGCATAGCACAGGAAAAAATCCCCCGACAGAGACAAGTGAACATAGGGGAGTTAAGCCCCCGTAAAACATTGCAGGTCCTCGGACAGCAATGAGAAATCAAGGGACAGGCCTTCCTGAGGAACTAGAGGTGGCTTCGGGGAGATCATAAATGTTAGTGTAGGCCAAGACTCCTGCATATTTGTCCATACCAGAAATCCAGAAGTTAGGAGTCTCAGGAGCTCAAGGATTTCCTTTGAAAAAATCACAGAAGTACAAGGCTTCGACATCAGCTCCCTCCGAGTTGCACAAAGTCAACTTCTTCCACAGAAGTAGGTAATAACCTAACATTTTAGAGTATCTAGGTTTGTGTCAGGTCCTTTTCAGGTTCGCTCCGGGTCACTTCCAAGTCCGTGCCGGGTCTGTGCCAAGCACGTCCCAAGATGTCAAGCTGCCTCGATTCAACTGGTATACTGAAGAGGGGAACTCGTCCGTTGAGGTCACTATAGGTCCCAATAGCTTCGACTTCACCGTCACCGACTAGTCAAGCTCCGGTCAATTGAAATATCTCCGACGAAAAGCCTCATTCACCCAAAACAAGCGTCGGGAGAAATCCAAGGAGCTATCGACGATGCGATGGAAGAGAAGTGAGAATTAGCTCCTTGACGTGGAAGGTCCCAGGAAAACGAAGCGTCTGGAGAAGCTAACTGAAGAGTCAAAAGCTAGAAAAGACAACGTGACTGACAGGACAAGAAAAGCTGCTTCGCCGCCTGCTATCCTTGACAGTGCAGAGTTCGATCCCTGCAGACTGCCTGATGTCCCTGACATGACGAAATACATCCCATGTTCGAGAATTCTGGGATGTCCTGGATCAACGACTTGGCGAACGGTCCGGAAGCTACGTGGCTCACCACCTGAGAAAAAAACTTAAAATGTACAAAAAGAACACCAAAAGGAACTAAAAGACAGACAGAAGATACCTTAAGAAGATGTCGCCGATTGCTCCTTGTTCGCCTCCGTAGACCGCGGGGAAATTGCACTCTCATCTGGGAGCACCCAACAACTCAGCATGCTCATCTTTTAATCGTTGTTTGGATGGTCCACAGAATCAGGGAGCACGTCTGCTAAGGTCCCTATAGCTCCCATAAGAGGCCAGCATCTTCGCTTCAGGGGAGTAACTTCTTTTTTGATTTTCATTCTGACCATTGGGATATAGTTGTTTTTCTTTTAACACCAGAGGCAGGGGCTGCGATGGGAACTTCTTGAGTTCCCCTAATAGGAGAAGGAACCGCATGAACATCCTTCATCCCTACAGAAGGAGGAATCTCCTTGCAAACGTCACTAGCCAACGAAACCTGAGGGAGCAAGGGAGTTACAGAGCTTGCTTGGGGAGTTGGAAGAAATGGGGAGCTGGTGTCCTTCTCCACCTTAGCCAGCATGAAATACCATGAGGACGTCACACTTGCGCCAGAAACCCCAGGCACTAACCGAACCTTTAATATACGTCCCTACAAGAGGTAATTACGGTAGGTCCCTAATAGAGAGTAAGCCCATCTTATTATTTTACTCTAATTTACTTTTTGTCCCAAAAAACAAATTAGAGCAGGGGAGTTCCAAAAAACAAATTAGAGTAGGGGAGTGGTTGATACGAACTAAAACTAGATGGGCCTGAAAAATCATAAAAGGCCCGTTAGGCCAATTTAAAATATTTATAATTAGTAAATAATGATAAGAAATAGAGATAGGGACCTTCGGGAACCTCCGATAGGTAGTTGACGATCCCCAAGAAGAAAAAAGCTTCCTCAATAAGCTACCAGATGAAAAGAGAGGTAAAAGCTGCTTCTGACGGGACTGCAAAAAACTGCATGAAAGCTGTCAAAGGTTGTATCTGACAGAAGGCCCGTCACACTGTGTATCACATTGTCCCATGGGGTCGTATCACCAGGAATCGAGGGACGTACCTTCAGAAAATATCCAAGAGCCTCCTATATAAAGGGGACTTCATCATTTTTTCACACGGAATCATCATTCTAACACCCTCACCACGAAAAACACTTAGAATACTCACAATTCTCCCACTTTCATGTATTCAAGAGAGAGAACAGAGAGCATTGAGTGTGTATATTCCGAAGTAATAATGAGATGTGTTGAATGTTGTCCGTGGACGTAGGATTCAAACGAATCCGAACTACGTAATCCCTTGTTCTTTCTTTTAACGTCCCTATTACATCCCATTTGCACCAGATCACATGCACAACTAGGTCTGCACCTTCCGTGGACCTATACGGACGTCAAAATATCCATGCATACTACTTTCTGTTAGGTTCCAACACGTCCCAATACGTCTCCAGACGTCCCGATACGTCTCCAGAAAGTAGTGTGCATGGATATTTTGAGGTCCGTATAGGTCCCCGGAAAGTGCGGACCTAGTTGTGCGTGTGATCTGGTGCGAATGGGATGTAATAAGGACGTTAAAAGAAAGAATACGGGATTACGTAGTTCGGATTCGTTTGAATCCTACGTCCACGGACAGCATTCAACACTTCTCATTATTACTTTTGAATATACACACTCAATGCTCTCTGTTCTCTCTCTTGAATACATGAAAGTGGGAGAATTGTGAGTATTCTAAGTGTTTTTCGTGGTGAGGGTGTTAGAATGATGATTCCGTGTGAAAAAATGATGAAGTCCCCTTTATATAGGAGGCTCTTGGATATTTTCTGAAGGTACGTCCCTGGATTCCTGGTGATACGACACCATGGGACAATGTGATACACAGTGTGACAGGCCTTCTGTCAGATACACCCATTGACAGCTTTCATGCAGCTTTTTGCAGTCCTGTCAGAAGCAGATTTTGCCACTCTTTTCATCTGGTAGCGTATTGAGAAAGCTTTTTTCTTCTTGGGGATCGTCAACTACCTATCGGAGGTTCTCGAAGGTCCCTATCTCTATTTCTTGTCATTATTTACTAATTATAAATATTTTCAATTGACCTAACGGGCCTTTTATGATTTTCAGGCCCATCTAGTTTTAGTCCGTATCAACAAGAGCATCATATCAATAACCTATCAGCTAATTATCTTCCAAGACCGAATATCAAAGCCTAAGATATCACAAGAGCATCATATCAATAACCTATCAGCTAATTATCTTCCAAGACCGAATATCAAAGCCTAACGAGATCGACTCGAAAATATTGTGCAAGTCTCCAATCGAGAAAAGGAATAGGGAGAAAAAATGCTTCAAGGAAACCGTCGAAGAACGAGATCACTATTAGAATCATTGAATAGCATGAGGGAAGCGTATTGATTGAATGAAGCCATTGACATGGCAGTCATGAATATATTGGAACTCAATAAGCATATAGAAGACGATGATTCTCTTCGGATTCGGTGAGGATGCGTAAGAACTACCCCGAAACATATGTGACAAACTTGGCCCAGAAATTGCAGCTGTGCTGAGTATGCAATGCGAATAAAGGAAAAGATTAAGTTGGTCTGAATCAATTTTGATGACATTCTCGTCATTTTTCCTTCTTGATCATTTACACAAGTACTACATGTTACATATAATCTACTAACATCAAAGAAGGTGCAACACCAACTCCCTATCTCTGTGGCTTCAATTCAAGCATCTGCAGCTCTGAAGACGGTCAACAGGGACAAGAAGAGGTTGATGACATCCAAATACAACGCAACAGCAGCCCATATGTACTCGTCGTAAGTATATCTCTTTATGAGATTATCCGTATCGTAAATGATGTACCCACAGAAGATTATCGAAGCAAGACAACCATAAATCATCACGCTCAACCTCCCCAAAGGAAACAGCAGCTGTTCATTCATCCCATGAAACCAAAGTAATAAATCAATCTCCACCGAAATCTGAAGATATACAACAAACCCAAACCACCATACATACTAGTTTAAGTTATTCTTGAATATTGTTTACTTACCTGAATGAGTGCAAAGATTAGGAGAACCATGACTCCGCCGAACAAGAACGGGCCAAGGAAGTTGAAGTCGTGCCCTCTCCTCGCAGCCCAGAAAGTGTACAGCGTGAGGCTCACCACAACAACGGCAGTTAAGATCACTGATTCTAATATCACTTTCCCTATAAACAATCAATTGAACAACTCAACTACAGAAGATAAAGGCTATGTCCCACTTAGGTATTCATCTTGAATCAAGGTACGGATGTAAGTCATCTTTTACTTTAATCTAACCAAAGAAGGTCGAAGCAACGAACGTACCCCTGGTGAATGCACAAGCGAGGCCCACTACGAATGCCAGAGAAACGGTGAATATCGCCAGAAGTAAATAATTTACGGGGTGCTTCTGATGATAGTAGTACAATGGGCACATCGCTGCAGAGAAAACGAATTATCTAAGAAAAGATGTATACACGGGGGGGGGGGGGGGGGGGGGGGATGTATTAGGGAGGAAGAATCTTACTGATGAAAGGGACGAAGATAAGAACGATGTAAAGGGCCAAACCAGCGCTAGTGCTGGCGAAGAAGTGATTTACGGGATGAACAGTAACAACAACGGCGGCGACGGCGATGGTGAGAAGCAACTGAATACTGACGATGGCGTAAATCTTACGTATGAAAGACCACCTGACTTGTGGGTTCTCGAGCATCATCGGGTACAGCGGCCGTGCTCCTCCGGCCTCCACGTCAGTTTTCCGACCGCCGTAGGCGTCAGCGCCGGCCCACATGATTTTTAATCGCAAGGAAATTGAAAAAGGGAAATGTTGGGATTTGTCGTGTGGAGGGAGATTTGGGATTGCTTAGTGATAAGGGCAGTTTGCATTTGTGAAGAAGATTAATATATAGCGGGAATGTGGAAACTTCTTGATGTTGTCTGTTGCTTCGTGTGCGTTACACGTGTGTTCAGGAATTCTCTTATTGGTTAGGTTATTTATTTTTGAGAGAGGGACTTGAATTTATGGCGAAGGAAGTCGGTTTTATATCTTCAGTTTATTTTATGGGGTCTTTACACATAAATACACCCTCTATAAAAACAACTTGTAATTCAGTATCCTGTTAGGATTCTTTTATATGTAAGTACCTAACAGAATAATTTTTTTGCAAATAGGTATCCGGTCCACCGCAGGTACGCCATACAACACATTCAGGTACCCTATATCAACAGATTTGGGTACCCTATATAATAGAAAATGGTATGCCGTATTAGAACATTTAGGTACGCCCTATTTAAAACATAGGTACGCCGTACGAACATATTTAGGTACCCTATATCAACATGTTATGGTATGTCATACACACAGGAAGGTACGGCATGATTGAAGAAGCTGGTACAAATTAAATCGGGTACCTGTCTGTATGGGTACCTATATGTAAAATTTTATTCAATTAGGTATTTATGTATAGATTTCAGTTATTTTATTTCATTTTCTCGCATTCGTAAAAAAATGTGATGTGCATAAACTTCTATGGCATCGTGACTTTGTCTTATCATTACTTTGTATTGACAATTTGTATATAATTCCAAAATTTCCGCCAGTTAAGATGACTAATATTTATAACGCTCTGGTAGTTAAAGGTCGAGATTCTACCGGTGAACCAAAATGTGACTTGTGAGGTACATCAATTATTAAAAAATAATCGAGTAGAGCTGTAGCTATGAGTGCTACAAATGGTCTGACGAGGGGAATGGAAGTAGTGAGCAATTACGATTATAATAAGGGGTAATTTCACTGAAGTCCCTACAAGACAAATTTATATCACTTAACTCCCATCATCATAAAAAATATCAGTTAATGATCAACGATAAACTTTACTATATGTTAGGAATATTTTAGAAGTGTCCAAAATATTTATTCTAAGTCATATTTCTTTATATATTGTATTTAATGTGTTTTATTCTTACATATGTGGGTTGTAGTTATAATGGGTTGCTAGGGCCCAATGGTCTTAATACATTTCCAATTTAAGTCTAAACCCTAACAACATTCTAATATAAGTTTTCATTTGGTAAATTACTTCGCGTACGCAAACTCTTTAAAGCCTCCAAACACTGTTCAAGTATTCTACGAAGGTTTTAATCTTTATCAAAGTGTTCTTGGATAATCTGGACTTATAAGTGGTATCAGAGCAAGCGTGTAGGTGAGGAAACTTCAATACAGGCATCAAAATCTAGTTTTGAAACATTCTGCAGAAATTTCAATTTTCGCCAAGCAGCAAAAATTCGGACTTCCAAGTTTTTTTTATTGTTTTCTGGGTTCTTCAAGGTGTTATCTTGCATATCTATCAGTTCTAAGAATTACCCAACCAGTTTTGGTCGAGTTTAAGGTTGATTTTCTGAAGATTTTCAATATGCAAAGAGAAAACTATTCAGTTCTTCACTCTGTTATTGGCTTCGCGAACGGCGCCTCTTTAGGGTTTAAATTCGCGAACTCACAAGCTTCTGTCTTCTGCGCGGGTTCACATCTTCACAGGAGAACTTCGCGAACTCTCAGATTGGCGAACTCAAAGTCACACGGCGAACTCAAAGTCACACCTCCAACTTTGCAAATCAGGTTCACGTCTTGTCACACCTCGCGAATCAGAGCTTCGCTAATCAGAAGTTCACGAACTCAAGTCATCAAGTCAGTCTGCGAACCCTTCCACCAATTCGCAATATCATCACTTCACGAATCCAGTCCCAACTTCGCGAACTCGGACCACTTTGCGAATTCACACCACATCTCGAATCTTCTTCACGAACTCCAACCTGTTTGCGAATCAAAGAACTTGTTCACATCACGAATTGAGCCAATACGCAATCCAGCCACTTCGCGAATCAAACTTCCCAAGAGTTAACTTCTCGAATCCTCTGGCAGACCAATTCGCGATCTGATCACTTCTCGAACTCAAGTCAGGCTTCACGAATCCAACCTACCTCACTTCCCGAATTCAGAGATTCTGTCAACTTGTGAATACCCTGTCAGATCAATTCGTGAAGTAATACTATATCAATTTGTGAACTCAATTTGTGAACCAAGCTCAGCTCAAATTCGTGGATTCAATTCCCTTCTTCATTCGCGACCTCAACCTTATAATTCAAAAGTCAAACTTCAAAACTCAATTTAGATCCAATATTCGATCCACAATTTTTTTTCTTTCCTCACATTACACATCAACGATCACATCCAAAAACACAAAGAAATGGACTCCTTTAGCATGGGTAATGATGTTAGACCTCCCATCATCCGACATGGAGAGTATGCAGTCTGGAAGAGAAGGTTCATTAACTTCATTGAAAGCAAGGACAATTCAGAGAACCTGCTGGAATCTATTTACAATGGACCTAAGCAGTAACAGACCATAATCCCAGCTGACCAGGTTGGGAGGTTCAAGGAGATCAGGTGAGTTCGCGTTGATGTTATGCGAACGAGGTCAAGGTTGTAGCCGGAGGTAAGTAAAAGAGTGGGATTGAGGCTAAGGAGGCAAGCGTACGAAACTAAAGGAGAAGAGGGGGGACCTACTCGACTGCAATCTCAGCCTAACGAAGAGCTAATGATAGTGGAGTTATAGCGAGATAAGAAGGGTTTCACCTGAAGTGTAAAATATGCGTAAGAGGGGGGTGAAATAGGCTTATAAAAAATTGGCTTGTTCTTCTTTGAAACTACTTTTCTTTAAGAAGATATTGCAGAGTACGTTATTCCTAGAAAGCAGTACGAGTATCAATATATATCCCTAACACTTTTTTCAAAAACGGTTTCAAAGATATCACGTAGTTTTCTGAAAATGTTTCAAAGATATTACCTGGTTATTTGAAAGCGTTCCGGGTTTGTCTCACAGAAAGGTAAATGACTGAAAGTAAAGGTTATATAGGTTATATCCCCAACTGGGGTTTAATCATGTCCTTGGGGTTCGTTCTTTCCCAAGAGTTCCAATCAATCACTAAGTATTACCGGTTATGGTTACAAAATGATCGACCCTTACACAACCGAAGCACTATGGAAACTAGACCTCCTTCTAGGCTGTGGCACGCCGAGTTCGTTCCACGTCGTTTGTAGTACCCCGAATTTTTATGGACATGCAAGTGAACTAATGTGAAAATTATGTGTTCACGTGACTACATGATATGTGACTTATGTGAGGACACTAGGATTTAGGTATTTGAATAGTAAAAGAAAGACTTGGAGAGTCGACAAAATTAAGTGTGTAATGTAAAGCCAACTATCGATCGATTTTTGAGGAGGATAGGATTCGAACGATTCCCATGCATATAGGTGTAGAAGTTGGCCGAATGAAGGTGGAATCGAATGATTGTTGTGTGCACTATGATTGGCCACATTAGAACTAAATCGGCCGATTCCCAAGACACATAGGTTGACTTTCGCCGAGCAAATGAGTTGGAATCGGGCGATGATAGGTATAGAAACTTGGATACGTAGTTTCGGCCGAATGATATGTGCGCATATTAGCTATCGCCGAGTAAATTGGAATCGATCGATAGCATATATTAACTAAAGAAGAATCGATCGATTTCTACATATGAAAGAGCTAGAATCGCTGAGCTTAAGAATCGGCCGATTGTAAGTATAGGCTAAGAAAATCTTGAGAGAAAGGTTTAGACCAATCACAATTAGATAGAATTAAATAATTAAAGGGCATGTAAGAGTTTCTTAACATACGAGGTAAGTTCTTAAGCTTAGTCACCTACTAGTCATTTCAAACACAATTTTCTAAGCTTAATACTTATCTATTAAATCTAAAGAACGTTAGATAAGAATTTATATAAGGAAACAAAGGGATAGAAAGACCCTCATAAACTAAATAAAAAGGAAGGAAGAAACCTAGAGGAACTCAAGAATATCCCAAGCAACCTAGAATTCTTGTTTGGTAAGTGAGAATCTTACTTAAGACCTTAGTAAATTTAGTACCTTAAGTTTTATTAGGTATTCTAACCCTAACAGTTAAGGAAACCTAGAAATCCAAGTGTCAGAAAGAGGGCAAAAACCCTAATTTCGAATGTAAATTCATATTAGAATGTGTTAGGAAATATTTTGTAGTGTTCAATTTCATTATATTATCTTTGTTGGTTAGCTTTTAGTTAATTTGGGCTAGGTCGTAATGGGCTAGCCCGTAGCTATTTTGTAATAGGCTTACACAAGGGCCCAAGTATTATATACCAGCTTGTGGTATAAATACTAAAAACACATAGTTAGGTGTGCTTGTGTGTAGATCAAATAAACAATTTTAGAGTGAGAGAGCCTCCTCAAGAACACCACCAAGCCGCACGCCCGTTCTCGATTCCGATCTTTTAGGCGCGTTTAATCCGTCCGAAGTTGTTCGTTTGGGTGAAAATCGGGACCAACAATTGGTATCAGAGCCCAACGCGACCGGATTTGCGTGTTTTGAGCAAGATTTGAATGAAAAATTGCTTGAAAAATATTTTTCGTCACTTTCAGTTTTTGGGCGATTTCGACCTCGTTTTGTTGTTTTTAGACATCCCAAAGGTTGATTATGTGTTTAGGAATGTCTTTCTGAAGTTTTGGAACAAGTTTCGTCGATTTTGAGTGAGATTTGAGCGAAAACGATTTGATTTTTCTGGTAAGTCGCGCGTACACTGTTCTTGGCCGAGAAATTTCTTAGCCGAGAAATTTTTTTCTCTGGCTGAGAAATTTCGAAACCGAGAAACTTTCTTTCTCAAGCTGAGAAATTTCGAAACCGAGAAATTTTCACTGTTCTTGTCGAGAAATTTCTTAGCCGAGAATTTTTTTTTTCTCAGGCTGAGAAATTTCGAAACCGAGAAACATTTTTTCTCAGGCTGAGAAATTTCGAAATCGAGAAATTTTTCACTGCTCTTGGCCGAGAAATTTCATAAATTTCTTTTTTCTCAGGCTGAGAAATTTCAAAACCGAGAAACTTTCTTTCTCAGGCTGAGAAATTTCGAAACCGAAAAATTTTTCACTGCTCTTGGCCGAGAAATTTCATAGCCGAGAAATTTCTTCTTTCTCAGGCTGAGAAATTTCGAAACCGAGAAATTTTTCACTGCTCTTGGACGGGAAATTTCATAGCCGAGAAATTTCTTTTTTCTCAGGCTGAGAAATTTCGAAACTGAGAAACTTTCTTTCTCAGGCTGAGAAATTTCTATCCGAGAAACTTTTCAGTTGCAAAACTTTCTCAGTTCACACTTCACGATTTTTTCGCGGTCTCTCTCACACAGCTACTTTTTCTCAACTTGCGAATTTTTCAACCTGAGAAACTTTTACAACTGAGAATTTTTTTTTTCAAACTGAGAAATTTTCCGGATCTTCGAAGTTTTCGCGACTCACTCTCTCAACGAAATTTCTCGGGACAACATTTTTCGCGCATTTTGACACCATTTTTCGCACCTCCCGAGAAATTTGCACCCCGGCCTTTAAACTTGATCCACGATATTTGGCTTTAAATCTTGCAAAATCACTCTTTAAAAATACACTTAACTGTTTTTGACCACCAAAAATTTCTGGCCCCCCTTCGGATTAAATGAAGTTTTAAAAAAAAAAATTGGGTTGAAAATTATTTATATCATTAGATAAAGAAAAATTTTCTAAGCCCATTGGACTTTGTCTATTTTACACCTTTTAAAATTTTCCGAAATAAACTTTTCTGAGACAATTTCCGGTATAGACGACGTTTTTGTGAAATTTTTGAAGGCAAATCCAAAACGCGGCAACGATCACCGTACCCAACGATCGACCTAGGACGGTATTGGCACATTATAGAAAAAGTTTAGGTCACCCCCAAACTTTTCGGAGCGGAATTTCCAGATGCCAATTTCACACTCCAAGCATGTATGGTACCCGGTTGCTCCACATACATGACTGGTACACGACGTGAGCAACCACTCCCCGGCATGAATGGTACATGGGTTGCTCCACATTCATGACCGGTATGCACTGCGAGCAACCAACCCCATCATGCACGTTACACGGATTGCTCCACGTGCATGAAGGGATGTCAGAGAAGCGAGCAACCATCATGGCTTCTGTACAAATCCGTGCAGAACCTGGACCTACAAAGAAGGGTTGACAAGAGATCAACCAACCATCAGTGGGCGCGCCATCCCATCTCGATGCTTAGACGATGTGGATCTCAGGTTCCAGACTCCACCGTCCACCACTACCATCCATTCCAGCATGGTGTGCTACATGGAGACGTCCTCTGCCACCATGCTCTTCACTACGCCCTCACCTTCCACCAAACGAGTCCCTGAAGTGTCTGATCAACAGTTTTGGGTCACCCTCATCGACATTGCTCGTGGTCGCCATTCAACGCGATCACGCCAGCACAGTTCCCATGGATCGGTGAAACTCCCCTGATCCTAACCCTGGAACGAGACTACCCTAGCCTCTTATCTAGGTCTAGGTCGCGCGACATCCTCCTCCACGCAAAGATCCAATCAACGATCTCGGGAGGATGACGTAAGTCGCTTACAGGAGTTGCGAACCAACGACGACATGATCGCACTCCTCTGTCATATCTCACCACAACCCGGACCTCGCCCATAGGTACAGGAGACGACTCGTTCGTTTTCCCGAGTAGAAGTCGCGGCATCTGGTCCAACCGCGCAATTAACCCCTCCCAACCACTCAGCTATCCTTTCGCAGATAGTTGTTTCATTCGCACAAGAGGAACCACGTTAGCCATGACCGCCCCACTTGGAGACGGTTGATGTTGAACATGCAGTGCCCCGCCTCTCACTGCACCTCTTCCACCCACGTCGAGTCCAGTGTCCTCACCCACCAAAATTTTCAATTTCTAGGACACAAACACTCTTTTCGCACCGCAGGTTCTTCGTGAACTTGCCCGAACGCTCGGTGATGTCTCTGTGACTGAGAGCGGAAGACCTAGCACGGCCAACGTCACCACAACCGTGAGCCTAGGCCATCAATCGTTTGAGTCTGTCTCATCGATGATGCCAACGGGAAGTCTTAGTGACCCCGTCTTTTCCCGTCCTGTGCAAACAGGTGGCACATCGGACACGCGTTTCGATGTCGTGACGACGAAATGTCTTTCTCACCCCCGTCTTGTTAGTTACCCCATTCGTGATGGTGACCCGACTCGTAGCAATCAGCTAGGAACTTACACATTCCATGCCGCACTCGAGTTCACGAGGATCTATGAAGGACAAGGTCCCATCACCGACACCACTCCTACGCCTACGCCTACGCCACCACATGCTGCTCCGCCTCTTCCAAGTTTCAAAATGAACTTGGAGGAAAGCCAAATGCTGCTACTCCTGAGAATCCCACATGACTGCCTCACTCAACGCCACACCACATCACCATCACCACCATCAACGCCAGAGGCAGACTCGTCCCACGGACGACGTGACGATCCCAAAGACGGAGATCATCTCAAGGGGGAGTATAGGAGAAGAACTGAGTTGAAGATCGTACAGCAGCATCAGCAGCAACCATCATCCACCTCCGCTCACACCACCTATGCCACCTCTCACAACACCTACTCCACCACCTACGCAAACTATGCCATGCCGGAGGCTTCCACTACCTCTGCACTTACGCATCGCCGGAGGCTTCCACTACCTCCGCACACATTCTGATGTGTCAGGCTTTGTTCATAATGGAACACTCGAAGGAGCCATAGCACATCTCACCCACCACATTTCGCCACCACTGCGCTGACCACTCTGGAGACCGGGCTCCCTACTCTTGAAAGTCACATTTCAATGGAGCCTTGGCACATTTTTTACACCCCACGCCTACCTTCTTCCGGAGCCAGACGAGTCAACTTCGTGGCCGAACCAGACAACTTCCATTCGAAGACGACGAATCCGGCGTCGAGAAGAAGAAGATTGGAGAATCTTCACAGGTGAGTCCTAGTCGAGCCATGAATGCCTCCGCAAGAAGAGGAGATATCCCTTGTAGGTGGAGTTTGTTAGGACTCGAGATTCCTCCAATACGTCCAACAAAGATATCCCGCGCTGAATTGAAGATTGAACACTGAGGGGGAGATTGTTAGGAAATATTTTGTAGTGTTCAATTTCATTAGCTTTTAGTTAATTTGGGCTAGGTCGTACTGGGCTAGCCCGTAGCTATTTTGTAATGGGCTTACACAAGGGCCCGAGTACTATATACCAACTTGTGGTATAAATACTAAAACCCTAACACATAGTTAGGTGTGCTTGTGTGTGTAGATCAAATAAACAATTTTAGAGTGAGAGAGCCTCCTCAAGAACACCACCAAGCCCCACGCCCGTTCTCGATTCCGATCTATTAGGTGTGTTTAATCCGTCCGAAGTTGTTCGTTTGGGTGAAAATCGGGACCGACAGAATGTTTCCTTAGATTAAGCTATACTTTTGGTAGTATAGAGTGTTTTGAGGTCCATAATCATGATATAGAATAATCTTGGGTTAGAGTAACGATTTATAAGGTAGAAGAAATCTTAAGATACGTGAATTCTGGGTTGAATAAATAGAAGGGTTAAGTTTCGAGTGAGATGAAGGTTTGAAGATTTAAAGAACTTTCGACCAAATCTAACCGAGAAAAGAAGACTTCGTCATGTTGTTTAAATAAGTATAGAATCGGCCAAATGTTGGAGACTTAAAACCTAGGAATCGAGCAATTGGAAGGCTTGGCAAATACTCAGCGAAACTAGTCCACGTAGGATCAATCGGACGATTGAATAAATTTAAATTGCATGATTAATTGGACAACATTGGAGCTAGGTGAGATCGGACGGAAGTTGGGGACTTCAAAGTGCTATGATCGGGCGAAATTGTGACTAATGAAACTCGGCAAAATGTGAGCAAAGAAATCGGGTAATTGAAGGTGAAACAATCTGGCGAATTGAGCCTAATGCACGATCAAATCGGACGATTCTCAAAATGGCGAAACTCATTCCAAGCATGATACAATTGGGCGATTCAAGAGATTCTAATAATCGAGCGAATGAAGCTATGCAATGTGAAGCTTTCGCCGTGTTCTGGATCGGGCGACTCTAAGACAAAAGAGCAAGCAATCGGACGATGTTCAAATAATATTATTTTGTGCCCAGAGATCCAAATAATAAAGAGTTATCAGTTACTATACCAGGAGACAGGTAGGTGAAACCTTCATCTACAACACATAACCCTTTTATGTGAATATAAGTGTATGTGTTTTGTAGGTGAATCCACCTACGACACGTAAACGGTTATGTGAATTATTCAGTGATACTATGTGCTTATATGATTATGTGGTTTAATGATTTATGTGAATTTAATGAATTATGCGATTTCATGAATTATGTGCTTCACATGTATTTAATATTTTTGCATATTATTATTATGTTTTGTGCACTACACTTGCATACCATGTTAGTGCGAGGAAGTTGAGTACTGTGCGGAACAGTAACATGTGAGGTGTCGTTGAGGTGAGAGGATTGACCGTGGTAACACGATGGCACCTTACGGTGTCATTCAGTGTGTGGGGTAAGTTGTGCCGATATTGGCAGTCGCCTCGTGGTAGAGTTTGAGGAGAGTACTAGCGCACCTGACAGTTATACTGTCGAGATTCCTCTTAAGATGGTCTTTTGGCGGAAGAGGCGACTTGGTAGAGTTTGCTCGGGGCGAACGCTACCAGCGAAGGCATCGTCGGGGCAGGTAGACGTTTCGGGAGAGAGCCGGGGCTGCCCGAGAATCGACCTCTTGACTCCTTCCTTATATGGGTTGCGCGAGGTGCCTAGTTCAAGCCTATGGGCCCAGCGGTTGAGGTGAGACCTGTAGTTGAGATGAGGTCTAGGTTGAGATTAGGTCTATTGGTAAGACGAGCGTGCATCGCATGGTGAGGTGAGAATGCTTTCGTATGAGATATGAACGTGTCGGTATTGGGGTCGAGTCAGGGTTGAGTTCACGTTGCATGTCATGCATTATTTCACCTATTGAGTGAATAGCTCAGGGTTTTACGTGTTGTAGGTACCGAGTCCGACGCCGATGCGTGTCGCAGCTGAGGCGGCTGACGGCGGTGCTCCACGGACTTTTGAGGGCGGGGCTGTACATGGGTGACAACCTGTGGAGCGACTTAGGGTTTTGAATATTTTGAGCGTCTTGATATTTTGGGGCTACGGCCCATGTAAATTCATTACGATGTAGATGATGTTAGGTGTAATATATTTTATTTAAGAAAAAGATTTTTATTAGACGGGTCGTCCGCCACTTACGTTGCGAAAATCTGCCACCATTAGTATTAAAAACCGAGGGTTGTTACACCGTTTACCCAGGAAACCAATTCCCCAACTTGACAAAGCTCGCTACCGAAGGGCCATCAAATCCACCTAATGCGTCCCTCCACGTGCAGAAGACTCCAGTCGTGCTCCTTTGTGCCCTCAACACGTCCGAAGACAAAACACGTCCGAAGACAAGGGTTTGGGGTAGGGTCTTACAATCGCTCGCTCAAGAGGGTACTGTTTTTGCAAATCAAAGCACAACACAAACTACGAATTTTTTCGCAAATCAAAGCTCAAACACTCTAAGGAATTCGATGGCTTGTATGTAATAGTTCGGTACCCTTGATGTGAAGTGTGCTCCTTAATATATATCCAAAATAGCTTCAACACTTCACGTAGAAAGTCAAGCACGAAACATATGCAAAGCATGCTCAAGAATCACGTGCATTAACTCAAAGAATCATGCCAAGTATAAACCAATAAAAGCTCAACGGTCATGCATGATTACTTACCATATTTTATACAGACTTACTTTCCTTTCGTGGTAATCTCATCCGTTGTAAGCATATTCCATATATTGTTCCACTCAGCATATTACCAATAATAACCATAATCAACTAATTTCTTTCCAAAATATAATATCCAATTCGCATAAGGAAAGATACACAATTGACCTACTGAGTATACGGCAAAACAAACTTTCCATATATGGTGATCTCATCCGATTTCAGCACATACCATTAATAGACTCAAATCCGCATCTTACAACATTTAAGCTCAATCAATTAATAACTTTCCAAAATATAGTTCCTAAGTCGCACAAGGAAAGCAGAATCATTGATTCACTGATTTAAAAGTCAATAAATATTGCATTCAAATCTCATAATATCCTAAAATAACTCAGTCACATATACAGCTCGAACATAATATATTTTCCATATATAGCATACAATCGTTCATATCAAACTGATCACAGTGATATTCTTTTTCTATAATAACTTAATCACGTGTACAGCTCAATTAGCAAATATAGCATACAGTCGTCATAGGTGATCACAGTGATATTCTTTCCTAAAATAATTTATTCTCACAGACAGTTTATATATCACTCAACATAATATATTTTCCATATATAGCACACAGTGAGATTCCATTCAAACGAAATAGTTAATAACTAGGTGATCTCATCAATATTCCAGTTAAGCACAAGATCACACAAATTCATTTATCTTAACAAAAAAAATCACATTTAAGCACTTAATTGAATATTTTTACACAATTAAACATCATAGATCATACATATCGAGTTTTCTTAGTTGTACCCCCAATTTACATAATTACTTGGAATAATCAAAGCTCTCTGCATTGGACCAAAAAGGTCCACATCACCACCCAAGTGGGGACAAAGATGGACGAGGAGGTATTGTTGTGCTGATCGAGTGCCTGAGGCGGAATGCTGATTTGTTCTCCTTTTCGATCTAATCATAGCTATGCAGCTATGCATCATCAATACATAATCCCGGGGAGGCATCCGGTGAAGCAGAAGCTTCAGCAGTTTGGGGCCGAAATGGATCAGGCATCAAGATTGAGATCGAGAAGTTGCTTAAGGCCGAGCACATTAGGGAAAGTGCAATTTTCCTCTTGGTTGGCTAACGTCATCATGTTGAAGAAAGGAAATGGTTCCTGGAGGATGTCCCTAGATTTCCGAGATCTTAATAATGCATGTCCAAAGGACAACTATCCTCTACTGCGGATAGACCAATTAGTTGACTCCACCTCCGGTTGTGAGATGCTAAGCATGATGGATGCTTATCAAGGATACCACCAAATCAAGCTTAATCCGGAGGACGTAGATAAGGTCTGGTTTGTTACAGTGGGTGGCATGTACGGCTATGTTCGAATGCCTTTGGGCTCAATAATGCAGGTGCCACCTACCACCGGATTGTCGAAGCTATATTCAAGGACCAATTGGGCCGTAATATGGAGGTCTACGTGGAGGACATGTTGGTCAAGTCGACATTGCCCAAGGATCACGTTTCTAACCTAGTGGAAGCCTTCCAAACTATCAGAAAAAGTGGTATGAAGCTGAATCTCGACAATTGCACTTTTGGAGTACAGTCTGGGAAGTTCCTAATGTAATACCCGTGTTCCGTAAGTAATCCAGTCAATAAATTTGCACATATTATATGACTATATGACTATGTTATGTGCCTATAGGATTTCACGCGACATGCTATACTAACTTACATGCATTCACGTGTTAATTTACTTAGTTACAAATATTGAAAATTATGAGAGTTTTAGAAGGAAAGGAAGCATGGGAATTCGAGTAATAGAGTTGAGTTCAAGGCAAAAGAATAGATGGACTTTAGGTGGGTTAAGTAAGGTCCAAAATATAATTTAGAGGAATAATAGAATTAAAATAATCAAATTGGGCTATGCTTAGCTATAGGATTCACGAAAGAAAGCAGAAATATTTCAAATGAGAAGATAACTCCTAACATTCTTAATCACTAAGGAAAACGAACCTCACCACCTTGTCCCATCTCAAGGGATAAACATATAACATGAAATGAACTTTAGAAAGAAAAACCCTTATGATATAACACAGAAATAAAATTGTGTTGGAAATCCTCGAGGGTCCCTGGACCCACGTTCCTAGAACGGAATTTTAAAATCTTACGGGATTTCCCGCCTATCCAAGATCGCTCGGCTACAAACACGAGAACATATTGACATAAAGAGATAATAGATCAATCATGATACCTTGTTGAAATTCTTACCGATGGCTAGCTTCGAATCCTTCGAATCCTCGAGGCGTAGTGCCCCTCTCCTATCCAAGATCGTCACGCCGGCACCTTACTAATGTCGCAGCTGTTCTTGCATGTGCAACTAGGCCAAGAACGAACTGCTTGCTGCCCCCGAGAGAGAGAGAGAGCGAGAGAGAGAAAGTGGTGAGAGGAGAAAACTCTTAGGTTTTACTTTCTTTTGCTTGTATTTCGAAAATTTAGCTTCCACCAACTTTAGGATCTCGAAAATCATTCTTTATACCTCTTAGAATTAGCCAAAAATAGGTTAAGGTGGGTGGAGAAAAATCCTCAAACCTCCTCTTTTACCAAATCTTCTTTACCAAGTAATGAATTAAAAATTCAACCTTTATATTTAATTAATTAAATATCCAATACCTTAATTAATTAAAATACCATATTTAGTATATATATAATATCCAATATAAATATATTTAATAATTTTCGAAATTTTATCTAATAAAAATTCGAAACTTATATATATATATATCCGATATACATTATCTAATATTATTTCTCTAAGAAAGTAATAAAGATCTAAATCTAATTTAAATCATATACTAAATATTCAATATCAAATATTTTATTTCAAAAATATATCGTGAGGTGAAAAGACCATTTTACCACCCACTAGTCAAACTTAGTATTTTCGGCCGATCAAGGCTTTGGCCAAGCCCCAAACCCTAATGTCACATAGGACCTAGCCTTGTCTCTCTCTGATGACGACGTTGTATTAGTTGCCCTTTTTAAGCCCGACTCTCTTGGTTCGTCTCAACCGGCCCGGAGGTATCTAAGAGTTCGGTATTCACCTAGCCAGCCCCGTGGTACCGAACAGATCCCAAGTTGAGTACGAATTTGATCTAATCACAATCCATGAACCGACTGTAGATTTTCGTCATACGTATAAACCCTTTACGTTTGTCCCGATCGAGTGAAAGACACGCATAGTCAAACTTACAGAAGTCGACTCTACGTCGTTTATGTCGGTGAAAGTTCTGAAACTGCACTCCACGACTATCATGAGTCAGTTATATGCTCTGGTCAGGGACTTGGATAAATTCCCGCACATTAAAATTGCCATAGGACGTTAACCTCGAATTTAATCGAGACCGTAAATCCCGCTCCGCGGTTCAACCGACAATCACATCGAAAAGTCAAGACCGCATTTCGCCGCTGACCCATGCCACCGGCAAGACGGGCCTAGCAAACTAGTGACAAGTCAAGTCTTCAAGATCAACCCCAAGTTAACCCTTTCGATCTAAGGTTCACGCATACTACTACAATCAAGCGTTCGATCAAGGACAATCCAATCATGTGATTGTTCGATTACGAGTCAGTGTCCAAAACAGATAATCCCCTGTATCATCTTGATGTATCATGTCGTGGGCTCCCACTTCCCAAGTGAACGGTTGGCACAACCATATTGGACCCATCGACAAACAAGTCGTACGTGTCATTCTAGTCACCAGACTTGTGAACTATTTTAATATTGCAGTATCTCAGCTTACTGGTGCCCCTCTCTGTCCCCACAGAATCAGTAACTGAACTGCCAATATTTGGGTTTTATTAATTTGTCTTATCCACCCAGACTGCAAGGTGAAATCTTTAGATTAATTAATAATTTGCCTTCTAAAATTCATCCAATAATTAATTAATGATGAATAAAGTCATTCCATTAATAGAAGTAATCAAATTACATCACTAAACACTACACATTAGCAAATTGCCCTCGTACTCCCAGTCCTCGCACGGCATCTAGGGCATATACCTCAACAATCTCCCACTTGCACTAATGCCACGTGTTATCATATCTTAACCCCATTCTATCGAGGTGTCGATCGAGCACTGCATGTGGTAGTGGCTTCGTGAACGGGTCCGCTGCATTCTCTACAGAGGCAATTTTCTGCATGGCTATTGAGCCATTTTCAACAAATCCACGCAGCTCGTGGTATTTTCTCTCTATGTATTTGGATTTACTGTGAGCACGTGGTATTTAGCTTGTGCAATAGCCCCGCTGTTGTCGCACCACAATGGCAGTGGGCGATCCATGATGCTAGGTACCACCTGTAGTTCCTCCAGAAACTTGCGTATCCAAACACCCTCCT
The DNA here is from genome assembly GCA_027422505.1 of Craterostigma plantagineum. Classification (NCBI taxonomy): domain Eukaryota; kingdom Viridiplantae; phylum Streptophyta; class Magnoliopsida; order Lamiales; family Linderniaceae; genus Craterostigma; species Craterostigma plantagineum. Next base: position 242,560 of record JAPQWV010000583.1, on the reverse strand, counting down.
TGGCAGCTTCTGAAGCTGCGATATACTCTGCCTCAGTGGTGGAATCTGCAGTCGCGCTTTGCTTGGAACTTTTCCAAGACACTGCCCCACCATTGAGCTTAAAGACAAAACCCGTAGTAGACTTTCGGTCATCCACATCTGATTGGAAGTCCGAATCTGTATATCCATCTACTTCCAATTCTCCTGGGCCATAAATCAGTATCAAGTCCTTAGTCCGTCTAAGGTACTTCAGAACTATCTTTACTGCCGCCCAATGTTCCTTACCAGGATTAGCCTGAAACCTACTCAATACGCCCACAGCGTACGCTATGTCTGGTCGTGTGCAAAGCATCGCGTACAGCAGACTACCCACAGCTGAAGCCTAGGGGACTCCACTCATCTCTTATCTTTATACCTCATTCTGAGGAGACATAGCCTTTGAGAGATGAATCCTATGCCTCATAGGTAGGAACCCTTTCTTAGACTCGTCCATTTTAAACCTTTTAAGGACTTTATCTAAGTAAAGGGCCTGGGACAAGCCTATTGACCTTTTCGCCCTATCTCTAAATAGGCAAATTCCTAGAATATAGGTCGCTTCTCCGAGGTCTTTCATAGAGAATTCATTTGAAAGCCAGGCTTTAATCTCTGAGAGCATCCCAATGTCGTTTCCTATCAAAAGGATATCATCTACGTACAATACTAGAAACGACACCTTACTCCCACTGGCCTTTATGTAAACATAGGGCTCATCTTCATTCTTTATGAATCTGTAGTTCTTAACTACTTCATCGAACCGAAGATTCCAACTCCTTGAAGCCTGTTTCAGCCCATAAATGGACTGATTCAGTTTGCACACTTTTCGAGCATCTGCTTCGGACGTAAAACCCTTGGGCTGCTCCATATAGATTTCCTCCTGAAGGAATCCATTCAGGAAAGCGGTCTTTACGTCCATCTACTAGATCTCATAGTCGTAGTGTGCTGCTATCGCAAGCATGATTCGAATGGACTTTATCATTGCGACAGGTGAGAAGGTTTCCTCATAGTCAATTCCCTCTTTCTGGCTATACCCTTTCGCTACAAGCCTAGCTTTGTACGCCTCCACCTGTCCATCAGACCCAATCTTTTTCTTATAGATCCATCTATTGCCAGTTGGTCTAAAACCATTAGGCAGGTCTACAAGAGTCCAAACCTCGTTTGTGTGCATCGAGTCCATTTTGGCCTGCATAGCCTCAAGCCACTTGAGGGAGTCTGTACCAGCAATTGCCTGGTCGTAGGTGACGGGATCGTCCCGACGCATCCCTCAGTCGCAGCATCCCCATGCTCGACGTGTACCATACCATATCTCTCAGGCATATAAGATATCCTACTTGACCTACGCAATTGCGGCTGAGCCGGATTTTCTGGAACGTCGTCCAACGACTCTGGAATAGGAGTCGATTTGTCCTCTAACTCTCTTAGAGTTATTTCTCGTCATTTACCGCCTTCGCCTATGAATTCTTCCTCCAAGAAAGTAGCGCGTAAAGCGACGAACACCCTGTGTTCATCTGGGACGAAGAAGCAATACCCCATTGAGTCCTCGGGATATCCGACGAATCTTGCCATTAGTGATTTTGATTCAAGCTTGTCTGCCATCAACTTTTTCACAAAGGCGGGGCAACCCCAGACCCTGATGTGATTCAGACTCGCCTTACAATTATGCCAAGCCTCGTAGCGAATCTTATCGGCAGAGCTAGGTATCCTGTTAAAATAAATATGGCAAACATTATCAATGGATCAAAATTAATAACCCAGTCTGCTCAAAACAGGAATCGAAATAATGTTTTTAAGCCCCTTGGGTAAAACCAAAACGTCGAAAAGTTCTAAACAATGTAATGACAATAAGACTAAGGTCTTCGATCCCATGTGTGTAGCCGGTACACTATGTCCACTACCTACGTTGATCAATACCTCGCCAGCTCAAAGCTTCCTACTTCGTTCTAGACCTTGGTTCAAAACACAAATGTGGGAACTAGCCCCTGAGTCAAGTATCCACGAAGTAGAATACACAGAACAATTAGCTTCAAAAACTAATTGTTTTCCTGAGGTATCAGACGCCTCCAGCTTCGGACATTCACGCTTCCAATGGCCCAGCTTCTGGCAAAGGAGGCACTTATCCGTGGGCTTTGCGCTCGACCTTTCGACCTTGGTCGTCTTCGTCTTCTTGTCGACTCTACCCTTGGTCACGCCTGTCTTGTTCGATTTATTCTTCGATCCCTTGGACGTAGAAGTCGCAACAAGCATGTAGACGTTCACCTTCGCTGAATCTTCAACCTACTTATCGTGGAGTACAATCTCCTCATTAGTGGATTCAGTTGTGGGCAATTTTGGCTCCTTAATGTCCAAGACATAATCCGGTTTTGCTAATTTGAGGACGATCCTCAAATTTCTGAGCCAGTCTACATAGTTTGGTCCCACCAAACAATGTTTCTCCAAGAGTGTAATTAATGGGTTTGTCATCTAACTAATAGAGAAGAAAATAAAGTGCAGAAAATAAACAGATAGTTAGGATTTGTAGTGTTTAATCAGACTAAATTAGGACTTTAAATTTTTGTCTGACTCCCACTATTTTTCTCGAAACCCTTTCTCCCGCTAGGCATTTCGGAAACCTTGTTGAGTGGTTTCATAGTGGCGTTGAGTTCCCCGCGCTACTACAAACTAGGCTCAACTTAATAGCTTACTGGCTCGTTTGGTTAGCCGAGGTCGTGCCCCACACGTTTCTGTCACACAGAAGATTCAACATCTTCGTCTCAGCGAGGGTCCCTCAGCCGTAACTCGGATTATATTGGGAATGACTGTCCAAGTGCAACCTATCAACGTCCTGCTCACCTTCCACTTTTTTCGTGAACTTCATCCCCCGTAGGATAACTCCTTATTAGTGGGTGAAGAGTGGTCGGTGAGCGGCAATTCATAATTGCATCCAAACCCGTTCACGCAAAGGCGAGGGTTTTGGCGTCGTAACTCGGTCAACCGCAACCGTACCCCTAAGTCGTAACATTTTTGGACTTGATAAAAGACAGGAGCCTAGCCCCTTTACTCACTTGATATTAAAGGTCTAACCTCGGGAGAATCCTCACAGTTTTAACACGAGCACTACAACCCGAGGGGAACCTTGTCACCCTTAACATATCACCCGGCAAAAACCAGAACCTAATCCTCAATCAATCACCACGTTATTCAAATAACATGCATCACGACAAATTCAACACATTTCCTAGCCGAAATCGAATTTTGGCTTTTAAATGGTCCGGGCCTAGCCCAATGTATATCGGGTCGTAGGATGGGCTAGACCAGGCCCATCGAGCCTGTGTCGAGGATGCTCGCGCCATGCGAGCTGCCAGCCTCGTGCCGCGTGCACCATGCGGCCAGCCCCGATCCGCGTGCGCTCTTAGCCTAGCACAGCTCGCACACACGCGCACAGTCATACCTACTTTCCGTGCATCCAAGCGCGGCTCTCCCGAGCACTACGTGCACCCATGTGTGCAGCCCGTGCCTCTTGTGCCGCATGCCCGCGTGCGGTCAGCCCTATGCGCCGCGGTACGCCAGCGGCCAGCCCGTCTTGAGTCGCCCCGCGTGCCTTGCACGCTGGCTGCCCGTGTGTCGTGCGCACCATGCGCACAGCTAGGAGCAGGCCTCAATCTGCGTGCAGCCCGCCCTGAGTCGCGCTTCGCGTGCGACTCGATGCAGCCTCGCTCGCCCCGCGCGCGGGCTGCCTGGGCGCCGTGTGCGCCATGCGCACGGCTAAGGCTTTCGGGTTTTTCGTGGCCTTTTGTCATAGTCCGGTGACTTTAACCGAGCCTATTGCTCTGATACCACTGTTGGAAATCCCCGAGGGTCCCTGGACCCACGTTCCTAGAACGGCGGAATTTTAAAATCTTACGGGGTTTCCCGCCTATCCAAGATCGCTCGGCTACAAACACGAGAACATATTGACATAAAGAGATAATAGATAAGCCATGATACCTTGTTGAAATCTCTTAACGATGGCTAGCTTCGAATCCTTCGAATCCCCGAGGCGTAGTGCCCCTCTCCTACGCCAAAAGCACACGAACGGGACGCCTTCTTTGCGCAAGATCATCACACTGGCACCTTACTAACGTCGTAGCTGTTCTTGCATGTGTGGCTAGGCCAAGAACGAACTGCTTGCTGCCCCCGAGAGAGAGAGTGGGAGAGAGAGTGGTGAGAGGAGAAAACTCTTAGTTTTACTCTCTTTGCTTGTATTTCGAAAATTTAGCTTCCACCAACTGTAGGATCTCGAAAATCCTTCTTTATACCTCTTAGGATTAGCCAAAAATAGGTTAAGTTGGGTGGAGAAAAATCCTCAAACCCCCCCTTTTACCAAGTCTTCGTTTTACCAAGTAATGAATTCAAAATTCAAACTTTATATTTAATTACTTAAATATCCAATACCTTAATTAATTAAAATACCATATTTAGTATATATATAATATCCGATATAAATATATTTAATAATTTTCAAAATTTTATCTAATAAAATTCGAAACTTATATATATATCCAATATACATTCTCTAATATTATTTCTCTAAGAAAATAATAAAAATCTAAATCTAATTTAAATCATATACTAAATATTCAATATCAAATATTTTATTTCAAAAATATATCGTGAGGCGAAAAGACCATTTTACCCCGTGGTACCGAACAGATCCCAAGTTGAGTACGAATTTGATCTAATCATAATCCACGAACCTACTGTAGATTTTCATCATACGTATAAACCGTTTACGTTTGTCCCGGTCGAGTGAAAGTCACGCATAGTCAAACTTACAGAACTCGACTCTATGTCGTTTATGTCGGTGAAAGTTCTGAAATTGCACTCCACGACTATCTTGAGTCAGTTATATGCTCTGGCCAGAGACTTGGATAAATTCCCGCACATTAAACTTGCCATAGGATGTTAACCTCGAATTTAATCGAGACTGTAAATCCCGCTCCACGGTTCAATCGGCAATCACATCGAAAAGTCAAGACCGTATTTCGCCGCTGACCCATGCCACCGGCAAGACGGGCCTAGCAAACTAGTGACAAGTCAAGACCTCAAGATCAACCCCAAGTTAACCATTTCGGTCTAAGGTTCACGCATACTACTACAACAATCGTTCGATCAAGGACAATCCAAGCGTGTGATCGTTCGATTACGAGTCAGTGTCCAAATACAAATAATCCCCTGATTCATCTTGTATCATTGTCATGGGCTCCCACTTCCTAAGTGAACGGTTGGTACAACCATATTGGACCCATCGACAAACAAGTCGTACGTGTCATTCCAGTCACCCTACTGGAGACTTAGACTTGTCGACGATTTTAATATTGCAGTATCTCGGCTTACTGGTGCCCCTCTCTGTCCCCACAGAATCAGTAACTGAACTGCCAATATTTGGGTTTTATTAATTTGTTTTATCCACGCAGACTGCAAGGTGAAATCTCTAGACTAATTAATAATTTGTCTTTTAATTTATTCATCCAATAATTAATTAATGATAAATAAAGTCATTCCATTAATAGAATTAATCAAATTACATCACTAAACACTACACATTAGCAAATTGCCCTCGTACTCCCAGTCCTCGTACGACATCTAGGGCATATACCTCAGCAAATTGATATGGGGCTCTCCAATCAACAAGATTTATTTGTGGGGTTCAAGAAATTTAAATAACAGTAGATCAAATATTGTGAAGTTTTTAAGGGCGTAAGGTGCTGTCTTTACGATGGGGACGTGATGGGGACCTGTTGGGGGCATATTCGGTGCGTCGGGGACTTGTTTGGACGTGTTTGGAACGCGGGGGACCTGTTTGAACGTGTTTGGAACGTGGCAGACCTGTCTGAACGTGTTTGGAACGTGGGGGGCCTATTTGAACGTGTGTGGAACATGGAGGACCTGTTTGAACGTGTTTGGAACGTGGAGGACCTGTTTCAACGTAAACGAAATAACACAAGGATTACGTGGTTCGGATCTTTGTAGATCCTACGTCCACGGGCGCTCTAAAACTGGTTTTCACTAAACTTGGAAGATTTACACGCTCATAACTAACTTTCGCTCATATCTGTTAAAGATCTAATGGAAGAGAATTATCACAGTGAGAAAGAGAGATTTCTAGGTGTTTTTCATGTGTGGGAAGTGTTAGAATCAACTTTGTGATGGTCGAACCCAAGCTTGCCACTTTGGCCAAGTAATCAACTTTCTCGCTTTCCTTTCTCGGGACCTGCATAATTTCACAACAATCAAACTTGGTTGTTAGTTTCGTTATCGTGCTTTTCGCATATTCCATCATCTTCTAGCCCTTCATTTCACACTTCCACTTCTCTTGTACTACCGGTTGTAAATCTAGGAACCAAACAACGTCCCATGCTCCCTTGTCCTTTGCAATCCTCCATAAGTTAAGGCTTCGTGTTCAGAATCATTCTTGGAGGCTGGGAATTTGAAGAGAGTGACGAAACTGAGCTCCACTCCTATCGTGCTAATGATAAGGACCTCTGCTCCAGATCTATGGGAAGTCGTAGATCCATATGTGTGCACCTCCCATCGCTGCTTCTGTAGTCCCTTGGTGGTTTCAAGCACAACGTCGAAGAGGGTCTGAGCTTTTTTGACGACCATTCATTGTCTAAATTCCACGTCGCACTCCCCTAGCTTGATGGTGCTTTTCACCATTCTCCCGTGTAGATCTGCTCGACTTATCGTTTGATGTTATCTTCCAACAGAGCTTTTGGGAGGTTCCTTCTTTCTTTAGTAAGATGGAGCTAGCACTTTCATGGAGAAAGACAGAGCCAAATCGATTAGTTGTTGGGAGAGGTGTATTGTGGAGGTATTCCTTCAAATCTTCAAAGGTCTGTTCGCATTCTTCAGTTCCTTCGTGCTCTTCGCTCTTTCGTGTCACACTTGAAGGATGGGAGACTCTTCTCAGCTGAGAGCCACTAACCTCCCAACTGGCCTCTGGACCTCTTAAATCCCTGGGTAGGCGTCTATGGCGCTGGGGACCTCACACCTAGAGTGGAGTTCACCAGCTGATTCACTCGGGGTAATGGATAATGATCCCTAGGACACGCCTTGCTCAGGTCCCTGAAGTCGCTGCACATCCTCCGCTTTTCGTTTCTCTTAATTAGCCAGCTATGTAGGGAACTCTTACTCTTGGATGTGGCCTGCTTGGAAAAGCTTGTTTACTTCTCCTTCAAGATCTGGGCTCTCTTAGTTCCGCATGGTCGGAGCTTCTATTTGATTGGTCGACTTCTAGGTATGATGATGTTTGGTGATATCCGAGCGAGCTCCAGTCATATACTTTGGAGAAAATGCGAATAGGTCTGCATTTTTCGCAGACAACCCACCAGCTCCTTGCCTGGCTCTTGTTGTAAGCTAGATGGCCCATTTCCTTCTATCTTCATCCTCTGATCTCCTATTTCCTCGTAATTATGACTTCCTTTTGTTGTTGTCCTAACATCCTTTGCGTTGCTTCGTCAGTAGCTTTGTTGATCCCTCCGCCATTGAATGGGCTCTTTCTATATGTCCTTTAAGCAACGTGATTTCTTCCATTGGTTGTATCTCAGGAGGTCGGCCTTCCTATGTCTCTGGCGATAACCAAGGCATCGTTATGTGGTCTGGCCAAACGTGTCCCATCTTCCGGCACAAATCGAACTTCGGCCAATGCATCCTTGTATGTCTCACAGATCCCCTTGCATTTGGATCTCTTATCGCATGAGTTTAAAACTCTTGGGCTCTTGTCGGGATCCTTTTTATTTGGTCTTCCCACAATGAAAAGGCTCTGAATAGAATGGACGTGACCTAATTTGGAGGAAGTGGGGGTTGTCTGCCTTTATTAGGCACAGATCCCCCTACTTATTTTTTCGGAGAGCTTGGAGTCATGTTTGCTATCGCGGTCAACAAGCTCACCGCGGGTCCTGCTTGGGTACGTCTATTTATCTCCTTCTTCAAATGATAACCATTATTCTGATGAAAATACCACGATCTGCGGAGTTTCGGTTCTTCGACAGCTCAGGTGTACAATTTTGGGCTCTGTTGGAGGTTGGGATCCACCTTGCCCGCAGCTCCTATTATGATAGAGATGGGAGCCTTAATCAGCACTGGCCCTGAGAAGAGGTGGGGGTTGTCTGCCCCTAGTCAGCACAGATCATCCGGACTTCTTCTCGGCTACCTTAGACCTTGGTCGAGGCCATGGTCTACGAACTTTCTCCGATGTTCCGTTAGGATGAGCCACTTGATTTCATCCTTCATATGATAGTTATTGTTAGGATGATGAATGTATTTAATATGGTGTCGAGAATGTAAATGAAAATGAGATTTAGATGGCCTGGAACTCCGGCTAATAGCCTTTTCGTCACGGGATGTCTCTCGGCTGATGTCGGAACCTCCTTCATGTTGTTGCGTAACAGTATGGAGTTCCGCAAGACCTCAAGAAGAGATTACATCAGCTCTTTCTGGTGGGGTTAAAGCAGTAACGGTTTTCTTTGGTCACGCTTCTCACTCGTCCCTTCCTATTCAGTTGCGGTGGCTTGCTTCTCTTCTTGGGCATTGGTGATTTTACTTTCGGTCGAGTTAAGGTAGATGTCCTCCTGGCATAATAGCTTCATGGAGGTCCAAATGAGCTCCATGATGAAATCCCCGTTGTGGAGACCATTGCTCAGAGTACTTATCTTTGATGGAGAAAATGGCGGTGGGTGCTTCCAGGGCTGCGATATTAGACCTGCTGATGTATGGGTGGAGGTCTTTATCATCCTTGTGGATGAAAAGGCTCTTCACATAGGAGGTTCCCTATAACGGACTTCGCATACTAGCGAGGAGCTCGACATGGGGATCTCAAACACGGGTTGGAGTTGGCCTTCCTAAATACTCAGTGGCTCTCTACAAAGGAGTTGAGGTTTTCGGATCAACTTGGCGCTTGGCTATTAGATCTCGAATATAGGAGCTCGGGTCCTCATGGAGCTAGACTTTTGGGTCTTCTGCTAGCGGGGAGCTGGGAGGTCCCGAATGCGGAGCTTCGGGTCTTCGTGCTAGCGAGGAGCTGAGGAGATCCCTAATGCGGCGGTTCTGACTTTCGTGACAGCATGGAGCTGGGGAGAACCCGAATACGTAGCTTTTCGTATAGTCATATGAAACACATAATTGTGTTTACGTATTGTAGATGGATAATCCACCTACCTGTCCTCCCGCTATAATCAAATAGGGAATCCGGTGTAGTCCCTATAAGTCGATCCTCTGAATAAATAAATATTATCATATCAGTATATTTGCTAAACTGTATAAGTTTTCAAGTTCCCAAACCCTAATTATAGAAAACCCTAAAATATTGAAAACCTTAGATATAGCAAAATTCTAAAATATCAAAGATTTATTAATTAAAACACAATGTCGAAATGTTTATACAATTATTGAGGTCTTTAATATAAATGTCGAGATCTATGTATATATACAACTAATGTCGAAAACATCAACCATATCGACATTCTATTAATGTCGATAGAAATGTCGAGTATATTGAAAATGTCGAGCCTTCTTAGTAAATGTCGATATCTATATCGAATAAATGTCGAGCTCTTAAAGTAAGATGTCGAAGCCCTTGTGAAAAATGTCGAGACCATGGTAACTATGAAATATCGAAACCTTAGAAATGTCGAGTCATATATATAATGTCGAGACCTTATATTAACATACCTCGAGATTCTCTAATTTAGCTATAGATGTCGATACATACCACTATAAATGTCGATACATACAAAATGTCGATACATACAAAATATTAATATACCTCGGGATTTTCTAATTTAGCTCATACTAATGTCGAAGTTCTTACACAATGTCGAGACTCTAAAAAAAAACAACTATAAATGTCGATACATACAAAATATCGAGACAGAGCAAATGTCGAGACCCTCTAAATGTCGACATTTTACTCTAAAGCATTTTCGAAACCTATAGAATATCGAGTTCTTACTATTATCATTATCACACCTCTCGAGATCCTTATAAATGTCGAATTCTTACTTATGCCGATATCTTTCATATATTGAGATCGACAAATGTCGAGAACTGTGATGTATAAAAATCGAAAGCTTTCTTGACTCTCCAAAACTCGTAAATTACAATGAAACTCTTCATCCTAAAATACACTGATCAGAAATCCTTCACGAAAACCTCTTAGCCATCGAACTTTATATGGCCATGTCATCAATCACACAAAACCATGAACTATAATTGGGAAAACCCTAAGCTTTCTTAACATGTAAGTTTCGACAATCTTCTTAGAGTTCCTATGCAATCATGCAATAATATATATCTATATATATACATATACATACATAAGTATCGATGATGAATTCCATCAAGGAATTATACCTTTCTTGGAGTTTGACCTGCGATATCTGAGATGATTAAGCCTTGTTTTCGCTTGTTCTGAAAAGGGTTTCTTTTTCCTTTGTTGATCTAAACATACGATGTAATTTAGATAAGTGTGATTCTCTCCTTCTAGTGAATTTAGTTCAGAGTTAGTCGCTATCTATTAAGGTATCGAAAGGTGTGATGATAAGACGAAACTTTTCCTTGAGCCTATGCCAGGAGCCGGTCCTTGTCCGTGCACTTCTCTGGCACCGGCGATCACTCCTCCCCCTCATCGGCCTCGGGCGTCACATGCCCACCAGCTTCCGCCTGGTTCGTCCCCGAACCAGCACCGTACTGCGAGAGGTTGTGCTGTGATACCACCTGTAATAAATATTTTGGCGAATTTACGCAACGTGAGTCGCGGAAGACCCGTCTAACAAAACCCTTTTATTTAAAAAAATCATAATATGTTACAAGCACACACATGATTCGCACACGCCATAAAATACAGAGCCATAGTCCATTATTTTATTTTACAAAGACTATAAGCCCGACACACGACAAACCCTAAATGTCACTCCACTCCAAATGTCGCATCCATGTACCGCCCTGCCATCAAAAGTCCATGGAGCACCGCCTTCAGCCCGCCTCAGTCGCGACTCTCATCAACGCCGGACTCAAACGTACCTACAACACGAAAACTGAGCTCATTGCCCAGTAGGTGAAAATATGCATGATGCAAGTGTACACTCAACCCATATCCCTAACACCTCACAAATGCACGCTCGACTCGACTCTACTCATCTCAACACTAACACATCTCAACACCCCAAACTACTCGACACCAAGTACTTTCTAATATCCCACTCAGGTCTCATTAGAATGGGTTTCCACTCAGGTCACGGTAGAGTGAGTGGCTACTCATGTCTCGTTAGAGTCGCATAACCCGCTCAGGTCTCGTTTGAACGGGTAAGCTACTCAGGTCACGTTAGAGTTGCCCTATACTTGAAATGTCGTTTAATGTCGCAACACATCAGTCACTCGACCACTCGTACGCTCGGGAGGCTCAACCCCATCGCACTGACATGATATGCAAGTGTAGTGCACATGACATGTATATAAGACATGCAAGATATATAATACATGAAAAGTACGTAATTCACCATATCACCTAAAAATTCACAAAATCATATAGCACATAAAATTCACATAATGTTTACGCGTCGTATGTGAGTTTCACCTACCTGTCTTCCTGATGTAAATTAGTCAAGAAACCCGGTGAACTCCTAATGATTCGATCCTCTTAGCATACAAATATTATTTATCAGTAATTGCTAAGCCATAAGTTTCGAAATTCTAAAATCCTAATTATTGAAAACCCTAAAAATCCCGACAAGATTACTAAGTAGCAAAAACTCTTCAATAAACACTCTTTAGTATCGAAAAGATTTCTCATGTGTCAAAGACTTACTAATAATGAAAAGTAGCTAGATACTTCTATTTGAGATATCTGAAATCTTCAAATACCTAAATAAAAAGGCAACTTGAGTATAGTATAGGAAACCCTAATGTATTAAAGGTATTATATTTGCCCAAAACTTTTACTCTCAAAAGACGAACGTCAAAATCTTCAAAATCTTTCGATTTTTCACCTAATTATCGTCTTTTGAAGGTAGATTTCACTTCCTTTAGGGTTTTTCGTGCATTTAAACTAAATTTGCATCTATATTATGTGATCTTTCGCCTGATTCTGTATTAAAATCTTGATTGTACAGAATGTGAAAACTCGAATGATATTTTGCAGTATTTACGAGCATTCTAGGTGTATAATCTGGGTTAAAACTGCATTTAAGATAGTTTTAAGCATTCTGGGAACATATCGTTTCGATTATGTGCGTTCTTAAAAGTTGATTTTGAGTTCGACTAAACTGGATTTTCAAGTGTTTAAAGGCGTCGAAGAACTTTCTCGATCGCAAACAGTGTCAATTGAATTAATTTTTGGTCGTTAACATAATAACGCTGATCAAAAAATAATTACAATCGAGAAATTAATTTTTTTTTTGTGCGAGCGAAAAGATTACTGAACTGAATAGATAAAATACATGCAATTTCTTTTAATTTTCGAGCGCAAACCTTACTGTCGAAAATTTCGATTTCAATTTTGTTCTCAGTCGAAAATTTTAGCGGCGAAAAATTAATTTTTCGACGATGAAATTTCTCGATTGTAGAAGCACGCAGCGATTAATTGATCGATGGAAAATTTTCTCGATGGTTGACTTAGTATCTCGTTGACAATTTTCTCGATCGTAAAATTTCGCAGCGAAAACCTTTTTAAAATCGAAAATCTTTTTCGCTCAATAACTTTCACAGCGAAAAAATTCACGCGCGAATATTTACACCAAAAGTTTTCTCGACCGTAAAGTTTCTCGGCTACAGTACCACAACTCAAGTTCAAACACTTAGAAATTTTCTAAGTCTTTTTAAAACTGTAGCTATCATTAGCGAATTAAATTTTCGATCGCAAATATTTAGTTCGAAATCACATTTAGGCAATTCAATTGAGAATTTCATTTCTCGAGCGCTAAAAAGCACGGAGTAAAATTTTCGACCAATTTCTTCAATTCAATTCAATTCAATTCAATTCAATTTCATTTTCGACCAATTTATTCAATGCACGGAGTAAAATTTTCGAATCACATTTAGGCAATTCAATTCATTTTCGACCAATTTCGTTGAACTTACATGCATATGTCGAAATAAAATTATTTCTTCAAAAATTCACTCTATATGACCTATATGTGCATTGACATTTCCACTACAATTTTATCGAACATGTTATAAATAGCTTCATCATTACGGTCTGATAAATTTGAATTTCGACTAAATTTTATCTAGCAAATGATTTGAATATGTATTTCAAATGGATCACTACCCTACCTACAACCATATATACGAGAAGGCCATGTACCTTAACATCCACGACACGAACTTCCAACTGGATCTGACCACCTTCCGGTGTCCAGACGACATCATCGTGTCAAACTGCAAGGCCATCCACAGTGGCATGCTGTTACCGTGATGGATGACCTACATCTGGATGCTGACTCAACTTGCACCTGATGTAAGGATGAAGATTACTAAAGCGCAAGCAAGGAATCATTATCAGTCTATCTTCTATCTGCCAGCTTCTCAGCGTCTATTGTGCTAAAGGAGGTCTTCCAACCACAACCTACATTATCGAGCGAGTGGACCGAACCCGAGAGGAATTAAGCGAGAGCGATCTACCGTACCTCCCTGACGACGAGGTACACAACCTCTATCAACTGTACGTGGAGAAGTACAAAGGTCCTCAAGGCTTCGTCAAGAAAGAAGGTCTCGAGGGGCTCTACCGGTTCATGATGCGCCAAGTCAAGTACTTCGTTGTACATGACCTTCAGATGGCTCTGGAGAGCAACATGAAGAAGGTCAACATGACCACACCGCTCAACAAAGGACTTGAGATCGAAGGGCTTCCAAGCAATCATGTGCACATTAGCTCAGTCCTAGGCATCACCTACCACAATCAAATCATCAAGAAGACAAGGTTGATGCTGAAGACTGAGATTCATAAGTTTTGCGACGGAAAGCTCAAGGTCATCAAGAGGATTATAGAGCAAAGCTTTGAAATAATCAATCGAGAGACGATGCTGAGAATACATCGGTTCGTGAGAGAACAGCCGCTCCTGATGGAATTGCTAGATGACATCGAGGAGCGCCTGAAGCTGAGGGAAACGCTCAGGAATTATGAGCATGCGATGGGCTTGCACAGGTCGTACTATGCCTGACGAGGACAAATGGAGCGGAAGGGCAATCAAGCACAAAGGGGGAGATTGTAGAGTATCAATTTTAATTATGCTTGATTTCATTAGTTGTCCTTGTAATTAGGGGTTTTATGTATAATAGTCCTTAGATTATGACTAGTTTGATATTTATACCAAGTTTATTTGGTATAAATAGTTGTACACATTGAGAAATATACAGAAAATTAGAGAATCAATCCGAAAGGCTGCCGAATTCAATTCTAGATATAGAAACAGCAAAACTTTCTCACACTAAAGGAATTCTCTCTCTTGTTCTTCAAGTGAATGTTTTCGATCGAAATTCATATTTCAATAATTCTAATCGATTTCCTTATAATTCATGTCTAGGATTGATTGTGTTGACTAACGAGGACCTAACACTATAAGTTTTTCGAGGGAGAAATTATAACGGCACTGTAGAATTTTTCGATTATGTTTGGCGTGTTTAATGCTTTTCAACTGCAAAAAGGTGAGTTTATTTAATGGGCTGATAAGACGTTTTGGGTTCGCGATTGGGCAATCCCATTTGAAAGTTTTTGCTCGAGAAATTGGGAAGCGAAAATTAGTTTTTCGATCCAATTTTTCGATCGTAAGTTTCTATCTTTTCATATTAAACCCTTATTTCAGATAAAACCGCAATTTTACTCCTCCTTTGTATTAAAATAAATGCAATTAACTCCCTGCAATTCTTAATAGTCACATCTGGCTCCACGGCTGATTTTCGAGAAATCTGCATAATAGAGGTCCCTGAATTTTTTATTTTTTTAATTGGATAATATGAGCTCCTTGGCATGACGATGTGTGATGTCCCTCTCTTAAGTAGCGCTCAAGAAAAATCTGAAGCACTTCAGAGAAAAGCATCAAAAGTGTCTGGAACTCATAGACTAAAATTCATAAGTGCTCCCCCTCAATAATGCACTTAGATGACTTAACATGTAAACATATTGAATCAATTTCAAGTAACAATTAAGTAAAGAGGCAACTAATCAATTTATCCGAAATACATGATCCCCTAAACATGTATTCAAAATAAAGCGTGAGGGTATGAGCACAGAAAAATTCGCGTTTATACAATTTATCAATTGTTGGTGCCGCCGATGACGGTTGGTGCCGCTCGGACTCTACGATTGGTGCCGTAGGTTCCGTTATGAGGTGCATAGTCCAATCTAGGGCCCTAACATTATGATAGGGTAGAGATGGGAAATGAGCGTGTGAGAGAGGACCCAGATGTGGAATGAGCGTGCATAGCATTGGTGAGATATTGGGTTGGGATTTGAGTGCACGATGCATATTATGCATATTTTCACCTACTGAGCATAGCGGTCATGGTTTACGTGTTGTAAGTATGGATGAGCCCAACGCTGATGCGCGTCGCGGCTAAGGCGGGCTGACGGTGGTGCTCCACGGACTTTTGAAGGCGAGGCTGTACATGGATGCGACCTGTGGAGCGACGTTAGGATTTTTTATGTTTGATATTTTGGGGCTACGGCCCGTGCATAGTGATGACAAAGTAGACGATGTTCATCGTAATATGTTATGTTTTAGAAAATGTTTTTGTTAGACGGGTCTTCCACGACTTACGTTGCGAAAATCCGCCACTGATTAAAAAGTGAGTTTCGCCACAATGGTATCTTGGTTGATCTCTTTCAATCTCTTCTATATTCTTCATGATGACTTTGAGAGTCCCATCACAAAATTTATTGACTTCAGTCTTCAGCACCAACCTATTCTTTTTAGCAATTGGATTGTGGTAGGTGATGGGTAAGACTGAGCTTATGCGTACATGATTGTTGGGAAGCCTTCGACCTCAGGTCCTTTATATGTGGAGCGGTCATGTTGACCTTCTTCATGTTGCTCTCCAGAGCCATCCGAAGGTCGTGTGTGGCATGGTACTTGACCTGGCGCATCATGAATCTATACAGTCCCTCGAACCCTTCCTTGTTGATAAATCCTTGAGGATCCTTGTACTTCTCTGCATACATCTGGTAGAGATTGTAGACCTCTTCGGCAGGAATATACGGTAGATCACTCTCATTAAGCTCTTCCCGAGTTCTGTCTATCCGTTCTATTTGGTAGATTGGAGTTGGGATGCCGCCTTTGGCGTAGTAGACTCCTAACAACTGACATATCGGAGATAAGTTCTTGAAATGGCTCTTCAGCTGATTTTTAGGAATCCCTATCCTCTTATCAGGTCCGAGTTGGGTTAGCATTAAAAGGTAATTCATCATTTTCTGCTGCTCCCAATGAGAGATGTCTCTGAGCTCGAACTCGTTCAACTTCTTAATCTTGTCTGGTGACCTCCAGATTCACTGACGAACTTCTTCTAGGAAAGGGATCTCTATCCTTATGTTCTCCCATGGCGTATCAATTCGAACGGTCCTTGGAGTTAGAGTTGGAGGGGCGTCCGCTCGTTGAGCAATCAATTGTTGAAGCCTTGGGGGTATCCCCTCGTGATCTTTACCTTCCTGAAGTTCTTCGTCTTCTAGTAGGACTAAGCCTACCTAGGGTAATTGTAGGAAGCATAGAATGTCCTTGAGCCTTCTCTGAGCCATGTCTACGGGTACGCTGTGGGTCAACCATTGTCCATCGAAGATGTAATGGTCGAGGACTTCGTGTGGGTCGACTCCACGTCTTAACGTTCCCGACTGGTCTGGAACGGTCGAACTGGGAGGTGCTTGAGTTTCTGCAAATGCTACAAGCATTTTGGCACTTGCTTCCTCTTCCAGAAGCAAGGGGCTTGTGAACGTCATTGATGGTGGTGGTGTGGGCGGAGGCGTTCTTAGGGATGGTGGGTCGATTTGGGTTAGAGTTTGGGTGGTGCAGTGCGTGGTGGTGGTTGCTTTGGTTTGGATTTGTGAGCGGGTTGTGGGTCGAGATGTGTCAACGGCTCCTACACTAGTCTGTGCTGCGCCCGAGCTTTGTTCTTGATCGCTCGTAGAAGTCCTAAGTCTCTTCTCCCCTTCATGACGGTTCTGATCATCAGGGTCGTCATGTCGGCCTTTTGAGCGGGAGCCTTGACCTCAGCATGATTGAGTAGGTGTGTCAGGATGGTCCACGAGACGTCGGAAGAGATCTTCTTCTTCAGGCACCCGGTTGGTCAGCTCAAATAAAAGGGCGCCTAGAATGGAGTGTAGGTCGCTGATGGATATAGTGGCTTGGTTGATGAGGTTAGATGATAGGATAGATGTGGTGGTCAATATGGGTTGAGTGTGTGTGAGGTTTATTTGTGACGAAGGTGCCTTTGAGACGGGTGCTTTCCCTTTGTCTTGGCGGGACGTCTCAATTGTAGCGAGCACTATCTCCAACAGTTTATCTTCAAAGGACTTAAGTGCTTCAGAGAGGGCGGCATTGAGTCGTGCTTCGATCACAAACAGGTCTGACGCTTCCATCGATGACCAGGACGACTAATGTCGCATGTTGTCACCTCTTGAGTGAACACCGTCTCAACAGGTTGGCTCATCGTCACTTGAGGTTGTGAGTCCGAGACTTCCATCCAATCCTTGAGGTTGAATCTAGTAGATTCACATCAATGGATGATGTTGCAAGTTCTGATTGAACTTGCGTGTCATATACTTGAAGTTCGTGGTCGGTAATAGTCGGCATCTGAATCGCGGCCTCGACTGATGCTAAGGGATCAGGCTGCGGCTCAAGATTTAGCGAAGGAGGGTCCTCAGTCCTTGGAGTATAACCGACATCGTGTCTGATGTGGAACCAACAGCAGTTAAGACAGGCTTGTCGGATGTGAGTTGATGGTGGGAGGCTGTCTAATCAATCGTATCTCCTCATCTGACTCCGTGTCTGATGAGGTAGCCGTGTGAGGAGTTGAGTCACCTGCAGTCTCGTCATGGGCTTGTGTTGTCGGTTGAGGATCGTTAGGTGTAAACGAGTCAATCAGAACCTCGGTCTCAGGCGTGGTAGCCTGCTGAGTTTGGCACATAGGTTATACGGTTGTGAGAAAATAGTGGTATCTAGTGAAATTTTGAACATTGCAGATAAAACATATAAGAGTTTTGTCGAAAAATATTCTAAGTGGTTAACGCGAGAAAAACCACTATTCGCTCCTTAAAATTTGTTTTCGCTCGAAAATTAAATTTTAGATTCCTTAGTGCTGATTTCTAAAGAAAGTCTCCGTTTAAATTGTCTATCTAAAAATTTTAATTGTTAGGTGCGCTACACTGTAAAAGACTTAGAAATATTTACTAAGTGTTGACAATTATAAGAAGCACTATAGACGAGAAATTTTACGATCGAGAAAAATGTTCCGTGTAAATTTACAAATGTCCTCGGGTAAATTTACTGTCGAGAAATTTTTCTCGAGTGAATAAAATTTTTCGTTTTGAAATTCGTCGAGCGGGGAATAATTTTCGATTCTAAATGAGGTTTTCGATGCGAGATTTTACGATCGAGAAAATTGACGGCGAAAAACTAGGTTAATCGCCGGGAAAATTTTCGATTGATTCAAATCCTTTGCTTTTTTTTACGATCGAGAATTTTAACGTCGAAAAATAAAAGCTTTCACCGCTAAAATTTGCGATCGGAATAAATGAAATCGAAACTACTGTTTTCGATGGTAAGTTTTTCACTCGTATCAAATTGCATCTATTTTGACTATTTCCTCTTTAATTTTTCACTCGCATAAAATCCTAATTAGATTTGTCGATCGTAAGTACTTTTTCGATCTACGTTATCTATCTTAATGACTAAGTCAAAATTTAGCGATAAAAAATCTTTTACGATGCAAACAGTATCTCTATCATATCTAAATTCAATTGAGACTGTTTGCGATCGAGAAAGTTCTTCGACAGCTTCATAGGTTTAAAAACTCAGTTTAGTCGAAACTTCAATCGAACTCTAAAATGCAGATGATAAAACTATATACTCATAGAATGATCGAAAACACCTAAACTATAATAAAGCGCAGAAATCAAACCAGATAAACACATCTAAAGGTCTTAGATTTCTGAAAATAGCATACGGGTTTTCAAACAGTTCACAGGCGAGAAATTATGAACTAAAACGAAAAATCACAAAATGCAGACGCCAACGGAAGTTAAAATCACGCAATTAGTAAATAAGTGCCTATATACCTTAAAAAGACAATTTGGTGTTAAGAATTGAAGGATTCGTGAGAGAATTGAATAGTCTTTGTAAGTTTTTCGAGACAGAAATTATAACGGCACTGTAGAATTTTTCGATTATGTTTTGCGTATGTAATGCTTTTTCGACTGTAAAAAGACGAGTTTATTTAATGGGTTGATAAGACGTTTCGGGTTCGCGATTGGACAGGCCCATTTGAAAGTTTTTGCTCAAGAAATTGGGAAGCAAAAATTAGTTTTTCGATCCAGTTTTTCGATCGTAAGTTTCTATCTTTTCATATTAAACCCTTATTTCAGATAAAACGCAATTTCACTCCCCCTTTGTATTAAAACAAATGCAATTAACTCCCTGCAATTCTGAATAGTGACATCTGGCTCCATAGCCGATTTTCGAGAAATCTGCATAATAGAGGTCCCTGAATTTTTTATTTTTGTAATTGGATAATATGACCTCCTTGGCATGACGAAGTGTGACGTCGCTCCCTTAAGTAGCGCCAAGAAAAATCTGAAGCACTTCAGAGAAAAGCATCAAAAGTGTTTGGAACTCATAGATTAAAATTCATAAGTGCTCCCACTCAATAATGCACTTAAAATGACTTAACATGTAAACATATTGAATCTATTTCAAGTAACAACTAAGTAAACACGCAACTAATCAATTTATCCTAAATACATGACCCCTTAAACATGTATTCAAAATAAAGCATGTGGGTATGAGCAACAAAAAAAATTCGCGTTTATACAATTTGGTGCTGATGCAAAATAAAATTGCATACCATAATGTGCATTTTCTTATTTTCAAATAATAAAAAATGCTAAAAATATAGGAAACACACATATATATATATATATATACTCCCTCTGTCCCATGAGTTTTATCTCATTTGTTAGTTGGCACGCATATTTAGGTTGGAATATTATAATACTAGAGTACATGTGGTTAAATTTAAACAAGTTGCTTAATTTTGTAATTTCCTAATTATTCCCACAAACTAGTTTCCCTCCAATTATTTCACGCATATAAAAGCAGCAAATTCCAACAAAACACCACCATTACAAACGAGCACTACCTAACAACATACCATCACTAATTACAGACTATCACCATATAACAATCAAACAGCCATCGACTTCTTAACAGATCGCACAGTTCAAGACTTATAAAATGAAGTCTGCTAAACCAAATCTAACTGAAGATCAAAAGAATCAGATAGCACAACAGCTTCTTAACAGCTATACAGATGGAAAAGTTCTTCGTGGCAAAATAAATGAAGTAGCGGGGCTGTTTGGAGTGAACAGGCGAACTGTTTGGTTGATATGGAAGACAGCAAAATCACAACTATCCGCGGGCAGGGCTGTGCATATCAAGGTCCCCTCAAATCTGCAAAAGCGAAGGAGAAAAGTGCAAATAGACATTGAAGGAATAAAGCAGATTAACATGACAAAAAGAAGCACAATTAGAAGACTTGCTACTGAAATTAATGTAAGCAAGAGCACAGTTGGTCGATGGGTTCAAGAGGGGCTGCTTAGACCTCATTCAAATGCTATCAAACCGGAGTTAACTTCAGTTAATATGTTGCAGAGGCTGAAATTTTGTTTGTCACATTTGGTTGTTGACAACATCAATAGACAGATTAAGTTTTCAAGCATGCACAACACAATTCTTATTGATGAGAAATGGTTCTACATCACAAGGACAACTGAGAGGTGCTACTTGACTCCCGAAGAAGAAGAACCAATCAGATCATGTAAAAGTAAGAGATTCATCACGAAAGTGATGTTCATGTGTGCTGTCAGTAGGCCACTATATAATGATGAGGGTGCACTTGTGTTTGATGGGAAGATAGGACTGTTTCCCTTCACAGCCAAAGTGCCAGCAAAGAGAAATTCCAAGAATCGAGCTAAAGGCACATTGGAAACAAAGGCCATAGACTCAATAACTAAGGATGTTGTCAAAGCATGCTTGATCAACAATGTATGTAATCTCAGAATATTTTCATCATCGAGTTATAGTTACATTACTATGATCAATCAATAAACATGTCATGTTTCATCATTACTTTGTGTAATGCAGATCATACCAGCAATTATGGACAAATGGCCATGTAATGCAGACAAAACTATCATCATCCAGCAAGATAATGCAAAACCACACATAAAAGACTCAGACCCTGAGTTCAGAGCTGCTGCACAACAGAGAGGATTCAATATCAAGCTAATATGTCAACCACCTAATTCACCAGACACTAATGTGAATGATTTAGGTTGGTTTAGAGCAATTCAATCACTACAGGTTCAAACAGCATCGTACACAATAGAGCAATTAGTGTATGCAGTGGAGGAGTCTTATAAGAATCTAAGTCATGAGACACTGAACAAAGTTTTCTTAAGTCTACAAGCCGCATTCATTGAAATTATGAGAGTGAAGGGACACAACAAATACAAACTACCACACATGAAAAAAGGCACATTAGAAAGAGAAGGTACGCTACCATGTGTTCTAGGGGTGGACGATGCACTAGTCAAAGAATGCATACAATACTTAATTGAAAATGGAGAAACATTTGAACACAACCAGCTAATGGAGTACTTTGGAGACTCATAGATGCTGTTTTGATGTTTGTTTTGTAACTTTTGAAGCACAATATGGATGCTATTTTTGTCACTTTTGAAGCACAATATGGATGCTGTTTTGTCACATTTCAGCTGTGTTTTGATGTAATGATGTAAAGATGAATGTATGATGTAATAATGTAAAGATGTAATGAAAATATGAAGCTAACTTCTGATGCATGCTAACATCCCAATCTTCGGCTAAGTCGTCTCCGCCTAGGCTCTCCAAAGGAAAATCCAGAATACTAAGTAGGAAAACTAACCATATTGAAAAGCAAATAAATTCAGAGAATTTAAGAGGCATGGAATGGATGAGGAAGAATTACAAATCAATATCGCCATCATCACACATCACTAACACAGAAGTTCAGAACCATTTCAAATCTAGAAATAACACTCAATAAGCGAAAAAGTTAGTCAAAGAGTTTCCTTCTCATGCCTGAAAATTGACAGTAGAAAGCACCAATTCACACACTAAAAAAATTCCAACAAACCTCCACAGCGCAGCATCCAAGTAGAAAGCATTAGTTCACAAAATTGACAACGAAAACATGCACAGACAGACCGAGAACTTCAATATCCAACTGCAATTGAATCTGAACAAGAGAAATTAGGAGAAAGGGCAAAAAACATACCAGGGTTAAGACGATCGGACACCAAATGGCAAGCAGTTTAAAATACATGATCAGTCTTTCCTCGCTCCAAGATTCCAACCCCGTATTGGCAACTGAATACCCAGATCTGGAGCTCCGTTTGAAGGAAAGGAGTCTGGAGTTTCATCACCATACCCAAAATAAGGCAAGGGTGGATCAGTGTCTCCAATGTACGGAAATAGAGACGAGTAAAGGAAAGAGACGGAGTACGTATCTTCTTCAAACTCAGGTGTTTCTGGGACTTGCGATGGCGATGGCGATGGCGCTGGCGCGCAACAGAGGGTAGGCGTCGATGGAACATAAGGCAAGTCATCGCCTTCGGCCTCCGTCGTCGGGTCGTTGGCGGGACTTGCAGTGACGATGGCCGGCAACAGATGGTCTGAATCGTTCATAATTAGGGTTCTTGAAGGAGATGATTTGGGTTTGAAGAAGATAGATAGAGAGAGATGGTCGATTGTTGTGTCTGGTCTGAATGAGAGTTACTTAGATTGATTAATTAGGGATTAAATATAAGTAATGGTAATTAAAGATTGTGATGGCATTTAATTTTTTACCAAAAAAGGAAATGTGATAAAGTTAGTGGGACGCCCGGAATGGAAAAATGTGATAAAGTTAACGGGACGGAGGGAGTATTACTTTTAGATTTTCTTATCTATACTAATATTATTAATAGTATGGGGTCAGATTAGTTTGCTTGGATCAACGTCATGCCTAAACTTTCACAAGACACGTGAAAAGATCATATGCCATCAAGTCATGTCGACGATTAAAGTCCTAAGTTCATAGAATTTTCCGTTTCGACAACTCTCACTAGGTTCGCTCTAGCGCTCAATTATTTTTAACTTGGGATTTTTATTTTTATATCACTCAAGTCAACACAAGCAATTTTAAGTCAATTTACCTGGGATCTAGGCGCTTTTAATCATGTCAACTATGTGAAAGACCGTTGCTTTGGAATCAAATGGACTTTGAAGGAATTTTAATTTGGCTCTGACTTAGAGGGCAGAAAATTTTTGGAAAATGTGAGCTTTTTCTCGTCTTCCATTTCTTTGTCTTTCTCCTTCTTCGACATATCGTATTCATCATTTTCATCTTTTTCCTCCTTTAAATTTTTTCCGTTTCTTATCTGCACTTGCTCAAGCTGAAGCTCCGCTTCTCTACGAGGCTGAGAGATTATCTAAGGCGAAGTTCTTCTTGTTGGTTCTCGAGCTTACACCGTGCTCCTCTTCTCTTCCCTAGTTAGGTTTCAGAGATTATCGATTTGGAGAAGTTCACAGTTGGGAATTCATACCCAAGTCCGTGCTTCGTTTTTCATTTCCCGATATAAGACCGAATTATCGCTGGAGAAGGCCACTTGATGGAGAAGCTTTCTGTGCGTTGAGCATTCCTCGTGTGCGATTTCCTCCTTCTTTTGTCATCTTTTTCTTTTCTTCTTTCTCTCCTCTCCTTTTCTTTTGAGTATCCCTCCGAAGATGTTAAACAGTGGTTGAAGGCTTCAACAGGATTCAAATGAAGAAAAGGAAATCGAATGAGGCTCAAAGTGGATGACTAAAGGCTATGTCAAAGGATGGAAATTAACATATGGCCGAGTGAGAAAAATCCTAAGTGTCCATATCATTTTCCTAACGATCTAGCACAAGGCGAGTATGAGGCCAATAATCACTATTTAAGAGAAGCAATTGATGCGTGACTCGCTCGAGAATAAATCCGTGGAAAGAAAATAAAAGGCTAGAATCCTTACTTATGTAAAGTGACTTTGTGTCTAGTGGAATCAACTAATGACCTTGAGACACAAGAATGCGACTTAGAATGACAAAATTATGCAATTAATCAGTCGCATGTCAGGGAAATTCATACGTGACTAGATGGACCATCCTAAAGATATCATCATTCCCCTAATTTTATAAGTATATGTACAATATTTGTTGGTCCTCTTGTTACCAAACAAGGATCAAAAGATTATTGGAAAGAATAAAACGTATGAAGCACCTTTTCATATGTCTTTGTGTGTGTTTAATGTGAGCGGCTTCGATAAATTATTCTTTTGATACCACAACTATTGGTATATTAAAGCCCAAGTACCAAACCTCTATTTAATATAAATTGTCTCCCCAAACCACTACAACCCATTAATATCAAAATATTAACCCAAGATTAAATAAATAGAGTACACTATAATTAATTCCTAACAATCCCCCCCTTAGTGTCATCTTCCTCTTGTTGGCGTCTTCTTGGTCTTCTTTTTCCTGGGGCTCACCAGCACGTGAGGAGACTTTCTAAGTCCTAAGAAGTGCTCATACGATCGCAAACTTCTTCGAAGGGATATTCTCTCAGAGATGGTATCGATCAGCTTCATGTATTTTGCTTGGACTTCGTGTTCTTCGTATCTTAGCTGCTCGAGAATGTATCTGAGTTGGTTTCGAATGATCGGGAGGGTTCCGTCGCTGAACTTGTTAATCTATAATGTTCTCATTAGCCTCTTCTCTCCCTTGTAGTTAATGTAGACCACTGACGGATCGTCGTCTTCATTGATTACGTGGCCTTTACCGAAACATGGGTCTGGGACTTCGAAGGATGGCCTCGTGATTTTTACCCTCTTTATGTTGCTTTCCACTGCCATTTGGAGGTCATGGGTTGCGTTGAATTTGACTTGACGCATCATAAATCGCTTAAGAGCTACGTATCCAACCTTGAGATCTGGATTCTGAAGTGTTCCAAGGAACTTATAGCTTCCCAGCATCTGATCAATGTCTTCACCTCTGATGAAGGAGAGACCGCCTTCAGTTAGTTCTTCGATCGTTCCACCTTCTCGTCGCACCTTGTAGATAGGGAATTCGTAGAAGTCAAGGCGACTTCGTCGTACTCCCACGATTGCACTGATTCTGGCTCTTTCCTTCTCTTCTCTTCGAAGAGTATCAACGTCATCTCCTTTTCCTTTGAGCATAAGTCCTCGACGGAGAGAGAGTAGGTACCGAACGGCGGTTGGTCTTGAGAGATGAGTTAGGCCTCTGAGTTCAAGCTCGTCTAACTTCTTGATCCTATCTTCCTTCCTTCAGATTCTCCTTCATATCTCTTCATGATATGGAGCAATCACTTTGGCATTTTCCCATGGCAGCTTCAATTCTTCTCTTATCTTCGACTTCAAGGGGGCACTCCTCATCAATGACGGTATGTTTGAGAAGCTCGGGAAGCTCTGGAACTTTAGCTTAGTAGTCTTCACCTTCCTCGAGTCGTCGATAAGGGCCAGATACATTTGCCTTCATTAGGAAGTATCTGGCATTCTCCATTAAGCCCTTGGCTAGCTTTCTTAACCAGCCATCATTGAAGATATATTTTTCTACGGTTGTGTGAGAATTGTAAAGTGTCTCGAGAGATAGGATCGGCTCATTCGGCTAAAGGGATAGAGTAGGTGAGAATGGAGGATTGGAGGAGCTTCTGTGACTTGTGGACTAGGAAGTGAAATGCTTATTTCTGGTGAGGAGGCTTGTTGGGTTGTTTTGGTAGTAGTTCGGGTAGATTTTTTTGGTTCGTGGTGTAGGTGTTTTTGTGACGGTTGCCTGTTGTTGTCGAGGTTGAGGCTCCTTATCTTGCGTCTTCTTCCCCTCGGGACGGCCCTCATCCTCTGGGTTGTCACGCGGTTGATTAGATGGCTGGGCCTCGCCTCGGTAGGAGAATGAGAGCTCGAGTCGTCTAGGGACCTCCGCTTCATATTCGCTGAGTTTCGATGCAGTGCGGAGTCTGGCTATCACAACATCAGTAAGTTCCGTTACTGGAATGTTCATGGGCCACCGTCAGGATCAGGGACGGATCATGGCGAGGATGTTCTGCTTCGGTGATGGGGGCTTTGCCTTTATCGCGAGTCGACGTACCAAGTGCATTGCACACCTGGGTCATGATAGAGTCTTTGAGGCTTTTCGTGAACTCGTCAAGTCGAGGGCTGAGCCTGGCCTCCGTCACGAACGGGGAAAATAATGGGGCAACGTCACGAAGACGTTCCACAACATCAGAAAAAGATGGTGCTGATGTGCCGCCTGTTTGCACAGGACTTGAGAAACCAGGGTCACATAGGCTCACCGTTAACATCGATGCTGAGACAGACTAAGATCGATGGCTCAAGTCAGTAGCTGTTGTGGTGTTGACTACTTTGGGTCTTCCGCTCTATTTCATTCTAGCTTCTAGTACGGAGACATTGTGGAGCGTTCTGTCTAGATCACTAAAATCTAGAGGTGTAGTAAGAGGTGTTTGTGTCCTAGTAAATGGAAAAAATATAGGTGGTGAGGACACTAGACTCGTTGCGATCAAAGAAACCGCAGTCTGAGGCTGAGGACTGCTTGATTCAACCTCAACCGGCTCCGAGCGAGGCGGTGATGGTTGTCGTGGCTCCTCGTGTGTATGTGAAACAATCATCTGTTGGGAGATGATTGAGTGGCTAGGTTGGGTACTTTGCGTGATTGGACCAGATGTCGCGACTTCTACTCGGGGGAAGACAAAGTCAGCCCCTGTACCTATGGACTCGGTCCGAGCTATTTGTGGACTGGAGGATGGAGGAACACGATCGTGTTTTTGTTTTGTGCGTCATTCCTACTTTCGGTTTACATCATCCCTTTTGGATTTTTTCGGTTGTTTGCGTTTGGCGGATACGGCGCTTCCTAGACCTATACTTGGCTTGAGGGTTTGGCTTATCCCTGGGTTAGGTCCAACTGGGATGTGTTGGACCGTGGGAATTTCATCGAGGTTGTTGGCTCTCATGTAGGCTTTGAGGATTGTAGCGTTGGGGTCGAGTAGTTGCAGGAGATAGTCAGGAATGATCATCGCGTCTTGGTCGAACTTTGTCTTGAACGAGTATAGAGATCCGAGCTTGGGAATGTTTTCTGCTTCGGTTGGGTCTCGTCGCTATCTCTGGAAATGTGTCCATACGGTGTTGGACAAAGACTAGGAGCCACGGCAGGTACGGAAGAACTCGTTCCCTTTGACATTATATCGTCGCCTTATCTGGTCAAGCAGATCCGACCAGATAAGTTATGCGACATCATAGTTTTTGTTGAAAATAATGCCGTTAAAGATGAGGATTATGTTGCGGTTGCATCGGTCGATACCGCTGTGTTTTGGGGATAGGCATTTATTGACGATGAGAAAGAGGGTTCGCCATGGTTGAGGAATATCCTTGGCGGTGAAGTTAGGGAGGTTGATGGTTTGGGTGGGACCGAGTTTGTATCTCATGAGCATGAAGTCAGTGATGAGATTTTCATCACTGGGGTGTGGATCTGGAGAGTGGGAGATTAAGGGTTGTGCGTAAAATGTTTTTAGTGAGGATAACGGGCGTATTGTCAATTTGGGAGATGAGACTGAGAGTGTTTGGTCGACCGGTTGGGTTTTTAAAAGAGTCCCAGAGTTGTTGAACGTACACTTTTCAGTGATGGTTAGGGTTGTGTTGAGGGGGTGGTTATGTAGAATGTGTAGGATTATGGGGTCTGAGCAATTGGTCTTGTCAAGATCAAGCTCAAGGTTGTTGGGTGTTTTCTTGGCCCATTTTTCTGGTGCAAGAATCTCGTCGCGCATCATTGTACCTGTTATGCAGATAAGGATGCATATAAAACATTAGCATAGACCAGACGTGACCTAAATTTGGTCCTAATGCATTTTAATTAGATCTTTACTGTCGTTGCTCATCTTTGTAAGTAAACTTCCGCAAAATGTGTGAAAATAGACAAGTATGGAATTCGGGCGAAGTTGTGTAGGAATGGTAAGTCGTATTCGCAAATTCGGGTTCAAACAATCGTGCCATAGATCAAATTTGCCGAATGAACATTCAGGCGAATTTCGGGCGATGGTCAATTTCGACCGAAACACTTTTCATAGCAAACTCGGGCGAAATCCTCTCCAAATCACCTTCAGGCGGAAAGATATTCAACATAATTTTGGGTGATTAGATGTTCAAAGCAATTTCGGGAGAATAGATATTCAAAGCAATTTCAAGTGAATATATATTCTAAGAAATTTCGGGCGAATAGATATGCTAAGAAACTTCGGGCAAATAGATATTCTAAGCAATTTCGGGCGAATAGATATTCTAAGCAATTTCAGGTGAACAGATATTCTAAGCAATTTCGGGCGAACAGATATCCTAAAGCAATTTCTGGTGAATAGATATCCTAAGCAATTTTGGGCGAATAGATATCCTAAGCAATTTCGGGCGAATAGATATTCTAAACAATTTCGGGCAAAATGCTCGTAAAAGCAATTTCGGGCGATATAGCACGTTCTCCGAATAAAAAGTTAGGCAAATTTCGAGCGATTTGTACGCTACAGGCTCCGTCTAGCATGTGAACGGTCTGATCATTTAGGCCCTCGTGGAATCTGTTGATCATGGCGGCTTTCGACATCCCATGTTGTGGGCATTTCTTCAATAGCGCTTTGTATCTCGCCCACACCTCGTAGAGGTTTTCTGAGTCCTTCTGGTGGAAAAGGGAGATCTCCGTCTTCAACCTTAGCACCTTTGACAATGGGAAGTAATGGCTGATGAATGCTGCTCGCAGCTCTTCCCACGTAGTGATTGATCTGGGCTGTAGCATCTCCAACCGGTCCTTCGCCCTGTACTTGAGTGAAAATGGAAACAACATCAGCTGGATCGCATCGCTCGGGACCCCATTAATCTTGATGGTGTCTGTTACTGTCAGAAAGGCCTTCAGGTGAGAGTATGGATCATCATCAGGGTTCCCCTCAAATTGAGCCGTCTGAAAGATCATTTGAAGCCAAGCATGCTTCAGCTCGAACTTGTTGTTCTCGATCGGTGGAATAACAATCGCCGATTCGGTACCGCCTAGCGTGGCGCTCTTGAGTAGATCTTGTAGAGATTGCTCTTCTTCTTGATTAGGGTGGACAAGCACTCTGCGATCTGCCATTTCCACTTCTGTATTTGGACTATCACGGACGTCTCTACTCGGGAATATTCTGCCGACTCCTGAGAGTTATCCTCTGAGTAGCTAACTAGCGCTTCCCGATAGTTAATAGCCGTGCCTTCGGAATGTATCTGAGTTGCCTTCGTAACTTTCGCTCGAAATCTGGATCTCCTTCAACAATGGGACCCGATGGGTGGCTTCGGGTCATCCACTGTCAAACAGTACCTTCAATGAACGGGAGCAAATTAGCGAAGGAATGACAGACAAGTCGAAGGAATAAAGCAAATAATAATTACTTGGAAACGCCAATTAGTGAATAAAGAACGAATAACTAACTTAATCCACTTGAACACTTAAAACGCAAATAATTAAAAAGAAAATTTAACAAATAATAGTGGCTAAATTACCGAACTACGACGTTCCTAATATCAATTTATTCCCCGGCAAAGCGCCAAAAACTTGATCGCGTGCGTGTACGTTAACATATTAAATAAAGGTTCGTGCAAGTATGTCAAATAATAATTAAAACGAATATATTATAACTAGCACCACGCGCGATAGGCAGTGTACCTATCGTTTGTAGAATAGCTATAGCGAATATCCGAGTATCGAACTCGAGGAATAAATTGAGTACTAGTAGTAACCTATCATTTCGATATTTAGCCTAAATAAATACTTTTTAATTGTAGTTTGATTTATAAAATTAATTCTAAAACTTAACCTGGCAAAACCAACAGCTTAAAACACAACTTAAATATTTAAAAATAACCTTTTATATAAAACAAATGTGCTCGGGATTTCGAATCCCGTTAGGTATCATTGACGAGGCAGTAAATTATCGTTAACACAAATATAATGACTAAGTCGCGGTAATTCCTACTCACGCCCGAATTTGCTGTCGCCCTAGACGGTTGTGAGAATATATATTAATTTACCTAAGCGATGATCGATCATTTGCTCTCGCCCTATAATCTAACTCCTATCATTTTATGAAAGGCCTAATCGTTTTCTAGCTGTCGCCCTAAAACGATATTACCACGAAATCATATCAACACATAGACATATCGAAGTGATATTCAAATCAACACATAGACATATGAATTTGAAAAATAATATCATAAATGATAAATAGCCAATATTGCATGTTCACGAATAATTTACGTCCAACAACGACTCTACCTAGCGTTCATTTCATCCCAAGCACATAGAAAAATTAGCAACTCATACGAAATACTAACACGACGAGAAGTGTAAATAACAAAGAGAAATAAAACATATTTCTTCCCTGAATTTCGCCTCTAGGTTAATATTTCTTTGAGGAATTCTGTCGAACAGGTGGTGGGTGATCTGGTGGGTGATCTGCTTCAACCCTTCCTTGCACTTCTTTTGCGCTACCCATTCGCTGCTCCACCTATGGCTGCCTCGCTTGCTGCTCCTCCTACGCTCGCGGCTGCCCTGCTCCAACAATTCACACGCGGCTGCTTTTGAGATGACTGAAGGTCGAGAGCTTACGATAGGTGAGAGCTCGACGGAGAATGTATGAGGACAGTTGCGATCGTTTGGCTGGGGAAGTTCAAGGAGTAGCTCGTATATGGTCTGATGTTCTCGTATAATTGGCCCTTCGCTCCCCCCGCGTAAGGTGTGTCCGGTGGTTGTTTGATAGGAGAGAGAGAAGTCCCCTCTCGTGAGCTATCTTTCTTATAGTAGTTGAAGAAACGAATAGAAATGAATTAGCAAAAGTGGGAAACAACTTTCCTGTTTCCATGCCACATCTCACATCCGTGTTTTGCTCTTTTCATGTTTCCATAATTCCTGTATCCATGTTTTTCTCTTTTTAACTTTGGCTTGAGTTGTATGCTTGTGATTGGCCAACTCCATATGCTAGGTCTTGGGATATTATAACACGTAAATGCATCTTATATTCCCTCTTGGTCTTTTGGGCTGTATTATACTTCCATTCCATTGCCTATCAAGGTATATATGAGCTGGGTTGAATTTGGATTAATGGGCTGATTCAAATTGGGCTTTCGTCAATCAAAACGAACTGTTTACGCGCAGCAGGGGAGTGTGGCTTCGAAATTCATCTTCTGATCTGGAACTCAGAAGGGAAATTCCTTTGGTCAAAATCGATATCAGCTAGTCCTATATCTTCGGCTAAAATTTCAGGTACATCGGACATCGTTTACCCCGTGATCTGCAAAAAATACGAAATTGCCGCAAAACTGCCGTAAAAACGTTAATATTGCCCTTAACTCACATTTAAGTGCTAGGATATTCAAAACGGCTTCATTAATGAACACAAACGACTTAAAATTAACAAATATAAACGTAATAAATTACGTTTATCACCTTTCTCTGCGGTGGCAGTAATATTCTACTCTGAGGGAGAGGGGGTCTAGTATAATAATAATAATAAATTATTATTATTGATATTATTATTACTATTTTGTTTATACCCAAGTCCTGTCCTTCTAGTATTGATTTCTAGTGGGACCGAACTTTGCTTATAGTCTGCTGGTCGGACAAATTTGATTACTTAGTTGAAGTAGGCGGTTGATACGACGTTGAAGCCTCTTCTGCGCTAGACTGCTCCACATAGCCAAGACCGGTGCGGCCATTGGTATCCTTCATTATTTCTTGAAGGCAGTCTAACGTCCTCGATGATTTAGTCCATGACTGGACTATTGTTGACAGCTTCTGGTTTTCTGAGGCCTTCTGCTTGGTGGCCTACTTCAACCTGTTGTTCTCTTCCTCTAGTTGAGTGATTTTCTCAACTAGGGTTCTGGTATCCTCCTGTACCGGTTCCTTATCTTTCTCAGCTATTTTGAGTTTGTCATAGAGCTTTCGGTACTCGTCAGTCATGTCTTGGGAAGCATCCATCAGCTCCTCGTTGCTAAACTCAGGGATTGATTCATCCCATCTTGAGTCAAATGCCCAGCCACGAGGCACACGAGCTCTTCCTCGCTCTCATGCTCGCTTAGCTCCTCCTCTGAGCTAGACTCTTCTGAACCGGTTAAGACTAGATATCGGTGCTTGACGTTGGTTTCTGTAACTTGTGCGGAAGCGAACCTGTCTGTTTTGAACAAAGACCGGATGTGAAGTGTGTGTGTATGTGATTGCGAAAGACAGAGAATTTGTTTCTAGAAGTTCGGAGCAAATTCTCCTACGTCTCCCCTTCTTCCCCTCAAGGGAGGTATCACTAGAAGCCTCAGTTTACAACCTTGTTGTACGACCTCCTTACCTAGACTGACTCAATACAACCCTCACAGCTATATTACGCTAACTAAAGTCCTAGTCCACACTTAGACAGCTTTTTACAATCCGTCTACTTTCAAGAGCTTTTTACAGTCCCTTGAGATGATCACAATACTGACCATTCAGGTATAGTGCAATGATGACAATACCTGGTTCTTTACTCGCTAAAGAACTTAACGCATTGAAAGCTTGAGCTAATTTCTCGTTCTAAATTCGTAGTAGGTGAAGTAACTTTCTTCAGCTTGCATCCCTCCTTTTAATTGTTGAGGTTTGAAGTTGAAGCCGTTGTGAAATAGGTGTACCGGACATAGCAATAATTGACTTTACCCAAAATGTGTTTGTCCGGTCTTCGCAGCAGTCCCGTTGTGCCTTTTGTTTTATTCCTTAATAAGCTTGGTTTTACTTCAACTTGACTCTATCTGACAGCCTTGAATTAATTGCTTGTCAGAAGTCTTCAACTTGCCGTGCCTCAAATGAGTTTGAATATTGTCCAACGTGGCACATCAGTATCATGCAATCCGGTCTTCAATCCAGTCCCGGTATACAGTCTTGATCCGGTTTCTGATTGCGCTGTTGTACTGCTGCCCGTTTCCGGTTTCTCGTAAGTCTAACCGATATACTTATTAAGTTAGTTGAATCACCAAAACTATTACTGAATATTTAAATTCACGATTTCTAATAGAGTGCAATAAATGTTTTTATATGCTTCAAGTACTTAGATATAATGCGATAAAGTACATTTTTTGGTGTATACAGGGGTTAAACAAACCATATGCTTCATTGATAAAGTACATTACATAGGCTATCAATGAAATGGGCTGTCTTGGGATTTATTGGTATAAGAACGGTAGGCATATGATGCAAGTTTTAATGTGACTATTGTTAAAGAAATCTAGGACAACGTCGGTCGGCGAATAATATCCAAATAGTTCTCTGATAAAACGTTGGGAGAAACTCGCAAGGGCCCATAGACCTAAATTCATGAAACGAACACTTGTTTACCTCCACACATGTAAGCCATTTACCCAAAATTCATTCGACTACCGTCAGGATCCAACTTCGTCATACATAGTCTTTACGCCAACCACCAAATCAAATTAGCTATCGAGTCTCAACATTTTTTAAAACCATAAAATTTTCGATCACCAACACATCACAGAAACAGAAAAACAGAGTGAATTTGACCGCTCACATAAACCATCCCCACCAATGTATTCATTCATACACACTGTGTATATCTAGCTGAAAGCCACGTTTTGCCAGACATTCAAACAAAAAGCCAAGATGATTTTTTTTTTTTTTATCTTCTATGGTCATTCCAACTTCTATTACTAGCACCATCAACACCACCACCATTGTAATTGTACCCATTTTGCCGCACCGCCCTTTCGGACCCATACCCATAACCCATATTATCTCTCTGCTCTTGAAGGTATTGCCGCCTCGGAGGACTAGTACCGTCTAAGGTCCAAGAATCATAGTTGGTCCTTCCTCTAACCCAGCCTCTCTCGGTCATATGTTGTCCAGAAGATGTATTGTAATTATTCATACTAGTGTTGTTTGGGTGTTGGTAAGTCGATTGAAAACCTTGTCCGTGTTCCAATGAATAATAATAGCGCAGCTGTTCATTCCTAATAACTGAGGACGATGCTCGGTTGACGTTATTCGTATTTAGCATCATTTCTGGGGTCAAATATTGCGTATTGTTGGAGAATTTACGCTGAGGGCTTTGGTGGTGGTGCGTTGGTACATTTGCTGCGCTTGGCTGCCATTGTCCGTGCAATTGCTGGGTGGCAGTTGTGAAGGGCTGAACTGAATATATGTTTGCATCCTCCACTAAATGCCTCTTCGAGAATGGATTTTTTGAAAAATCGGGCCTTTGAACATTCTGCAGAGCAAAAAAGAAGAATTTTAAAGAATATGAAAAAAAAAAAAAAACAATGTCACAATACAACACGGTTACAGAATAGGAGACAAAGCAACAACGCTTGTTTTCCAAGTTTTAGTTCATAGTGCTCCCTTTAATTTAGTTTGGAAGCCTAAGAACGGCTTCATTTCTAATGCAAAGAGTCATGTTGTTTAGATATTCCCATATTTTCTGTTCCTCATATGAACTATTCAAGTGCGGTGAAACACACACACACAGTGAGAGAGACAGATTATCAACGAGAATGAACTTATTCCAAAGAACCTCAAATTTGAGTACAGAATATACATACTAAAGGTTTTACGCACCGCAAAAGCATTGCTTGAAGGTGTTGGAGAAGGCAAGGAAACCTCAACGTTGTTCCCAGCATTTGCTCCTAAATCGCTAGAATTTGCTTTAACCATATCGAGGACCTTCATCATCTGATCACTAGTCATATTACCTGCTTGGCCAGACGTTAAAGCAAAAACCAAGTCGGGGTTCTTTAGAAGTGCTGCCAACAGCTCAAGGTCTGGCCCGGCAACAGATGATGACGAGGCAATTGTAGAGACGTTTCCTGAAACTGAATCATTGACAGGTGGCGGCAGTTCTTCGAGTGGCTCAATGTCAGGTAACTGCTCGATAGGGATTAGTGGGGTTAAGGTGTCGTCATAGTCCATTTCACGGTCCCAAGGCTCTCGTGGATTGGGTGGGATTTCTTGATTCGAATTGCATATTACTTCTTTCTCTCTCAAGGTCCTATGTCTCTGAACTTCGACTTCTTTACTGTCAGCCCCCGAAGCAACACACCATGCGTCGTTTATACTGATTTCTGCGTGAATCATCAAACGTAAAGATACGAACTAAAGTTCACGTCAACCAGATGAAATACAACACGTGAAGTAAGAAACCCTTTTTATAGATATAGCAGCAGCATGTAATGCTCGGATCGGACGCCAAATTTATATTCCAAACAGTCTATAGAAGACCACTCAAAAGATCAATATCATAAAGGCACATAAAATACTAATGATAACACGAGAAGTAACAAATCCTCATATGTCTATAGTTAGTTGCAGCATTTATTGCTCGGAAACAACATTATACTGAACACACTCAACATAAGACAAATCACAACATCTATATAATAAAAGCGCATGACATATGTGGATGGGGTTTAGCCCTAAATCTATCTATAACTCCCCGTACAATATTCGCAAATTTATGAATCTTTCTGTAAGTGCTTATCAAGCATGGTGCAAAACAAGCCAACACACGAACAAACAAGTATCCCAAACAAGGATCCGACCATAAATACTTCCCCTGTGCATGGTCTTTAAGCCTTGCTATTCATTTGAAAGCCAGCACTACACAGCATTATTTTTTTTTCCAAAGTTGAGAAAATCTGATTAGGAGAACGGAGGATATCTCGATCGGGAGGAGACATTGGATAACCGAACAAAATACGAGCTGTTTTATTTTAGCGAATTTCAGGATTAGCATAGTGAACTTGCCCAATTTGCATGGAGTTCCGAAATATTGCTCTTCAACGATGTGGGAACTAGAAATAGCATGAGTCCAAAGTATCAAGGGATATCATACATGTTGGGGATATCATTCATCAACATGTCAAATGAATCCACAACAACTTCATCAGGTGAAAACAAAATGTAAATAGTGAATTGGAAGCAAGAGACATCAAACAATCCAAATTAAAATGTTTGGACACAGAAGAAATTAGATTTAATGATATAATAACTTCACGATTTGAATCCAAGTCAGACTTCGGATATCTCAGTTTAGCATATGAATATTAACGTAGACTTTCAAAAATCAGACGGGTGAGAAAACGTGTCATTAAGTCAATACCAAAAAGGTCTCCTTTAGCCAACTATAACATAAAAACATCTGAAAGACAGCTCCAAAAAAAAGTCAGCCAACAATATCATGTTACAGATAAAAGATATATAACTAAAAATGCTAAGAGCTCAAGAAAATGTACCTTGAGGTGTTGTCCATGGAATCAAGATGCTCTTGCATTTCTTCCACGGTGGCTCCACCGGCAGGGTAACATGAGGATCGCCATTCTTGGTTACAATATTACCAAGTTCCGTCTTCACAATAAATTCAGGAAAGACATGAAATGTATTATTTAAGGGCAACATAGTGTCCTCCGGAGCACTTCTACTCTGAATGTCAGGATTTTGCTGTTCTTCAGGATTAAAGGATATGGTCCCATGTTCACTCTGCAACATAATGTCCAGTGAAGCACTTGTACTCTGAATTTCACGCTTTTGCTGTTCTTCGGGGCTCGAGGATATCTTCCCAGGTTTACTCTGCAACATTGTGTCGTTTGAAGCACTTCTACTCTGAATGTCAACCCTTTGCTGTTCTTCGGGACTTGAGGATATTTTCCCATGTTTACTCTGCATGTACTGAGCACGCAATTTTGCTTTCTGTATGTCATCAGCAGAAAGTGGGCGGCTTCGAACATCTGGTGCTGATTTTGCAGCCTGTGGACTCCTTGAAGCTGGTCTTTGTCCTGGATGCTCTACCATCTGAACTTTGCGTCTCTCTCGTGCATCTATAACTTATTAAGAAATATCCATTGGTGATGAGAATTATTATTCTAGTGTTATAGCTATAGATTTCAGTTTAAATTATTTCATTTAAGCAGTTCGTGTGCAACTGTTTGCCCAACATGCATTTTGAAAAGAAACCATTTAAAAGGTAAAAAGAATTTTTCATGTCTTTGGCTAAAACAAGCCACTGACATTTATCCAGAAGTCACAGTTAAATTCTTCAACAAATTTTATTAGGATACGCGATGACAAAACACCTCGCCTCTTATTTGACTCATCCTCGGGCGGCATAAGCATTTTTGGAGGCTGCGTGGAGTCCAACTTCCTGAAAGAGAAAGGCTAAAGTTGAATCAAGTTGGACTTAAGTCTAAACACAAGATAAAGAGAAGTCAATTGCTCAGCTCAGATAAGTACTGCTTGCAGACCTGTAGTTGGTGTTGTTAGACAAGAGCCTCGGAGCTTCTTCCTGAAGGTTTTCCGGAAAATTTAGTTAACATCTAGACTAGAATGTGTTAAAACATGCTATGAATGAATTAAGTATGAAGTCATAAAACTTACTGAGTTATCCTTGTTCAAATCCAAAGACCCAGTGCCTATCACTTCATTAATGCTGCACGTAGTGTCACCATTTAGTAAGATGTTCAGTTACTACAGATCTAAGATAAAATTTAGAACTTACCTCTGCTTCAGCACTAACTCATCGGGCGTATTACATGTTGATCTAGCCTTAGATTGGCTTTTCTGGAACATTTTGCTCCACTTCGAGAGTAGGCTTTTTGCCCTGTTTGGAAGGTCTGATCTTCAAATTAGGAAACTTATCTAGCCAGTGAAACTCAACAGAAACTTGCAGTCAAACAACCATGAACCATCATAACAATTGACAAATCAACTGCTGAATGACAATAAACATCATATTAACAATTCAGGATATGAACTCGACATGAGCACCAAAAAGGGAAGATTAAATTCAAGAAATTAATGTAAAACAACACACCTGAAGTCCGACAGAATCGCAGTTTGTTAACACTTTGGAGTATAGCCGACATATGCGCAGGAGGTGCCTTTTCTAGTGGCAAGTGATGAAGAACCTGATAAGGATAAACGCTTTCAATATATTAGCTGTCGTCTCTTCAAGAGAAACCAACAAATGTCTATTTCGTAAGAATTACCTTCAGCATAACATAAAGCGCGCTTGTTTGTTCTTCTGTAGCTGCTTGACTTAACCATGTTGCCAATATCATTAAGCCACCTTCACTTAATAGCCTGCCAAGAAACAACAGCGTAACTCAAGAGAACAGAGATAACAAAAATATCCTTCGACACAAATTTAATCATAAGGATGAGGCCATACCCATCAATAGCTGAAAGATCATGCATATTAAGAATATGGTCCAGCAGTTTAACTTGTCCAGCAAATGTTTCTTCCTTCCTCATCAAAGTAAATATGTGTTCAACAGGTTTGTCTGATTCATTCATGCCAGATGGAACCTCATCTTGAGCTAAGCAAGTAGACCCTTCGTCAATGTTCATGGGAGCTATTGTGGCTAAAGGAACAGGTTCCACATTTGCACTTTGATCTGAATTGGATGCAACACCATCCCTCCACAAAATTAGGCCAGCGGATTGATCAACTTTCTCTTTAGACAACCTGGCATATTTCCTAACTCTTGTCCGCTGAGATGTAAAGAAATCCCGAACCTAGAAAATGACAAAACATAGATTGTGTGGGCAAAGGCCACAAAACCAAATGTCGAGTTTTTAATTTCGTATGCAGACTTTAAGCTGATTTAATGTCCTCTAATAATCTCCAGATATATAATTCTCACCGTGAAATTTACATCTAACGAAATTTTTTATTACAAAAAAGCAGAAAAGAGGACCTGAGTTAGGGTAACACCAAATTGAGAACTGATATCCCGAGTTTCCCTCTTGCTAATTACATCTTTTACAGAGAAAACCAGATGCAAGTGCTTTAAGGCCTTGGGGTTCAACAAATCCCGGGGCTTCTTTTCTGTAAACATCGAGTGATGAGTATATATGGAGTCAGACAAATATACAACAAACACCAAATCAGTGAAACAATGGAAAAACCATGAATATCCCCACCCAACCATTCATAACAGCGGCACACATACTTCAACTGCTGACTAAGAGCCACTTCCACCGTACTTAACCGCTCGAATCTTCCAAATAACAAGGAATCTCAGTTCTAACGCTCAAAAGATAGAAGATCCAGAGAGATACACTCCAAGCCGTGCATCTACACTCAACTACAACGTACAAAATAACACATGCGAAATAATTAAACAGCAAAGCAATCAGCAAACTCACCAATTTTAATAGACAACGCCCCAGCTGCCTGCGTTAATTTTTTCAGAACAATAATCAGGAAACCTATGAGATAAAAGCAGGGGCAAAAAAGAAGTAGACCAAAAAAATACCATCTCCTGCGAGAGGGGATTGACCCCAGTGAGTTCGCACTGCTTGGAAACGATTCCTTCGAATATTTCGATCTGATTCCGAATAAGATCGCTCTGCACATTCAACAGCTCCTCATATGACGACGTTGCTGGGATCGGCGCCACCACTAATCGATTGTCCATCGCAAATTCCAGATTCACAAATCACAATCGAGAAAAAATGCACGCTCACTTCATTCCAGCAGACTGGTCCGGATTTAAGTAAAAACACGAATTAGTATTTTAATTGAATTAGGGCAACGAATTTGAGGGTTCAGGGTAGGGCAAATGAAACAGCAGCGAAGTAGAATAGGTGGAGGGCACGCGCTTACCGTCGATTTTTCGTTCTCGGGTTTTGGCGTTGCAGGTAGCTGCTTGTGGGTTTACAATTGATTCACATCAAAGGCAAAACCAATCCAATATCAAAGTGGTCCTCAATTTTCTTTGGACCCGGGGAATGTTTTAAGGTGTAATTACGTGTCTCCCCCAAAACATGTTTTAAAGTGTAATTAGGTGTCAGGTCCCAAAAGATGTTTTAGGACCATGTCGGAAATTTTTTAGGGTTCATGACCCGATTTACATAAAATTTACAGATAAGGATCTGGTGTTATACAGTGTATATGAACTGCTATCGGACGATAATTTTGTGTTAATTCAGAACACAGAAGTGGTGCTGCAAAACGATAAATAGTAATGCAAAACAATTAAGTGGTACTGCAGAACGATGAAATGGTACTGCAGAGCCATAAAGTGGTACTACATGTCCACATAGTGTTACTGCAGGTCCATGAAGTGGTACTGAAAAACATGTGTATCGGGTCCTTAATCATAAAAATTTTCTGACAAGGTCCTGAACTCTAAATGAAACTTAACTAGGTCCTGAACTTTAAAAGCCCCTATGTTTTAACCCGTGAAAACGATTTTATGGATTCGGGGCAGGTGTACCCTAGGTAGAGCTGTCAACTAGGCCCGCGACCCGCGGGCTTCGATTTTTTAGGCAAGCCTGTGGCGGGTGCAAGCTTTGGCGGGGCTGGGGGCTAGCCCGCGGGTAGCCCGCCAGAGTAATAAAAAAAATAATTATATTATTTTTATAATACAATATTACAAATATAAAATAATAATTGGTACTTAATAATAACATAAGTAGATTAATATTAAAAAGTTTTAGTAAATTAGATTTTCCAACTTGATATATTTTCCAACTTGAAAACTTCATTTTTTTTGTTTTCTATTTTTATATTATTTTTTCCTATTTTTTTATTATTTATTCTTACTTTTCCTATTTTTTTATTGTTTTTTCTTATTATAGCCGCCTCCAGGCCCGCTAGTAGCGGGCTTGCTCGCGCCCGCCCCGTCAGTGGCGGGCTACGGGCCGGACCGCCCCGCCAGCCCGTTTTGACAGTACTAATCCTAGGTGTACCCTGTCCGTTAATCCATTACTATTGTACTTCTATGCACAATTTATACTTTATTCATGTGCTCAAAATTTGTTACTTCTAAGTTGCTGTATAATTATAATATTTATTAGATGAAATATAATTTTATGTGTAGGGTTATGATTACAATAATAAAAAATGGAAGGGCTAAATATGATAATCATTTGATTAATTATAAAGGATTAAATTGTAAATATTCTGACACAATAAAATCGCAGTTTATAGTCACCCCTCACTCTTAATATAATACTATTATACCTTGCACATCCAAACATGTGTGCTATAATATATAAATAAAAATATTAAAAATATAGTAATTAACTAAAAAGGTAAATAACTAAATATAGTAAATATAATTAGTGGGTGATTTATTTAATTTTATTATTAATTCTGACCAAAAGAGCAGTTTAATCTAACCTCTCACGCTTAATAAAATAGAATAGATAGAGAATAGATTTTACTTTCTGGCTCAAATACTCGTCAACTAAGGGCGGGCCTTGCCTTGGGAGCGCAAGCTAAAAATGTTTTACACATATCAAACTATATTAGTTAATTCTTCCTTTTTTTGACAACCCTGGATAGAGTATCCCCTCTCAAGACTTATGCCGTCTGAGAACTAGGCAAATATATTTCCAATTTACCTAACAAGATAGTCGTGAGATTCGAACTCATGACCTTGAGGTTGGATATGAACCCCTAGCCACTAGACTCAACCCATGGCTACTTGTATTTGTTATTTCTATTGGAGTATAATCCATATTTCTTTCTGAGTGTCTAAATTTGTGTTAAAGGTCCAATTAGTGGTAAACTTTTCCAGTTATTCAAGTCTCGTGTGATTAGAGCATCACAGCTGAACCCCAAAAACTCAAATGGAGTAAATGCACATCAATAGGATCTCATATGTAACAGAATTTGTCTTCTGCTGTTTGATCTCAATTTTTCGTTTTGGAAATGTGTTTTTTTTTTTCAAAATAATGGATTAATGTTTGAAAATTACAAACACATACCCTTTTGTTTGTTGAAAGAATCCATATAAAAAACAAAAAAAATATAAGATTACTCGTGTGAAATAATGTATGGTCTTATTGTGAAGTTGTAAAAAATATGAGTAATATTGACAAATTGGATGGAAGATACATATCACAAGAATAGTTTTTTGAGTTTGAGAATTGGTTTGATTGTTGTAAAAATTACCGCGTTGTGAGTTTCAGAATGAGTATGAATATGTGAATCAGCTTTTCGGTTGAAGATTCTCATAGTGGCAAGATAATTGTAATACCCGTAAATTTTGACACGGGATTTTGATATAATCAATTACGTAATTTTTGAATTAGGAATAATGGCATGGAAATTAATGCTTTGAATCAAAGCTATAAATTTTGCTAACGTTGAATTAATTCAAGAAATTGACTTAAGGAACTAAGCAATAAAATATTGTAATACCCGAGTCCCGTAAGTAAGTCGGCCAATAAATATGCATACATATTATATGGCTTACATGACTGCATGAGTTATATGTTGTGACTTTTATATGCCTAGATAATTTTATGCTATGTGCAAACATGACATATATGAATTAGAAATTAGAGGAATTAATTTAATTTAGGTTAGTTATTGATTTTACGGTTTCTAGTACATGGCATGCTAACCTAGAAGGTCTTAAATCTAGGGTTTTGTAAGATTCGAAGCATAGGGGAAACAGTTTTAATATTAAAATAAAGGTTCTCAGAAACTAAGATTTGGAATAATTATAGTCCATTACTTTAATATTAAGGAAGGATTATAAGACTAAAATTGTTACTTAAGCAATTTAAGTTATTTCGATAACATAGTGAAAGGGATTAAGATATAATAATTTCACGACTCGATGACTTAGCAAAGGAAGAAAATGAGTAAATTAATATTATAAGGTCTACTACTAAGTCATAAGAAATGGGACTAGAAAAGCTTCATAAAATCACGAGAGCTTAGTGAGGAAGGAAATTTACATAATAGTATGATAATAGCAACACATGAATCTAGGAAATAATATCATCATAGAAATCGATTTCTTAACTATAAAGAAAGGGTAAGACGAAAACTTAATTGATAGGTAACTCTTTTAATAATATAATAAAGGAGATTACTTAAAATGGGATAAGTGTTGATAACATGATGATATGTCACTTGTTAAGTTGAATACGCCAACTAAGAGATAAGAA
Source organism: Craterostigma plantagineum (assembly GCA_027422505.1). Lineage (NCBI taxonomy): Eukaryota > Viridiplantae > Streptophyta > Magnoliopsida > Lamiales > Linderniaceae > Craterostigma > Craterostigma plantagineum. The sequence goes on along the minus strand of JAPQWV010000583.1, from coordinate 199,256 downwards.
TGGAATGAAGAATCAATTATATTAATTTAGTTAAAAACCATCGAATAGTCTAAGTAATAAAGAGGAGAAACTTTCAAACCAGAAACGAATCGAAGAAGCTTGGAAATAAAGAAGCTTGGAGTAGGTATATCCTTAATCTAACTCCACGTTTTTATTTGCTAATATGACCTAAGATGCTCTAAACATTTTATACGATTAGGATCTGTCCAAGTGGAGTTAACGAGGGTTTCTTTTTAGAGCTCATATCAAACCGTGGGGTAGATAAAATTTTCTTATCATAACTTCATATCTTGTTTCATATATTAAGAGGTTTTAAGGATTAACAAATTCGAACAGTTATGTGAGAATACGATTTGTACATGTGTAATATATTTAGGGGTTTTAATGTCTTTAAAATATTGGAAGTTCTTATGAATAGTACACTGTTCTTAAGATATGACCTTTTTGATCGACAATCTCGAGTGAAGATAATATGAGTTAGAACTCGATTTAGAACTCGAGATAGTATCGAGATGAAGCTCGAAGAATATGTCGAAAATATGTGTTAGTTAGTTAGTTCTCGAAATTATATATATATATATATATATATATATATATATATATATGATCTCGACATTTTAACTGTAATCTCGACATCTCATACTAATATCGACATATCTCTCGGCAATTTAGCTTATAAATATCGAGAGCTATTGATAATATGTCGAGGTCTTACATCATTTCAGACTCGACATTTATGTCTAATGAATATAACCAAATCATATATATATAATATAATATAATAGTTTGAGATTGAAGTGCATATCGAAATGTGTAGGTTGAAATGTCGAGACCTTTATACCGAGATTTATATTAATAAAATTGTATATGATACCTCGACTTAATATTGTCTCGACATTTGTTATAACATCTCGACATGGCTTGTAATGTCGACATGTACATTTCAAAATCTTTGAATATTATTTAGTCAATATACCTCTCGACATTTAATTAATAATGTCGACATTTATCTCGAGATCTAGCATCATTTCAGTGTCGAGATTTACCTTATATCATATATTAAGATTTTATATTGCTTAGTATGTGTAATATCGAGAATTACCATGAAAACGTCTAAGTCATGTCGAGGTTAATTCGAAATTTGGTTTCGAAATTTATAAGCCAAAACTAGGGTTTTCTAAATTAAGTCAATTTCTTGAAATTATAATTAGACTAACAAACCCTAATTTTATATGTCTCTATATTTAGGGTTTGGAGATTTACGACTTACAGTACGATAAGATTAAATAAGCTAAGGATACCAGGTAAGTGGAAGTCCCATTTACAACACATAACTATATGGACATGGAAATTATATGTTATGTGTTCTATGATTTTATGTGACTTACTACGTGAATTATTTGCGTTATATGACACGCATGATTTAATTACACGATATTATGGCATGACACGCATATTCATGACATGAGCATGTGCACGCACGTTAGAACGAAAGGCATGATATGATAGCGTGGATAATATACGATCGCCTGAGAGCGATAAAGATTCGCCGATATGGGCGTCTGATGTCGACTCACAGTTGAGTCACGGCTCTTCTATGCTACCATGGTGACGTCGTATGGCGCTACCGTTATGACATGACATGTACAAGGCAAGACATGATTTTAGGGCTAATGCCCTCATGGCGGGTCGTGAAACCTGGAGGATGCGAGCTGAGGGAGTACGCGACACCGAGGGTACCTCGAGTGTTGACTACCTCAGATTAGGCTACCAGTGTGAAGCGTCCGCGTGGCGTTTGAAACCACCTTGGGACAGAAAAGACGCCCTAGGGTTAGCCTCCCTTGAGTGGGTATTGCCACTTATATTTATTTATCCCTAGTGGATTCGAGCTCCATGATGGTGCATAGCAAGATAGCCGAGGGCCCTATATGACAAGACAAGACAAGGAAAAATATGAGGTCTAGGAAGCATTGGCGCGGATGCCTTTGCGAATTTAGGACACGTGCACGGCATGCATGGCTTTCACTTACTGAGCTTTATAAGCTCATTCCACGAATTTATGTGTTGTAGGTTCGCGGGATCACGGTACGTGATTTTACGAAGGCGAGGCCTAGTTTTGAAGCTTCCGGAGGACTTTTGAGGTGACAGTGTGTACATGGATGCGACCTGATTGGCGGGCCAATAGATTATTTTGAACACGCATGCGCACTCACCTATGTATTTACGTCCTAAAAAAAATTTTGCACTGTACAGAAGAATTTCCTTTATATAAAGGGAAAATTTTGTACGCAATTTCGTATATAGATTTTATTTATATCACATGCAGTCACATAAAATAGTAGTAAGAATGGGCGGTAGGAGTCAGGGGCGCCGCAAATATACTAAACTTTGGGCTATATTTAATTGCTGAACTTTCGAAAATCAATGCCCAACGTATATACATAACATGAAATAAGTTTGCTTAACCCTAAGTAAGACTTGTCGACAACTAAGTTGTCTAATCAACACCATTTTCGAAAACCTCATTTTAGTATATATCCAATACCTTGATATATATCGAGTATTCCTGAGTTAAATTCACTAGAAGAAGAGAATAACACTTATCTAATTCACATCGTATGTTAAGATCAACAAAGGAAAAGAAACCCTTTTTAGAGAACAAGCGAAACACACGACTTGATCAACCTCGGATATCGAAAGTTAAACTCCAAGTAAGGTATAGTTCCTTGTACTTAATATTGAATTCATTATATATATATATATATATATATATATATATATATTATTAGAACTCTAAGAGGATTGTTGAAACTTACATGTTAGGAAAGCTTAGGGTTTTCCCAATTATAGTTCACAGTTTTGTGTGATTGATGACATAGCCATGAGAATTTCGATGGCTAAGATGTTTTAATAGCTATATACACGTCTTTTACAGAAGTGAGGGATTTTCGATTAGTGTATTTTAGGACTAAAATTTTCAAAGTTTAATCTTCAACTCTTTAAGATTCAATTTATATTCATAATTGTTTAGGGGGTGAGTTCTAATAAGTTCGACACACGTGGTATTATTCTTGAGAGTTCATTATTTATTATCTAGAAAATTAACATTTTAAGGTGTACCGAATATTTGAAAATAATCTCGACAGTACAGTTTTTAGGGTTTTTGAGGAGAATCACTATTTTTAGAAGTTCTCGACATGGTATCATACCACCAAAGATTTCGAGATGTATAATAGGAAGATTTCCAAATGTATAATAGATAGATTTCGAGATGTATAATATGAAGATTTCGAAATGTATAATAGATTGATTTCGAGATATATAATAGGAAGATTTCGAAATGTATAATAGATAGATTTCGAGATGTATAATAGAAAGATTTTGAGATATGATAGTTCTTCTGATAAAACGATTTCGAGATGTAATAATTATATCATACGATGATTTGGAAATGGATAACTCTTTCACAGAAGGATCTCGAGATGTATCATACAAAGATTTCGAAATACAAAAGATCTCGACAACTTTATAAAGATTTCGACATCCCTCTACACCATGTTATCGTGAAACATACATAGTAGGATAATTGTTAAGTCACATACACATTGTAGTTCTCAACATTTATAAGATCTCGAGATATAATAGTTCTCGACATTTGTAAGATTTCGAGATATAATGGTTCTCGACATTTGTAGATTTCGACAACCTTAATCTCGACATCATCAATGTTCTCAACATTTACAAGGAAATTTTCGGTACTTATATTAAAAACTGTTCGATATCATCTATTCCAGAGTTTTCAATATTTAGTAAATTTTTAGCATTTCTAGGAATTCTAGGGTTTTCATTATTTTAGGGTTTTTGATATTTTTTAGTGTTTTGATAATTAGGGTTCGAGAATTTTAGACTTACCTGACTTAACAAATATATTGATATGATAATATTTTCAATACTCAGATGATCGAAGCGTAGGAAATTTACCAGATTTCGTGACTAATTTTATCAGGAGGACTGGTAGGTGAATCATTCATCTTACGACAAATAAACGCTTACCTGTTACTATGTGATTATGTGATTCGCTGATTTACGTGTTTTACGTATGTTTTATGTGGCATCACGTTTTGTGTATCACGTATATGCATGGCATCACACGACATTGTGAGGGATAATGACCACGTTGGTGGTGACACCTTAAGGTGTCGATTGAGTGGGGTAGAGTGTGCCGATTGTGGCAGTCAAACTCGTAGTGGAGTTGAGGTTGGACTCACGGGGCACCTGACGGGAGACACACGTGAGCGATCTGTCTACTCGGGCGTGAGCGACCCGAGGTACAAACCGTCGGATGAGTTCTGTAGCGGAAGGGGCGACCTGATAGGAGGACATTGACGTGATCGATCAACGCACTATCGGCGTGGGCACCGCTAGTCTGGCGTGAACGACCAGATGATATATTTTATTTTATTGCGTGCGAGGTGCCGAGTCCAACCTATGGCCCTGATATTGAGATACGATAGAAATGTGGGAACGAGCGTGCATTATATCATGTTGTGAGAATTGGGATTGGGAATGAGTGCACGATGCATTGCATATTCACCTACTGGGCAATAGCTCAATCTTTTACGTGTTGTAGGTATGGACGAGCCAGATGTCGATGAACGAGCCAGATTCACCTACTGGGCAATAGCTCAATCTTTTACGTGTTGTAGGTATGGACGAGCCAGATGTCGATGAACTTCAGGGCTAAGTTAGCGGCTGGTGGCGGTGACTCCACGAGCTTTTGAGGGCGAGAGCGGTACATGGATGTGATCTGTGGAACGACGTAGTGGGTTAGGATATTTTTGGGGCTTCGGCCCATGTACAGAGACCGTTTTGTAAAACGACGCTTTATGATATGTAAATTATTTTAGTTAAAAAGTTTTTGTTAGACGGGCCTTTCGCGGCTTACGTTGCGGAAATCCGCCACTAATAGTAATTAGAAAACGAGGGTCTTTACAGGTGGTATCAGAGCTTCGGCTCTAGATTCTGAAGACTGTCCATATACTACCGCTCAAAAGCCTGGAGAACCAGCCTGGCCTGTAAGTTCAATACTTGATTACGTGATTATGTGTTATCTGATATATGCCTTATGTGAATAATTGTAGAATAGTTACGAATGCTGAGAACACGTAGAGAGCTTGGTGAAACTAGTCGTAGGGCGGGGTTTGAATCCCTACGGAATAAGGATCGTTCTACCATCCATCAATTAACTGATCTGATCCGACGACAGTCAGATCATATTAACGACCTTATTCACCATCAAGGTTCCTCAGAACGTCATGCATCCCCGTGGATGAACGTGTAGAAGCTGTCGGGGAGAGGTTCCAAAGGTTAAACCCACCTTTGTTCGAGGAGGCAGCCGATCCTACGTATGCGGAGGATTGGCTTAGAACAATAGCAAATATGTTCCGCGTTAGTCATCTGCCTGATACTGAGAAGGTGACTTGTGCCACCTTCATGCTACGTGGGAATGCGAGCTACTGGTGGGACACGATTCAAGTGCTCGAAGATACTACCATCATGACTTGGGAAAGGTTTAAGACTCTTTTCCGGGGAAAGTATTTTACGGCGCCGGATAGGGCGCAGAAGCTGAATGAGTTTACAAATCTGAAGCAAGGACGGATGTCAGTGGCAGACTACATCCGCAAATTTGAGCAACTCTCTAGATTTGCGCCACATATAGTGGCCACAGATGAGCTGAAGATCGAGCGTTTTCTGGAAGGTCTCAAACCCGAGATCTTTCGAAGAGTAAGTATGTACGACACGGAGTGAAAAACCTACACGCGTATTGCTGAACGGACAATCCTAGCTGAGCAGGCAAAGAGTAGAGTTACAAAGGCACAGGATGCAAAGCAAAGAGCAGAAGGGCTGCAAGGAGGAGGAAATCAGAAATGCCAGTTCTTTGGAAAGGCGCCAAACTATCGCGGGAATCAATCGGGCCAGCGGAACTGGAGGTCAAGGCCAAACCAGGGGCCATTTAATATTCCGAATAGACCCTCAAACGCTGCATCTCAATGTTGACAACGTGGACGTTACCATTTCGGGGCCTGCTACGGAACGAAACAGATTCCGCAGTGCTGTCGATGCGAAAAGATTGGTCATTTTTCTAGAGCTTGTACGGAGAATTTACCCCTAGTACGGAATCCGGCTCAACCGCCGATTCGACCTCCACCCGTTCCCGCGCGAGTTTATACTTTGACAAATGAGGAGGCCGAAGCGAACCCTTCAGTAGTAACGGGTACGTTGACTACCTACGACGTGCCGACATCTGTATTGATTGACTCCGGGCCACACATTCGTTTGTGTCGGCTAAGTATGTGGAAAAGGTGAGAATATCTCCTACCTTATCTGAATGCAATTATGTAGTCACGTTGCCGCACGGTGATCCGACGCGCACTAACAAGGTGCTAAAAGGATGTTCCGTGAACATTGAGGATAGAGATCTGAGTGTCGACCTAATAATTATCCCAATGAACGACTATGACGTCATCTTTGGGATGGATTGCTTTCAAGATATGGGGCCATCATAGATTGTAATAAGAAGGTCGTAAAATTCCAATTGCCCGAAGAAGAGGTGTTCACTTTTTCGGGTAAGGTAAGTCCGAACCGTATTCCACGAATTTATGCTTTAAAGACTCAACGACTTTTGAGGTCTGGTTGTCAGTGTTTTCTTGTATATGCGGTGAAGGCAGAGCAATTACCACAGGCAGAACTAAAAGACGTGCCGATAGTCAACGAATATGCCGATGTATTTCCCGATGATCTCCCGGGGTTACCCCCTAATCGAGAAATACAATTCACAATAGATCTAATGCCGGGGTCTGCCCCAATCTCTAAAGCTCCATATCGGCTAGCGCCTAATGAATTGAAGGAATTAAAAGAACAGTTGGAGGACCTGTTGCAGAAAGGGTTTATCCAATCCAGTTTTTACCGTGGGGAGCACCAGTCCTATTCGTACGGAAGAAGGATGGGTCGATGCGACTATGTATCGACTATAGAGAACTGAACAAGATTACTATCAAGAATAAATATCCCTTGCCTAAGATCGACGATCTGTTCGATCAGTTATAGGGTGCCACGGTATTCTCGAAAATAGATCTCCGTTCGGGATACCATCAATTAAAGATCAGGGAGATAGATATTCCTAAAACAGCTTTCAGTACAAGGTACGACCATTATGAAATTTGGTCATGCCCTTCGGACTGACAAATGCCCCAGCTGCATTTATGGATCTTATGAACCGAGTCTTAAAGACTATCTCGACCGCTTTGTCATCGTCTTTATCGATGATATCTTGATCTATTATAAGACGAAAGACGAACATGAAAGCCACCTACGAACCGTCTTAGGAATATTGCGAGAGAAACAACTCTATGCCAAGTTCAAGAAATGTGAATTCTGGCTGGAGCAAGTAGCCTTCTTGGGGCATGTGATTTTAGGAGATGGAATTTCTGTGGACCCGAGTAAAGTCAAAGATGTAAACAACTGGCCACGTCCTACTACTCGTACTGAGGTTCGAAGTTTCCTCAGACTTGCGGGATATTACCGTAAGTTCATAGCTGACTTCTCAAGTATTAATTCAACCTTGAAGAATCTTACGAGGAAGAACGTACATTTCAAGTGGACTGAAGCATGCGAACAAAGTTTCAGGAGCTAAAGAAATGACTCACTACAGCCCCTGTTCTGACCATACCCTCGGGAACTGGAGGATTCTCGATCTACAGCGACGCCTCGAAGAACGGACTAGGATGCGTATTGATGCAGAACGGTAAAGTAATTGCTTACGCCTTCCGACAACTGAAGGAATACGAGAAGAACTACCCGACCCATGACCTGGAATCAGCAGCAGTGGTCTTCGCTTTAAAGATTTGGAGACATTACATGTACGGAGAAAGGTGTGAGATCTTCACAGACGACAAGAGCTTGAAGTACTTCTTCACTCAGAAGGAATTAAACATGAGACATGTAAAGGACTATGATTGCGTCATTAATTATCATTCGGGAAAGGCAAACGTAGTCGCAGACGCGCTCAGTCGAAAGGCGATGACACGGAATTGCACAGACTTGGAATGGAGGTAGTTGACTTAGGTGAAGTCGAAACGAAACTAGCAACATTAACTCTTCAGCCTACGTTGCTAGAACGAATCAGAAAGGCCCAAGGAGAGGACGAATTTTAAAGGTGAAAGATGCACTTCTCGAAGACTTCGAAATCCGAAAAAGGGGAACTTTACTATACAAGAATCGAATGTACGTGCCCAGCAGCGAGGAGTTACGACGAACGATAATGACAGAAGCGCACACAACTACCTACTCCGTGTACCAAGACTTGAGAATCACGTATTGGTGGCCGGAAATGAAAAAGGACATATCGGCGTTCGTAAATCGATGTATGACGTGCCGGTTGATCAAAGCCGAACACCAGCGACCAGCTAGAACTCTACAGCCTTTACCAATACCCGAATGGAAGTGGGACCACATAACTATGGATTTCGTCGTGGGTTTACCCAAGACGACGAAAGGCCATGATGCTATTTGGGTGGTTGTAAACCGCCTGATGAAATCAGCCTATTTTCTTCCAATCAACTCTACTTTTTCCATGGAACGCTACGCTGAATTTTATATATAGGAAATAATCCGACTGCATGGAATTCCAACCTCTATTGTCTCGGATCGAGATTCGAGATTTTTGTCCAACTTTTGGCAGAGCTTACAAAAAGTGATGGAAACCAAGCTCTCGTTCAGTACTGCATATCATCCCCAGATCGAGGGGCAGTCTGAGCGAACAATCCAAACCCTTGAGGATATGTTACGAGCGTGCGTGCTAGACTTCAAGGGAAACTGGAGTAAATACTTGCCGCTGATCGAATTTTCTTACAACAATAGCTTCCACGCTACGATCCGGATGGTGCCATACGAGGCATTGTACGGGCTGTCGATCTCCTATTCACTGGGATGAAATAGGCGAACGAGCATTGTTAGGACCAGATATGATCCGTGAGACGACAGAAGCTGTGACGAAAATTCGGGAAAGAATGCGAACGGCTCAGAGTCGACAGAAGAGTTATGCAGATCATCGACGACGGCCATTGGAGTTTGTAGAGAACGATCAAGTATTTTTAAGGATTTCCCCGATGAAAGGAGTGAAGCGATTTGGACGGGAAGGCAAATTGAGTCCTAAATACATAGGCCCGTTCAGAATTATCAAACGAGTCGGCGAAGTAGCATACCAACTTGAGTTACCGGCTTCACTATCACAAACTCACGACGTATTTCACGTATCGACATTACAAAAATACGTCGCGGACCCAAGCCATGTAATCCAGAACGAACTTCTTTATCGACAGCTAAAGCCTGACTTGAGTTACGAAGAGAAGCCTGTAGAGATCTTAATGTGCGGAATGAAACAACTTCGAAATAAAAATATTCCGTTACTTAAGGTTTTGTGGCGGAATCAATCAACTGAGGAAGCCACTTGGGAGCGTGAAGATGATATGAGAGTTCGTTATCCCGAGTTATTCCAGTCGGCATAATTTCGGGGACGAAATTCGTTTAAGGGGGGAAGGATGTAATACCCTTAAATTTTGCTACGGGATTTGATATAATCAATTATGTAATTTGTGAATTAGGAATAATGGCATGGAAATTAATGCTTTGAATCAAAGCTATAAATTTTGGTAACGTTAAATTAATTCAAGATATTGACTTAAGGAAATAAGCAATAAAATATACTAAACTTTGGACTATATTTAATTGTTGAACTCTCGAAAATCAAAGCCCAACCCATGTATATACATAACATGAAATAAGTTTGCTTAACCCTAAGGTAAGACTTGTCGACAACTAAGTTGTCTAATCAACACCATTTTCGAAAACCTCATTTTAGTATATATCCAATACCTTGATATATATCGAGTATTCCTGAGTTAAATTCACTAGAAGAAGAGAATAACACTTGTCTAATTCACATCGTATGTTAAGATCAGCAAAGGAAAAGAAACCCTTTTTAGAGAACAAGCGAAACACACGACTTGATCACCTCAGATATCGAAAGTTAAACTCTAAGTAAGGTATAGTTCCTTGTACTTAATATTGAATTCATTATCGATACTTATATATATATATATATTATATATATATTATATGATTACATAAGAACTCTAAGAGGATTGTCGAAACTTACATGTTAAGAAAGCTTAGGGTTTTCCCAATTATAGTTCATAGTTTTGTGTGATTGATGACATAGCCATGAGAATTTCGATGGCTAAGATGTTTTAATAGCTATATACACGTCTTTTACTGAAGTGAGGGATTTTCGATTAGTGTATTTTAGGATTAAAATTTTCAAAGTTTAATCTTTAACTCTTTAAGATTCAATTTATATTCATAATTGTTTAGGGGGTGAGTTCTAATAAGTTCGACACATGTGGTATTATTCTTGAGAGTTCATTATTTATTATATCTAGAAAATTAACATTTTTAGGTGTACCGTGTTCTGGAAATAACATAGTTTTGAAAATAGTCTCGACAGTACAGTTTTTAGGGTTTTTGAGGAGAATCACTATTTTTAGAAGTTCTCGACATGGTATCATACCACCAAAGATTTCGAGATGTATAATAGGAAGATTTCGAAATGTATAATAGATAGATTTCGAGATGTATAATAGGAAGATTTCTAAATGTATAATAGATTGATTTGAAGATATATAATAGGAAGATTTCGAAATGTATAATAGATAGATTTCGAGATGTATAATAGAAAGATTTCGAGATATGATAGTTCTTCTCATAAAAGATTTCGAGATGTAAATTATAGAAAGATTTCGAGATGTTATAATAGTTCTTCTTATAGAAAGATTTCATGATGTAATAATTATATCATACGAAGATTTCGAAATGTAATAACCCTTTCATAGAAGAATCTCAAGATGTATCATACAAAATTTCGAAATATAATAACTATTTCATAGAAGGATCTCGAGATGTATCATACAAAGATTTCGAAATACAAAAGATCTCGACAACTTTATAAAGATTTCGACATCCCTATACACCATGTTTTCGTGAAACATACATAGTAGGATAATTGTGAAGTCACATACACAATGTAGTTCTCGACATTTATAAGATCTCGAGATATAATAGTTCTCGACATTTGTAAGATTTCGAGATATAATGGTTCTCGACATTTATAATATTTCGACAACCTTAATCTCGACATCATCAATGTTCTCGACATGTACAAGGAAATTTTCGGTACTTATATTAGAAATTGTTCGATATCATCTATTCCAGAGTTTTCAATATTTAGTAAATTTGTAGCATTTCTAGGAATTTTAGGGTTTTCATCATTTTAAGGTTTTTGATATTTTTTAGTGTTTTGATAATTAGGGTTCGAGAATTTTAGACTTACCTGACTTAACAAATATATTGATATGATAATATTTTCAATACTCAGAGGATCGAAGCGTAGGAAATTTACCAGATTTCGTGACCAATTTTATCAGGAGGACAGGTAGGTGAATCATTCATCTACGACAAGTAAACGCTTGCCTGCTACTATATGATTCGATGATTTACATATTTTACGTATGTTTTATGTGGCATCACGTTTTCATGTGTATCACGTATATGCATGGCATCACGAGACATTGTGAGGGATAATGACCATGTTGGTGGTGACACCTTAAGGTGTCGATTGAGCGGGGTAGAGTGTGCCGATTGTGGCAGTCAGACTCGTAGCGAAGTTGAGGTTGGACTCACGGGGCACCTGACGGGAGACAGACGTGAGCGATCTGTCTACTCGGGCGTGAGCGACCCGAGGTGCAAACCGTCGGATGAGTTATGTGGCGGAAGGGGCGACCTGATAGGAGGACGTTGCGGCGTAGTGGGTTAGGATATTTTTGGGGCTTCGGCCAATGTACAGAGACCATTTTGTAAAACGACGCTTTATGATATGTAAATTATTTTAGTTAAAAAGTTTTTGTTAGACGGGCCTTCCGCGGCTTACGTTGCGGAAATCCGCCACTATTAGTATTAGAAAACGAGGGTCTTTACAATAATGGGGTTTAACTAGGTTGGTAGGTGTAATAGGTATAATAATATCTAGAAGGGACACATGTCACAAGTGGAAATTGAGTTATACCCAATTCGGTAGGTAAGATAAATGCATTACAAACGAGATATGATGTTCATGCCACTATGCTGAAGAATATGGAAAAAACGATCGACGAACACTTTGAACAAATCAACTTGAAGTTGGCGACGCTAGAGGACAGATTAGGTATTACTCTTTTGCGACAAATTATGGAACCATTGTTATGCTTTATTTTCATATTAAACTACATGCTGATAAATATTCCGCACAAATATTCCTACACATTTAGATGATTTGTGCGGGGCTGCGACTGCTGATGTTCATGCGGAGGCCGAGCAACAACGACGTCCCAAAAAGCAGCACACCCTCACATGTATCGCGGAAAAAAGAAGCGACCGGTCGTTCGCCTACTTCAATACCAAATTTCCCCTCGGACACTGTCACATATAATTCCTCCAACACTGCATTTGATAATCGTATTAGAGTTCTTGCTATGTTTCCACATGCATCTGTGATCATTAAAAACATGAGGCCAGATGTGTACGTAACTAGATCTTTGCGTGCCCAACGTGGACAACAATTTCTTGCAACACTGATGAAAAATGCTGCATGGCTGCTTGATGAGGTATGTTATGTTATATTGTCGATTGATATTTGGCATCTTATACTTGAATAAAAATTGTTTTTTTGTAGCATATCGATGAATGCCTGCAGGGGTTTATTGAACTCCAAAGAAGAACAAGCATCACACGTCCTTCCATTGCATTCATGAATACTGCATTCAATCAGGTATTTACATCTACAGATTGGAAGGTGAATACGACGTTTCTGTAATCAAGCCTTATGCCGACGAAACCGTACTGGATTGGCCTGCAACACCATGGAATGCATCTGATATCATTGTTGTCCCAGTAAACGTTAATCAATGCCATTGGGTTCTTGCAATAGTAGACTACAGGGCAGGGAGTGTTAATGTACATGACTCAAACAAGACATATATGGATGTGAGATTTTTCAACCAGGCTTTTGGTAGGACATTGCATACCATGCAATTTCTACTTGATCATCTTGGTTTGACGAATGGACGTGCTGAGTTCACCATTACAAGAGATGAAAATTACCCCCGCCAAGCTACAGCGTAAAGCGTCAATTTTCATTTCATATATATGTATAAAATTTACCTACCATTATCTGAAAATTGATCGATTCCTCTAATATTTTACTGACGAAGGTGAATGTGGTGTACACATATAGCGTTCAGCGTTTTCCTTGATGTTTTCGGATGATTCTGTATACGGAATTACAAAAAAATAAATAGAAGATTTCAGAAAATATCTTGCAGTTGCTCTTACCTGCAACATATAGATGTGAATGGTTAAATTTGCCGTTTACATTTCTTTGTGGTGTTCTCTTCCTTAAGATATTAGTAAACATGTACTTTTTGTTATTTGGCGGACTTCCTTTCGCCAAGAAATATTAAACGCTGCACTATTAATATTCAGTAGAATAATTTAATTTGCAGTACTGACAAACATTTACACGTAACGTTGAATTGCAACATTCTGGCTTTCCAAAATATACAATTGAAAAACGACCGACTAATGTATTGTTCGCATTCCATGTATTCTTGGCCACAATGACATTTAATACTACTTACAAGAAAAGGAACATTGAAAACAAAAAAAAAAAACGATTTTCATTTTATACAGCTGTAAGAGTAATTTTAGTCTTACTATACATCGTTCGTATGCGGAATACAAGAGTCTAAAGAATCATACAATATACAATACACATTATAGCTATTAACTTTAATAATAATCAATTATATATCACAAATGGTACCATCTTCTCAAAGAGTAGTGAATAAAAACCAATTGGTCTAACGCCTTCACTCTTACTATTTTGCAAACTTTCATTTCTAGGGTTTACCTACGTAAATTTCTATTTACATTGTTGCAGTCTTATGCAGTCTCATAAACCTAAGGACATATTAGGTACTATGTAATACACGACTGACAACTACACGACTAAATCATAGAAGACTGAAAACTACAGTTGTTATATATAACATTCCTAGCTTAGGTGCTATGTAATACACAACTGAAAACTACACGACTGAAAAATAGATGACTGAAAACTACATGACTGAATTCTCCAATCATCATTACAGACTGTATTAATTTCTGAAGTTGATAATAGTAAACTACCAACCATCATAAATCTCATAAAGTTATTTTTCCAACAGATAGGCAATAAATACTCTTACATTTAAATCAATGGAAACACGAAATTGTATATAACATAAATCGAATTAGATTCAGTTGAATTCTTACCCTAAAAAACCAAAGAATCACACACTAAGCATAGCAATTATATTATTAGTTGCATAATTGAACAGTATCTAATCAATATCGGATTGATATATATTCTAAAGCTAAATGGACTTATTTACATATTGGATCATAAGCGCAAAAAACCTAATACTAATGCATAATATTCGACCCAATAAAGTAAATAACATTATCATTGATAGCTATATATTGACTGGTACACGGCTAGGGCTTCTTGAAAGCCTAAATCCGAGTGTCAGCCGCCAAGAAACAAAACTCGAATTGTCAAAACTCCGGGAAGTTTTTTTTTTAATGCGGAGTTATTTCGTGCATTTTCATGGAATTGATCTTGGTACGATCTTAAGTTACATACATTGTATTCATTTGACGGGATGTTTCAGGCACCATAGGATGTACATACTGGGTTTGGAGTATCTAAAGAAGTAAACTCATCAACTACCAACACGTGGCTTGAAAAGATGAAAACTCTATTTATATGTTAGTGGAATTACATGGGTGAAAAAACTGAACAGGGTTAACGAAAATTTATCAATTACTAAAAACCTCAACAATCTTCCAAAATAAGATTTCTATAAACTTTTGGCATTTCCTTCTCAGAGGTTAGTCGATGGGTAGCTCCGTTTCGCCGATATTAAACGTGTTGGTAAGTATGGGCTATTCTATCCAAAGTACGTTTAACTATTCTTATTAACAAATTTTAGTTAGGATGAAAGTTTGATATGGATTCCCAACTTAAGCATATATGAGAGCTTATTAACGAATTGCCAAAAGCTTCTATTTTGATTTATTTATGAAATTCCCATCCCTTTATAGACTACTGATATGTGCCACATCATCAATACTGAGGGTTTTTATGGTATTATAAAAGTAGTAAAATAAATGAACATTTTAGCCATCCATGTGGATGGAATTACAAATGCCATTCTATATATGACCAAGAAAAATGTCCGCTCGATTAGGGAGGCCAAGCGCGTGTTGGACGGCGAGGCGGCGCTAGAAATGAAAAGGCATAAAGAAATGAAAAGCCCTGATATATAATGGCATTTGTAATTCCACTCATATGGAGGGCTAAAATGGTCATTATTTTTACTACTTTTATAATACTATAAAAAACCTCAGTAATTCCACTCACACGGAATTTTCGTAAATAAATCAACATAGAAGCCTATATTGGTATCCCATATCCAACTTTTATATAGCTATAAGACAAGGCAATTAGTAAATAAAGCCTCATATAAACCTAGATTGGTATTCCATATCAAACTTTTATATATATACTATATGATAAAATCTAAACTCAACGTATGTAACAATTTATCTATGTCATTCCACTCTCATATAGGGCTAAAAATGACAACCGTATTTTTTAAATAACCTCCAGGACTCTTCTAGCTTTGATCCTGACGGTACTTTTAGTTCCAATTAGCAAACACCCCTGGAGGTACGAAAAGGACATATACTTGATTCATATATTTACATATATACAATCAAATACGATGTCTTCCTTTTCATTGACACGTCATCAATGAACAACCCGTGCATCGCACGGGTCTAAACCTAGTAATAATTAATAGATAAATGATAGCTAATGAAGAGTCATAACCAACATCAATTCATTGTTTGATAACACTCTTTGATCTCTTCAACTTTCGCCAGTTTTCTTCACGGTAGAACCTAATCAGAAAATAAAAGAGGGATTCCAGTTGTAAGAACGGATTGGGATCTTTTTCAAACATAAAGATCTCAAATATCTGGAGTTTTGTTTCGTATATTATATTGATGATCCAATCCACAAGGACCCTGAGTGGGAATTGTTTGATCGTCTTTCTCTGAGGAAGAGGCAAAATAGAATCACAGGGAGTACTGTTGATTTGCATCACATCTTATTATCCTATACTCATGTAGGCATGTTAGTATTACTAAAACGATATTGTAATAGCTTGAAATTTCATTCCAAAATTTTTATCTTCAAAAGCATGAGTTTTAGTTCATTATTAGGGTTTTATGTGATTTTCCATATTTTTTATTTACTTACGTATAAAGAGAAAATGAATTACATGTTGATTAGCTATGAAAGGGTGATTTGGGTGAGACAATAAGATCAAAGGTGCCTCGCTTGCTATGGACGGCTGAACTTCACAGCTCATTTGTTTTTGTCAATTGCTTGGTTGGTGGATGAGTATGCAAGGGTGTGTTTGGTTTGTAGATTTTGACGAGGAAAAGAAAACGAGGGAAAAGAAAATTAAAATCCAAAAAAGGTTAATTCCTTATTGCTATTTGGTTACTCCAAGGAAATGTAAATAGAAAATTATTTTCTTGGAATACATATAGTTGTGTTTGGTTCTTTCAAAAGAATAATAAGAAAAGCTAATTATGATCCAATAAACACATATTATGGCTTATTCTCGTATAAAAAAGAAAGATATATACTAAAACAGAACCACAATCACTCTTCTAAAATACACCTCGAGAATAAACCATATCATAATATTTGTCTCAAATTCCAAATAAACAACAAAAATTCGTATGCAACCAAGACAGACATGCATAAACTCAATTATGGCGTGTATCAAGAGCAAAATACCATGCTAAATCATTATCAAATAGCATTATCAAATATCTCGTGCCCAAATTTAACGAGGAACCACAATCTCTTTTGTGCACTAGGACACATGTGAAAAGCACGAGCAATGCTTATATTGGTGGTTAGTTTCTGATATACGGTCAATTGAGAATCTATCTCATCGAAGAGTTCTTCTTCAGTATAGTTTCTTTGATTTCCAAGTTGAATTGCTGCAGCAACTTCTCTTATCTTCATTGAAATTTCTTCGCTTACCACATCTATCACTCTTGTCTTCTTTTTTCTTGGTTCTTCAGTTGAAGGTCTTGATGTGACTTCCTTATTATCTTCTTTTCCATCATCCCATCCATCTCTCTCTCGTTCTTCCATATTCGAGACACGATTTTATTCTCTTTCCCACTCCATTCGTCTTTGTTTCACACCAACCGCTCGAAAACCCGTGGCACAATCTTGCTGAAAATCTCATCTAAGTTCTCATAATTTGGAAATGGTGTATGCCGCAAATAAGATACATTAGGTTTTGCCTGAAAAGAAAAAATATGTTGTTAAAAATATGAAATTGTGTACATAACAAAAACAGAACATCATATAGCATACATCCAGATTGTATTACATGGACTGATTCCTCACCAACCAATAAAAAATACATAAAGAACACAAAACATGCACTACAAATTCAAATATACATTATAGCAACTGTTGAAACCTAGATAATAGCGTAAAATACCCCAACAATTCGAATATAAATCATTTCAAGAATTGGATACTTGGAGAACTAAAGAATATGCCCCAACAGTTCTAATATAAATCACAATTATATTATAAATCACATCAAATATTCATTGATATTGCTAAAACTCACCATAAAAAATGATTGTGTATTTTTTTTTTTATAGAGAAAGTACCTTAAGGTAGGCATCCCACACCCCTGCCTCGGCTTCAATCATCATGGTTGTATTAAAACCAAATCCACTGCCATTATGTAGAATATCTTTCACTGAAGCAAGGTGTTTCGTCAATGTTGAACACGGTTCTCGACATGGGCAGAATCACAGAAAAATCTTAAATGTGGAAGACACATGGCAGCAAAAGCCTTGTAGGCTGTTCTTCTGAAAACACCGCCAATCTTTTGTCCTTTGAGCTTTTGTTCCATTAAGCCATCAACAAGGCAAGCATCCATTTCATCAGCCCATTTGTGATTTTTTTTCAAGGGACCATTGAGTCTTCTATATCATCTCCAAGCTGTAGTTGCTTAGTAATAAAAATGTATCAGATTAAATTGTTAAACAGAACATGCTCTCAATAATATCATAATTCGTAATGCTATTCAAGTATCACATCAGCTGCTAGATAAGAGTGCCTGAATTATGGTATAAAAACATCAAACCAAGAACTAATTTCAATCCAGCAAACATTGTTCATATCTAACAAAAACGAATAATATAGTCTCTGATACAGTTAATGACCTTGGTTATTGTAGCGACGTGAGAAAATATTGTCACAATTTATCACAATTAGTGACAACGAGTTGTGGCGGAATTTTTCTTATCACTTTCTTCTTCAATTAGTGACATCAAATTTTTTTGTCACAATATTTATATCTTCAGTGATGGCATATTTCTTGCCACTAGGAAAGTAGTCACAATAATTATTTTTTTTGTAGTGTAGCCATCGCTACCATTTCTAGCGTTATCCTAAGTGCCTAACGATGGTTTGAATTAAAGAACTGCGGAATTTCGTATAAAATTTTTACATTTCCATACTGGAAGTTATTTCTATACATGTCAAGAATACATTTGCATGACAAAAGAGTTAGTTCAAATCCTAACTACATGCTGAACTTAAGCACGGGAAGTTTCTACATGCACAACAAAAGTAACCTATGTGCCCGGCCTCACAGGTCGTCATCCACGTACACACCACCCTCAAAAGAT
Source organism: Craterostigma plantagineum (assembly GCA_027422505.1). Classification (NCBI taxonomy): domain Eukaryota; kingdom Viridiplantae; phylum Streptophyta; class Magnoliopsida; order Lamiales; family Linderniaceae; genus Craterostigma; species Craterostigma plantagineum. Next base: position 180,260 of record JAPQWV010000583.1, on the reverse strand, counting down.
GCTCGGAAGCTTCAAAAGACTGCCTTGCCGCTAGGCGATCACGTACCGTGCTCGCTCGCACCTACAACACACAACGTAAGGGTGAGCTAAAGAGCTCAGTAAGCGGAAACTATATGCATGCAGTGCACGTGTACTAAACTCGCAGTGACATCCGCGTCAATGCATTTCTAGACTTCACTTTCCTTTTTATTCTCTTTTCCTTTCGTATTATATTTTATTTCATATTGGGCCCTCGACTTTTCTATCTCGCTATGCACCATCATAGAGCTCATTTCCATTTCATACATATACATAAGTGACGAGACACACATTGAGCTGGTTCACATTTCGTAATTCGACTTCACGGCGCATTTTTCGCCAGATACGGTCCACATTTGGGAGGTTACCGACGCCTTTTCGGCCCAACGCGGTCCGCATCGAGAGGCTAACCCCTATTCATCTCATGTGGCTCCTTTTCAGCCCAACACGGTCCACATTGGGAGGCTAACTTATGCCTTTTCGGCCCAATGCAACTCGCCGTTGAGAGGCAACCCCAGAACGCAAATGGCTATCCACATTGGGAGGCGATCTATGACTTTATGGCCCAATGCGACTCCGAAGGTGCCTTTCCAGCCCAATGCAACCTGACACACGGGCGCTTCACACTAGTAGCCTACTCCGAGATTGCCAAACTCGAGCTTCCCTCGGTGTCGCGTCTTCTCTCGGGTCGCACCCTCCAGGTCGCACTTCCCGTCGTTTGGGGTATCAACCCAACATCATTCGTCAGCGCATCAACGCCGCCATGGTATCATAGGAGAGCCGTGACTCGATAGTGGAGTCGACAACAGTTGCCCATATTGGCAACTATACATCGCTCACAGGCGATCCTGACTCGTGCATGCTCTCGTGTCCTATCTTTTATACTAAGCGTGCATGCACGTGATCATGTCGTGAATAATGTGCATGCCATGTCATCTTAACCAGTAAATAAATCGTATCACTTAAAATTTTCGTTCGCACGTAATCACATATAGTCACATAATTTATGCACATACAAGTTATGAAGTCTCCACTTACCTGGCGTCCGATGATTAATGCTACTGGTTCGACGAATTTCCTATGCCCCGACCTTAACCATAGAATTATTACGTCAGTATGCCGTCTAAATTATCCCGATATTTATTTCTTAAGCTTCCTAAGTATTTGAAATATTAGTTACCGACTTGTGTTAAAACTACTTACAATGATTTGCTAAGTCGAGTCGATCCGTGAACTACACAACTCGTGAACTAACCTAGCTTCGTGTGATTCATGAGCTTATATAGTTCACTAAACTCCTATTGACTCATGGAGTTACTTCGCGAACTTATTTAGTTCGTGGAGTTCATAAAATCTGTCCTTAAGCTATTTGCTAACCGTCTGGTGAATTTCCTAAAATTTCGTCCTTTAAATGCGAAAAGGCTATAAAGTCAGTCTATAAATTATATTAATTGACTACGTTTTTGTTCCAAAATTCTATAAAAAAAACGGCGTCTGCCTACACCGGAAATTAACCCTGAAAACATCGATAGGCATATTACAATCGGGCATTACGAGGGACTACGCTCATTGGTCTCAGAATATTTTTCTCTGTAATTGGTGTAAAAATATTTTTCCTCAAAAGGCGTTTTTTATGTAATACCCGTAAAATTTAATTATGGGATTTACGACTTAATTAATAATACATTAGAAATTTCATTGAACTAATGAAATAAGAAATATAAATAAGCAAGTTCCTTCGATTTTTGGTTAGGACTTATGAGGAAGTGCGTTTAATAATATTGTAGAAATCGTTACTTAAGGACTAGAACTTAGAACTAGCACATAATGCGATTACTTAGTCTATAAGTAAATTGGTTTAATTAATATAATAAGGAGTGCTACTTAGAATGTTGATAAGCATGAATAAAGTAAGGAAAAGGAACGTCATTTGATTACCTGAACAAGCAAAATAAGGATAAGAGAAAACTTACGAACCATAACTCATCAAGGTCGAAGACATTAAGAACAAGGAAGGAGAGAGAGAGATCGAATTGACATTAAGCAAGGCTTGGAATAGGTATAACCTTCAATTTAACTTGCCTTACGTTTTTATGTAATAGCATGCTATAATAGTTGCCTAGAATGAATATATCATTGATTTAGTGCTGGTACAGGTTTGATACGAATTTTTAGTTTGAAGAATACAGAAGAAACTTAACATCAAATTAGGGAATACCCTTTTCAGGGTTTAGCATATCTCCCGAAAGGGAATTAAGATTATAACTATTGACTTTTAGGGTTATGATAAGATTATGAGTCTCGAACAATTCATGATCGAAAGTTTGGATGGTGTCGACAAGGTGTTTCGAGTAAGGATGGACTGTTCCAGATTGTGAAATCTCGAAATGAAACTCGAGATCTTTATTTGCAATGTCGAAATTCATATTAGTAGTATTAATGTCGAGATGTTTAGTAGGATGAAATGTCGAAATGTTTAAGAGTGTAAGGTCGAGATCCTTGCCGAGAATTAATCTGGTATTGTTTCGAAATATATAGAAAATGTCGAGATTTATATTTAAATCCATCTCGAGATTCTTAAAGTATTATTTGATATCGCAATTATGTATGGAGCAGTCTCGAGATTTTGTTTATAAATCTCGACATCCTTGGTAAATCCTATAAGTTATATGATTTCAAAGCCTCTTGTGTATTAAGTTAGAATTCTATCTCGAGGTCTTTATATATATATATATATATATATATATATATATATATATATAATATTAAAGATATCGAAATCTCTGCTTATATCTCGAAATTCAATTATAATGTCGACCTATATATCGAGAACCATTTTAATTATGTCGAGATTTATGTGTGTGTCGAGGTCTATTTTAAGAACATGTCGAAATTTAGTCAATATCGAGATTCATCTTGTAACCCTTCGAGATTTATTCATGTCTCATGCCGAGATCTAGTTGCTATACAAGATTTATTTTGGAAACCCTATCGAGATTTATTTAGTATATACTATGTCGAGATCTAAATTACCCTATAATTCAAAATTCTTGTAAATTCCAAAATGATACTTTTAATTCAAATCAAAGTTTAGAATTTAGGGTCTGGAAATTTATAAGTTAAAACCAGGGTTTTCAAATTAAGCCAATTTCGTGAAATTATAACTAGACTAACAAACCCTAATTTTATATATTTGTATACTTAGGGTTCGACGGTTAGCGACTTACCGTACGATAAGGTTAAATAAGCTAAGGATACCAGGTAAGTGGAAATTGCAACTACAACACATAATTTTTATGTGCATGAAATTATGTGTTATATGTTGTTATGATTTTATGTGACGTGTCTATGTGCTTATATGATTTTATGTGAGTTCTTACGTGATTTAATTACGTTATACAATGACATGACACGCATACTCATGGCATGAGCATGTGCACGCACGACTAGTATGAGAGTCAGGGAGATAGCGTGCATGAGTATAAGATCGCTTGAAAGCGATATGTATATTTGCCGATATGGGCATTAGTGTCGACTCAATGATGAGTCACGGCTCTTCTATGCTACCACGGCGATTAACGAGGCCGAATTACCTGATTCACGAAAAGTAGGGGAAATATATTACGGCGATTCACGAGGCCGACTGTCTGATTCACGAGAGGCAGGTAAATACCCCGTAGCGGGAGATGCAACCTGGAGGATGCGACTCGAGGGTATGAGCGGCACCGAGGGAACCTCGAGTGTTGGCGACCTCGTAGTAAGCTACTAGTGAGAAGCGCCCGCGTGTCAGACCGCATTGGGATGGTAAGACGCCTTACGGTTAAACAAAAGTTGTGTGCGCGGGTTAGCCTCTCAATTGGAATGGAACGCATCGAGATTGAAAGGCGTTAATAGCCTCTCAGTATGGACCACATTGGGATTGAAAGGCACCATAGGGTTTAGCACAGATTGAGTACTCGAGTTTAGCCTCCCAGTGTGTGTACTGCCACTTATTTATACCCTTAGGGGTTTGAGCTCTATATGGTGCATAGAAGATTGAAAGCCGAAAGGGCCCAAATATGAAGTCAAGGAACGAGAAAGATGTGAGAAGTAGATAGCATTGGCGCGAATGCCTTCGCTATTTAGGTCACGTGCATTGCATGCGTGATTTTCACTTACTGAGCTTTATAAGCTCATTCCACGTTTTTATGTGTTGTAGGACCCCGCGATCACAGTACGTGATCATTTTCACGACGAGGCCAACTTTTGAAGCTTCCGAGGGCTTTTGAGATGGAAGTGTGTGCATGGATGCGACCTCGTGGAGGCCCAGTAGATAGATTTCTTTTGACCCGCATGCGCGCTTTCCTATGTAATTAGGACCCAGAATGATTTTGTAGACGACTTTACGATTCCTTTTTTATAAAAGGAAAAACTTTATACGAAATTTCGTACCGTTTATTTCTTTTCTACGACATTAGTCATGTAAACTAGTTAAGAAAGTAGTGGTGGAAGGCGGGGCGCCACAGGTGGTATCAGAGCTGAAAACATAAATCTCTGCTTATATCTCGAAATTCAGTTATAATGTCGACCTATATATCGAGAACCATTTTAATTATGTCGAGATTTATGTGTGTGTCGAGGTCTATTTTAAGAACATGTCGAAATTTAGTCAATATCGAGATTCATCTTGTAAATCCTCGAGATTTATTCATGTCTCATGTCGAGATCTAGTTGCTATACAAGATTTATTTTGGAAACCCTATCGAGATTAACTTAGTATATACTATGTCGAGATTTAAATTACCCTATAATTCAAAATTCTTGTAAATTCCAAAATGATACTTTTAATTCAAATCAAAGTTTAGAATTTAGGGTTTCGAAATTTATAAGTTAAAACTAGGGTTTTCAAATTAAGCCAATTTCGTGAAATTATAACTAGACTAACAAACCCTAATTTTATATATTTGTTTACTTAGGGTTCGAAGGTTAGCGACTTACCGTACGATAAGGTTAAATAAGCTAAGGATACCAGGTAAGTGGAAATCACAACTATAGCACATAATTTTTATGTGCATGAAATTATGTGTTATATGTTGTTATGATTTTGTGTGACGTGTCTATGTGCTTATATGATTTTATGTGAGTTCTTACGTGATTTAATTACGTTATACGATGACATGACACGCATACTCATGGCATGATCATGTGCACGCACGACTAGTATGAGAGTCGGGGAGATAGCGTGCATGAGTATAAGATCGCTTGAAAGCGATATGTATATTTGCCGATATGGGCATTAGTGTCGACTCAATGATGAGTCACGGCTCTTCTATGCTACCACGGCGATTCACGAGGCCGAATTACCTGATTCACGAAAGGTAGGGAAAATATATTACGGCGATACGAGGCCGACTGTCTGATTCACGAGAGGCAGGTAAATACCCCGTAGCAGGAGATGCAACCTGGAGGATGCGACTCGAGGGTATGAGCGGCACCGAGGGAACCTCGAGTGTTGGCAACCTCGTAGTAAGCTACCCATGAGAAGCGCCCGCTCAGACCGCATTGGGATGGAAAGGCGCCTTAGGGTTAAACAAAAATTGTGTGCCCGGGTTAGCCTCTCAATTGGAATGGAACGCATCGAGATTGAGAGGCATTAATAGCCTCTCAGTGTGGACCACATTGGGATTGAAAGGCACCATAGGGTTTAGCACAGATTGAGTACTCGGGTTTAGCCTCGCAGTGTGTGTACTGCCACTTATTTATACCCTTAGGGCTTTGAGCTCTATATGGTGCATAGAAGATTGAAAGCCGAAAGGGCCCAAATATGAAGTCAAGGAACGAGAAAGATGTGAGAAGTAGAATGCATTGGCGCAAATGCCTTCGCTATTCAGGTCACGTGCATTGCATGCATGATTTTCACTTACTGAGCTTTATAAGCTCATTCCACGTTTTATGTGTTGTAGGACCCGCGATCGCTGTACCTGATCATTTTCACGGCGAGGCCAACTTTTGAAGCTTCCGGGGGCTTTTGAGATGGAAGTGTGTGCATGGATGCGATCTCGTGGAGAGATAGATTTCTTTTGACCCGCATGCGCACTTTCTATGTAATTAGGACCCAGAATGATTTTGTAGACGACTTTACGATTCCTTTTTTATAAAAGGAAAAATTTTATACGAAATTTCGTACCGTTTATTTCTTTTCTACGACATTAGTCACGTAGACTAGTTAAGAAAGTAGTGGTGGGAGTCGGGGAGCCACATTTTATAACATAAAACTTTTTTTATCTAAGGGTTCAATTCGTGAAGTCTACACTTCGCGAGCCCATGCGTGAAACCCTCATTCCATGATTCGCGAATTAGCCTATAGTAATAGCTCGCAAAACCTTTACGAGTTCGTAAAGTTTTCTATCAATTCAAAAAGGTCCAAGCTAGCGAAATAGGGTTCGTCAAGCTTTAGTTCGTGAAAGACTCATCATACCCGATTCACGAAATCATCTACTCTCGCACTCGGTTCGCGAATTGATCGCTCAAGTTCGCCAAATATATGAATTCGCCAACCTCCTATCAATTCGCCAAATTTCTCTCCCTCTCAATTGGTTCGCGAAATCCATCCCACAGATAGGATTCGTGACCTTGCATGGAGTTCGCAATCCCTCACAATTCGCGAAGGTCCCCAATTCACAAAATGCCTTCCAATTCGCCAAATGTTCCACGGATTCGCAAAGTTGCGTTCGCCAAGTTTTTGGTTCGCGAAGGACCTCCTTGCAGTTTGCGAAGTACTTCAATTCGCGAAGTCGGGTTCGCAACTTACTATGGGCCCGCCAACCTCAATTCGCGAAGTCTTTTCTTCATGGATTCGCGAAGTTCATCTTGTACACAATTCACCAAATACATGCATTCGCAATCTAGGGTTCGCCATCCTCCCGACCCATGAAGTGTCTTAGCTCATGACCTTCTCGTTTCGCTACAAATTCGCGAAGTTTTATAGTTCGCGAACCTCACATCTTGTGGCCTCAAAACAGTTTTTAACGCTTAATTTCCAGGGACTTCGATCTAAACTTTACTTTTCTCAAGAACATGATGAAACCCTAAGAACTTCAGAATCCTAAAACCGAATGAGTTAAGTGTGTGATTTTGGGGGAAGGCTTCGTGTGCTAAGACCTTAAGCATGCTAAATTCGAACTAATAACCTAACTTACAAGCTAATAAACGTAAATCACATGGTAAAATTGGAAATCGTTTAGAAATTTTCTTACCTTCCTTTAAGCTCCAAGTCGATTTCTCCACCTTCTCTTTCCCCAAGTTTTTAGTGTGAGAATGCTTTAGATAGTTTTGCCATTAAAATTGGGGTTGCTTAGACACTTAGGGACGTGAGCTTCCCTAATTTGAGGAAGCTTGCTCCCTAGACTTTATTTCAAATATTTGGGCCACGGTCATGGTTCTAAGTGGGTCTTTTATAATGTATTGAATTACCCATTAATTTGGGCCAAACCTTTTAAATCATCTTGGTTTTAGGTTTGGATTTAAACCTAGTCCAATTATAACCCAATTTCTATCCCTACAAATTTCATTACTCCAATTTCCTTATCCTAATATTTTCGAAAATCCCTACTAAGTTAGATATATCTGAGCACAGATTTAGGTGCACGAAATAATTAAAATCACGTAAGCACAAAATTAATGCATCACTATTCACATAATCACGCAGGCATGTAATTATTTCACGAAATTCATATAATGGCTTGAGCACGTACTTCATAGATCACATAAGCATAAGTCGTGCATGTAAATTCTTTCTCTCAATATTTCTCCGCCCCTACAATCATCAACTAACCTAGGGTTAGTTTCAGGAGTTCTCGCAAGCTCTTCATCAACTAAGACAATAATTCTTTTATAGGGATCAACACCCATCATGTGGTTATGAAGAATGCAACATGCTAATATGACGTCCGCTTGGGTTCCAACATTGAAATAGGTCTCTGTTCCACTTCCGAACATGGGGAAGTTTTTCTTAAGAACACCGAAGGGTCTTTCAACTGCATTCCTCAATGAAACATGACGTAGGTGGAAGAGTTCATTCGAATTTTGTGGTTCTGTATACTATACTCCTTCAAATGATAACGGGTACCATAGTAAGGAGAGAGAAATCCTGATTTAGTTATTATCCCGCATCAACCAAATAGTACTTACCTAGACAGTGTCATTGTGTGTTACTAATATCTCCAAGTGAAGATGAAAGATATAGATACATACGACTAAGAAGGAAACTAATTTTCTTGTATAATAATCATCTTGGGGAACTATTAAGCGATCATGTTCTCTAGTTAAAGCATCTTTCAAGATTCCAAAGTCTGAAGCTGATCCTTCCCAACTAGATAGTGCGTACACGAACTTCAAATCAAAAGAACATACAACAAGAACATTTTGAGTTGGATATGATTTCCGTCCTCGATACCTTGGAGCATCATTGGATGACACTCTAACACGAAAGTATGACCTGTCGATTGCACATACACAATTATATAGGGATCTTCTTAAGCATACGTACTAATTCTGACCTCATTAAGCTACAATAAATGACTTACCTAGAAATAAGGATAATTTAGAATGGTTCTTGATCTCCTTAGGACGCTTCTCCATCAGGTGCTTTAAAAAGAGGTCTCCTAAAGATATGATAGCTCTAAGAACCTTTCTAAATTGTCTATTCCTCAAATTTTGACCCACAATATATAAGAATCTTGCCAATTGTTCTTCCACACTACAATGATTAGTATCTCTACGGAGGCCTCTACCTTTGATAATGCATACGTGGTTCGCGAATGCATCATTTTTCATTCGCAGCTGTTCCCCACAATCATCTTTTAATTTCACATGACGTCATAATAAACTTTGCCTATCATAGTCCTCCTTTAGTTAACTTGACACATCTGTATAATGCGAACCTCGAATTAACGAAACAAGAAAAGTAGAATAAGATGCACAAACCACAGCACAAGAAGCTGCCCATTTTCTCGTTTTATCAATTGTTCCTCTTCACCTATATATATCTACACAATGAAAGAAATGAGATTTTGTAGTCTATATATATCGATTAATATGAGGTTTAATTCTTTGAATGGCAGTGATGTTTAATACTCATGCTGAAGTTTACTGATCACGTGCGTGTACGTTAATATATTATAGGTTCGTGCAAGTACGTCAACTAATAATTAAGACGAATATTTTATAACTAGAACCACACATGATAGGCAGTGTACCTATCGTTTGTAATATAGCTATAGTGAATATCCGAGTATCGAACACGAGGAATAAATTTATTACTAGTATTGACCTATCGACTCGATATTTAGCCTATGTAAATAACGGGATTGATTTATGTCACGAACTAATTTAACAAAGCAACTTAAAGGATTGGAAGACTAAGGAAGCACAACTAGAAATAATAAGAGTGACTTAAGATGACAAATATGTGTTCGGCGTTCGAATCCTGAAGGGTGTTGTCGGCTAAGGCTACGGAATATCGTTCCTACGTGAAAATCAACTAAATCGCGGTAACTTTCTACCCACTCACGGATTTGCGTCGCCCTAAATGTTCGTGGGAATTTAAGATCATTAATTACCAAACGACGAGGATCGAGTATTTGCTTTCGCCCTATACTCGAATCCTAACATCTACGAACGGCCTAATCGTTATTTAGCTGTCGCCCTAAACGAGGTACCATAAATTCACATCAACACATAGACATATTGATGTAAAGAAGCACTATCATATGACGATATATAGTCGAATACACGTGTTCACGATTATCCTACGCCTTAACGACGACATAACCCAACGTTCATCTACTCCCAAACACACAAGAGGATTAGCTACTCATTTTAGGCAAAACAACAACGAGATTCAAAGGAAACGAGGATAGAGAACTCATAAAAACTTCCCTAAGAAGTGAATATGGCGTTTCTGAGGTGGAGCTATCGTTCCTCGATCGACTAAGCGTGACTGCGTTGTTGGATCGTCCCTTGAGCTTCTCCGAATCACGGGGCTGCTTTTAGTGTTTTTCCCCCTCTCCTTTTCTCTATGTTTTCGCCCTATGGAGTTGTCCTAGTGTTCTGAGAAGAACTCCCCTTTTATGCTTCGAATTTGGGCCAAAACCCTGAAATTTGGCACGTTCACGGCCTCTTAACGGGCCTTCACGGCCGTGACAGATGAAATTTAGCTGACTTTTCGTCTTTCTTAAACCCTTCACGACCTCGTGCATAAGGAGTCACGGCCGTGACGGCGGCTTAAACCCTAAATCTTGACTTTCTGGAACGAGTCACGGCTTCTTGCATCACTAGTCACGGCCGTGACGTTGGACAGCATTAGCCTCTGTCGAGAGTCACGGTATCTCGCATTAGGTAGTCACGACCGTGACGATAGACAGTGAATGTTCTCTATGTTTCTGCCGGGATTCACGGCCTATGACTTTGAGCTTCACGGCAGTGAAGTGGTGAATTTTTCTTCGCTGAACTCTCTGCTTCGTTTCACGGCCTCGTGCATAAATGTTCACGGCCGTGACATGCATACTTCGACCTACTGCCTATATTCACGGCTTAGTGCTAGAGGATTCACGGCCGTGACACTTGAATATTTTGTCATCTAAGCTTGCTGCCATCATTCACGGCCACTTGTGAGGTGATTCACGGCCGTGACTCTTTACTGGCAGCTTCATACTTCGCCGTCTTTGCGTCGTTTTCGCCTCGTTTTCGTCCCTTTTCGCTTGATAACCGTTCGAAGGTCCTACAATATTCAAATGGGTGTAAATAGAGCCAAGAAATGCATGAATAACCAAAAATATCCTATTATAACCCAAATAAACAAAACAATAAACGTATTAAAAATACGTTTATCAAACCTCCCCACACTTAAGTTTTTTCTTGTCCTCAAGCAAATTAAAAACAAGAAAAAGATCTCAAGATAATGGCATGACCATTCGAAATTCATCAAGGGAGATAGAGAGCACAAAATGAAATCAAGCAAGCATTTATGGACACTAAAATAATGATCAGCACTTATCGACATGAATTTTCTTAGCACTACTAATCGAGATCCACACCTCGCAGGGATTCACGCAAATCACTCAGTGTATAGGCTAATAAATCGGTGAATCGCTCAGTTCATGCAATAATCTAGTCTATGCCATATGCTTGCAAGTCAATCGCACGTCTATTACTTAAAGCAGTTACATGAATTACAAGGTCTTTTTCGGTTTAAATGGGTTCAGATAATAATGAGGTGGTAGTGGAATCACATATGAGTAGCAGTCGTGTCGGTCTTCATGTCATTGTCTAAGGCGCGCTAAGAATTAGCCTTTCTGGTTACGCCGTCTTCATTTCCTCTTATTTCTGTTGCGTTCCACTAAACTTTTCTTCTTCCAAGCCTCAAAATGAGGGGATGATGTGGAATTCACGAGACTAGAAGGTTATCGAAGGAAAGGTTCTCTCTTTCTTTTCACAGCAGCTTATTCTCCTCGTGCTTCACTTCCACATAATTTTTTTTTCTTTTTTCTTTCTTCTTCTTCTCTCTCTCTTTTTTTCAACAAACTGTTCACATTCCGGCAGGCCGTCATCTCTGCGCTTTTCGACTTTGACATTTGACCTTCACTTCCGAACTCGGGTTCAGATGATCTCTGGAGGCTTATTTAGGTCAGAGGGTTATGATATACGAGGTTTGAGAAATAAATAAACATAGGCTCAAAGTGGTTAACTACGGTGATCAATCGTGGTCGGGAACTTTGGCCATGGACTTATTTCCTAATGTCTTCGTCATATTCATGCCAAACATACTACAAGCAGTTTCAATGCGTATCAAACGAGCAAGTTCTAGAGAGACGTAAATTATGCACTACTCACACAACCAAGAAAAATGAGCAAAAGCTCGTCAGCTCAAACTCTCACAGCGTAACATGGGTTATATGTGTGAATCTCTCAAAGTAACACTATATATATTCATGCTGAAAAAAGATTAAATCACCAATGCATGTCTTTATCGCTCACTAGACTCCCTAGTATGCAATCTAGCTTCGAGATGAATGCAAATGACAGACTTCTATACATTTAATAGCCACAGCATATCATAAAAAATTTCACATAAGTTTTCAACAAAATTCCCCCTCCCCATACTGAAGATGCACGTTGTCCTCAACGTGTAAAATAAATAAAAGGAAGGTAAAAGAAATTGAAAAGAACGTGACTCCCCTGAAAAAAATGGCGGATGCCGTGACATGGTTTTTTTTTATGTATTATGATTTTAATATATATTAACTATGATTGACACGCAACCGACAAATTTTTTCGAGAACGATTTGCGGGAGGAAAAATCGGATAATCGACAAGGAAAATATCACTTTCTCACGCGGCGTCAAATCTTACAAGTCAAAAAATCATCTGTATCATTTAATGGATTTGCCGGATATGATAATGATATTTTTGTGCCATTCATGCCTATAAATAGACATTGGTAGAACAACACAATAGCATTATCTACCATAAATCCCACATCTTCAACAATCTTATTTTCGAAATTCTGGGTTAGCTAGCTATTATGAATTGGGGACAGCAGCAAGGCCGTGAGAATGACAGTGAATAATATGCAAGGATTCGTCACAATTTAGATATGCTATCTCTCTACCTTGCTCTTCTTTTGGGTTTGGAGTTTTACTTGCTTTCATGTGTTGCGTTATCATAAGGTGCACTTGTGTGTAACCGCCCTTATGAAGCGAAATAAACTATTGTCCTGTCTTTTATGTTATTCGCAGTTTTAATTTGCTTTTGTGTTGGACCTTCACACGTTGTAAATGTATTCTAACCATCTTTGATGAAGTAAAACTATCGTTCCTATCTCATCTCTAGACTTTGCGTTGTGACCATCCACAATATTCGCAGTAAATTTATTTCTATTTAAAATTATTAATGTTATTATTATTATTATTGTTTTATTTAAATTTTATATATATAGTTTTAGATTATTAAAATAAAATTTTATAATGCCTAAAACATAAATGAAAATACCTGGGCTGCCTCCCAAGAAGTGCTTCTTTTAACGTCTCAGGCTGACGTACCTCATATGCTCTTATGCTGGCTGAAAGTCGAGGTATAATACCTCCTTGTCGCTCAAGTCTTCCTCGCCTCCATGGTAATGTTTCAACCGATGCCCCTTTACCTTGAAAGTACCCTGTCCCATACCTGCAATCTCAACAATACCGTACAGAAAAACACGAGTGACAGTGAACGGTCCCTACCAACGTGATCTAAGCTCGCCAGGGAAAAGCCTAAGTCGAGAATTAAAGAGGAGGACTTGGTCCCCTTCTTGAAATTCTCGTCTGTGCCTAATTTTGCTGTCATGGTAGGCTTTTGAACGCTCCTTATACATTCTAGCGTTATCATAAGCTGATAAACGCCACTCATCTAGCTCATTAATTTGGAGTTGCCGCTTTCCGCTGGCTTTCCCCAAATCCATGTCCAATGACTTGATTGCCCAATAGGCTTTATGTTCGATTTCTACGGGGAGGTGGCATGTCTTCCCGTAGACCAATCTATACGGTGTAGTGCCTATTGGTGTCTTATACGCAGTCCTATACGCCCAAAGTGCATCATTAAGCTTATTCGCCCACTCCTTACGGTTCCCGTCTATAGTTTTCTCAAGGATACGTTTTAACTCGCGGTTCACTACCTCTACCTGACCGCTGGCCTGAGGGTGATACGGGGTGGATAAGCTGTGTCTAACACCATAACGCTCTAGTGTACGTGAAAATTGGGTGTTGCAGAAATGAGTGCATCGATCACTAATGATGCATCTAGGTGCCCCAAATCGTGAAAATAATGCTCGTAAAAATCGAACAATAGCATCGTTCGTGGGTAAAGCTTGACCTCGGCCCACTTAGACACATAGTCTACAGCAACCAGAATGTACTTATTATTATACGAGCTAGGAAACGGACCCATGAAGTCTATACCCCAAACATCAAAAATCTCACAAAGTAAAATAAAGTTTTGGGGCATTTCATCGCGTTTAGAGATATTACGTACCGTTGGGCGTCTCTGAAAATTGTAGGCCAATAGAGACCGCTTTCCAGTACCTTCTGAGCAGTTCGGTTGGCTGCGTAGTGCCCTCCAGTTGATCCGCTATGGCAATGCTCGAGAATCTTCGTCGTCTCAGGAGAAGCGATGCATCGTCGTATCACCCGGTCTGCACATTGCCTGGAAAGATACGGATCTTCCCAAAAGTAGTACTTCAAGTCAGAAAAGAATTTCTTCTTTTGCTGACTTGTGTACCCCTTTGGTAGAATCCCCGCAACAAGATAATTAGCATAATTTGCAACCAAGGAGTATCGTCACTTACCACTTGTATTGAGTACAAATGCTCGTCTGGGAATGTGTCCTGAATTGCTTTGTCATCCTTGCTATGAATTTCAGATTCCTCCAACCGAGAGAGGTGATCCGCCGCCAGATTCTCTGCGCCTTTCTTGTCTCGGATCTCTATGTCAAACTCTTGAAGGAGCAGGATCCATCTGATTAGCCGAGGCTTGGCGTCCGGCTTCGCTAGTAGATACTTAAGGGCAGAGTGGTCAGTGAAAACAATAACTTTCGATAAAATAAGGTATGATCTGAATTTATCGAAAGCAAACACGACAGCTAAAAGCTCCTTTTTCGTGGTCGTGTAGTTGGCTTGGGCTGCATCTAAGGTCTTGCTGGCGTAGTAAATCGGCCTGAAATGGTTGTCCTTGCGCTGCCCTAACATGGCTCCCACTGCGTAATCACTCGCATCGCACATTAGTTCAAATGGCAACCCCCAGTCGGGGCGACCATAATAGGCGCTGCAATAAGTCGCTCCTTAAGCAAGTTAAAAGCATGCAAGCATTCATCATTAAACTCAGACGGAGCATCTTTCTCAAGTAATCTAGACATGGGTCGAGCAATCTTAGAAAAATCCTTAATGAACCTACGATAGAACCCAGCATGTCCTAGAAAACTCCTAATTGATCTCACGTTCGAGGGGACAGGTAATTTTTCTATAGTTTCTAACTTAGCTCGGTCCACTTCGATTCCTTTAGAGGAAATCTTATGGCCCAGAACTATACCTTCACGAACCATGAAATGACACCTTTCCCAATTAAGTGCCAAGTTCGTATCCGCACAACGTGCGAGTACGAGCTTCAGATTAGCAAGGCACATATCAAACGATGATCCAAATACAGAAAATCATCCATAAACACCTCCATTACCTCACCTACCAACTCGTCGAATATTGCCATCATACATCGCTGGAAGCTGACTGGGGCATTGCATAGACCGAATGGAATCCTTCGATACGCAAATGTACCGAAAGGGCAGGTGAATGTGGTCTTCTCCTGGTCCTCAGGCGCAATAGG
Source organism: Craterostigma plantagineum (assembly GCA_027422505.1). Taxonomy (NCBI): domain Eukaryota; kingdom Viridiplantae; phylum Streptophyta; class Magnoliopsida; order Lamiales; family Linderniaceae; genus Craterostigma; species Craterostigma plantagineum. Next base: position 164,853 of record JAPQWV010000583.1, on the reverse strand, counting down.
AATCTGCAGGTATCCTGATAAACCATCAAGAAAGCAATAAAATAAATGACCAGATAATTTTTCTAATATTTGGTCAATGAACGGTAAGAGAAAATGGTCCTTTGTTGTGGCGTCGTTCAATTTTCTGTAGTCGATGCACACGCGCCACCCAGTAACGGTCATTGTTGGAATCAACTCGTTCTTGTCGTTCGTGACGACCGTCATTCCTCCCTTCTTCGGGACCACTTGGACCGGACTTACCCACGCACTATCTGAAATGGGGTAAATCTTCCCTGCGTCGAGCAACTTAATCACCTCCTTCTTAACGACATCCTTCATATTGGGATTGAGTGGCCTTTGACGTTGAGCGACTGGTTTGAACTCATCCTCCATCAGAATCTTGTGTGTACAGTAGCTCGGACTAATTCCCCTGATATCGGAAATATTCCACGCTATCGCCTTCTTATGGGCTCTCAACACGTCCAAGAGCTGGCCCTTCTGTCCGTCGTCTAGGCTCGATGAGATGATGACTGGTAGTCCTCCGTTGCTGCCAAGGAACGCATACTCGAGGTGGTCGGGAAGCGGCTTCAACTCGAGGACCGGTGGATCCTCGACTGAGCTCTTTTCCTTGTCCTCTTTGCTGCTCTCATCGATGGCTATAATAGGCTCGTCTACTTCCTCCCCACACTCATCGATCGCCATAATCATTATGGTGTCCTCCTCGCTCGAAACCTGTGATAGACCTTCCACAGAAAAGAGAAAATCGTGCTCAAATGCATCTAAGTAATAACACTTATCATCCTGCTCATTACTTTTCTTCATCGATTCAGCCATATTGAACGTAGCCTTCTCGCCATCTACTGTCAAAGTTAACGTCCCATTTCTGACATCTATCATAGTCTCACCGGTAGCTAAGAATGGTCTACCTAGTATCAATGGGACATTATCGTCCTCTTCCATATCTAAGATGACAAAATCGACGGGAATCACGAATTTACCTACCTTAACTAGGACATCTTCTATAACTCCTCGAGGGTATTTTAACGATCGATCAGCTAATTGAAGGCTCATCCTAGTGGATCGTGGTTCACCTAGTCCTAAGCGCTTAAACATGGAATACGGCATTAAATTTATGCTTGCTCCCAGATCAGCTAAAGCACGTTCAAAAACTAAATCTCTTATAAGGCAGGGAATCGTAAAACTCCCTGGGTCTTTGAGCTTCTTCGGCATGTTGTTCTGAAGTATCGCCGAGCATTCCCCTCGTAGACATACCGTGGAAACATGTTCGAGCTTCCTCCTGTTCGTCAATTGGTCCTTCAAGAACTTGGCGAAGCTGGCCATCTGTGTAATAGCCTCAACAAACGGTAAGTTAATATGTAATTCTTTACACATGTTCATAAATTTACCGAACTGCGCCCCGTCTCTGTCTTTCTTCAGCCGAGCTGGGTAGGGGATCTTTGCCTGGTATGGCTTCACCGATGGTCGCTCGATCCCCTTTGCCTTTCCATTTTGAGGCTCGACCTTCTCCTTCTCAGCATCGGACTTCTCCTTCTCGGCTTCCGCCTTCTCAACATTGTCGTCTTTGCTTACCTCCACTTCTGGCTCATCAATGCCCTCAAAACTGGCTTTCTCAGTCGACTTCTTTTTGGGAGGTACCTCTTGCAACTCTCTTCCGTTCCTCAGGGTAACTGCTTTGCAATATTCCTTAGGGTTTGGCTCGGTGTAACTTGGAAGTGATCCCTGAGTTCGCTCAGCCAACTGCTTCGCCATCTGGCCCAATTGTTGCTCCAATTTCTTGATAGAGGCGTCGGTGTTCTGGGCACGCACTTCTATGTACTCCTCCATCTTAGTAATTCAACTCTCGTGGGCTTGAGTGGTTGCTGAAATTTGTGAGGAGCGTCTTCATCATATCCTTCATCTCCCTCATATCATCGGATCCCGACCCTGCAGACGCGTTCTGATACGGACATGATGTTCCTCCTTGGAAACCAGGTGGTCTAGGTTGGAATCCAGATGGCCCTTGCCCATGGTTGTTTTGGTTTCCATACGCCAGATTTGGATGCGCTCGAGGTTGAAAACTACGCTGGCCTTGGTAATTCCCCGTATAGTCCACGTGCTCTAATGACTGCCCTGATTGGCACTCTGAAGTCTCATGAGCTGCGCCACAAATCTCGCATTCTGGTGTGTATGGCTTCTGAGGTGGTGGGGTTGTCATCACGGCATGCACGGGCTGTGTTTGCCCGGCCTTTGGAAGTAGTGTGTTGATCACCGTCTGGAGCTGGGAATTTGTAGTTGTAATCTGTTGTTGCAGCCCCTCGAACTTGGCATTTGTAGGGGTCTCCTTGCTCACCCCAAACACTCCTGGAGTCTTTATCCTCGTATTGCCTCTCATGAAGCTGTTCCTTGAGTAATCTTCGATTAGATTCCAGGAGTCTGTGGCATTGAGCTTCACGAGCCCTCCTCCCGCGGCTCCGTCTAGCATATGAACGGTTTGATCATTGAGGCCTTCGTGAAATTGATTGATCATGGCGGCCTTCGACATCCCGTGTTGTGGGCACTTCTTCAATATGGACTTGTACCTCTCCCACACCTCGTAAAGATTCTTTGAATCCTTCTGGTGAAAAAGGGAGATCTCCGTCTTCAACCTTAACACCTTTGACAAAGGGAAGTAATGGCCGATGAATGCTGCTCGCAGCTCTTCCCACGTAGTGATTGATATGGGCGGTAGCATCTCCAACCAGTCCTTCTCCCTGTACTTGAGTGAGAATGGAAATAACATCAGCTTGATCGCATCACTCGGGACCCCATTAATCTTAATGGTGTCTGTTACTTTTGAAAAGGCCTTCAGGTGGAAGTATGGATCATCATCAGTGTAATACCCGTAAAATTTAAACTACGGGATTTGCAAGATAATTAGCAGTGAAATGGTTTAAATAGGAATTTGGGTAGATTATTTAAATAAAGAAACTTTAGGTGAAATATGTTTGTGACATGTAAATTGTTTTGTATTTTATATGTTAATATTTCTTGGGTGTCTTTGTTACCAATAAATCTGCGTGCATAATATGTGTTAATATGATTTGCAAGTTATATGGCTATATGAATAGGTGTTTATGTGTTAAGTTGTTTTATTCGAAAATATTATGAATTGAAGGAGTTATGAAATCGGGAGATCATGATATATATTTGTTTAAATAATCAATTTAAGGCTAGAATCGGTCGACTTGATACATAGGAGAATTAAGTTTCACCGAGAGGATGAGGTTGGCATTGGCCGATTGTAGTATGATTTATGATTAGCTAATTAGCAAGACTAAGATCGGACGATTTGTGTGGGTATAAAAGAATAATTAATAGATGGCTTTAGGAGTTAAGTAGTTGGTAAGTGTCTCTATCGCACCTAGAAACTTTTATTTATGGGATGAATACAAAGTTCCAAAACCTAAAGTTAAGATAGTAAGTAGTATAAAGTTAAACTAATAATAAGAATTGAGCTAGATAAGTACGTGATTAAGGCCCAAAACATTGAAATTGAAGTTACTTCCATTTGACGGAATTCACGTCATTTCATATGTTCTATTAATTTTGTGATTTCGATAGTAAATAACTAGAGGTTTGGACTAGGTCTAAAAAACGGGAAACATAATGTAAAGGAAAGGTAACTATAATGATATTATAACAGGTGAAGTATGAATTAGCGTGTCTTAGGAAGTTATTAAGTATGATAATTTGTATTGAGAAACCTTAACTTTTGTAAAGCATGCTACATGGTTAATTAGATTCATATAAGGTGTGTTTGGAAATTTATCAAGTTTCTAGAATAAAAAGAATTTATTTTGGGCAGTATAATAAGTTTTAGAAATTCCTTAATGATAAGTTTCGAACTTATCTAATGATAGTATTAAAATAACGTTGAACTAAGGCTAACACTTGTTAAGGGAGTAGGTAATGTCAATATTCATTAGGAACTAATACACAAAAATCTCAGGAGATAAATACAATCAATTGGACCAATAAGTTAAAGGAAGAAAACAACCCTTAAGCTAAAATAATAAATAATGGATTACTTAAGTCTAAGGAAAAACCACCATCGATCAAGTTGTTAATTAATCATCACTACTCTCGAAACCTCTACCTTACTACATATCCGTAGCTCATAACTGAAACAAATCTGACTACCACAAGAAATATTATACGAAGAAAGGAGGAGAAAAACGAAAGAAACCCCAACCCCGTAAGCTTAACAGTTCGAAGCTCTGAAAATTGAAAAAAGGTATATTTCTTTGACTTAAACTTAATATAGTTAGGTTATTTCCAACAGTTATATAATGATTTTAAGAGTGGTTCGAGGGTTACCATGCTTACAAATTTTAGAATTCTCAAGTTAGAGTTCATGTTCATAAGTATTGACTAGATAAGCTTTAAATGATTTTGAAGTATGTGGTTTTAATTTTCTTAGGGCGTATCATTTTCTAAGGCTAGCAAAAATAAGATTATAGTAGAGAAATTTAGTATCTAAGGGTTTGATGTTCTTAAAGAGTACCATGTTTGTGATTTCAAGGTGTTGTGATCGGACGAATTAATGTCTAGTGGAACTCGGCGATTGTGAATGACCAACGCAACCAATTGGGCGATTCTTAGGTGATATGAGTTTCGATCGAAGCTAGAGATATTATGCATTTTCGTCGCGTTGCATGTGATGTATAACCAATCATGTATCGATCGATTTAGAGTTAGCATATATAATCGGCGAATGTAGACTTCAACATGTTATATAAATTAGTGTAGTTACGGCCGAAAGTTTGAAGATTTAAAATCTAAGAATCGATCGATTGAAAGGATAGGAAAAACTCGGCGATTCTAACTTTCGATCGAATCTAGGTTGAATAAGGATCAATCGAGCGAAACTTATTTCCATGCATGGTACAAACGGGCGATTGAAAGGTATAGTTAACGTTCAGCGATAGGGAAGATTTCAATCAAGTGGTGACTTACCTTAGATATGAAATCGAGCGAGAAAAATTTATATCATTGGATAGAGAAAAATTTTCTAAGCCCATTGGACTTTGTCTATTTTACACTTTTAAAATTTTCAGAAATAAATTTTTCTGGGCCAAAATTTTCGGTATAGACGACGTTTTTGTAAAATTTTGAAGGCAAATCCAAAACGCGGCAACGATCACCGTACCCAACAATCGACCTAGGACGGTATTGGCACATTGTAGGAAAAAGTTTAGGTCACCCCCAAACTTTTCGGAGCCGAATTTCCAAATGCCAATTTCACCTCCCAGCATGAGTAGGTACTAAGAAAGCTGCTCCACACTCATGACTGGTATGCGACGAGGGCAGCTAATTTTCACCCAGCATGTATGGTACCCGGGTTGCTCCACATACATGACTGGTACACGACGTGAGCAACCACACTCCGGCATGAATGGTACATGGGTTGCTCCACATTCATGACCGGTATGCACTGCGAGCAACCAACCCCATCATGCACGTTACACGGGTTGCTCCACGTGCATGAAGGGATGTCAGAGAAGCGAGCAATCATCATGACTTCTGTACAAATCCGTGCAGAACCCGAACCTACAAAGAAGGGTTGACAAAAGTTCAACCAACCATCAGTGGGCGCGCCATCCAATCTCGATGCTTAGGCGATGTGGATCTCATGTACCAGACTCCACCGTCCACCCACTGCCATCCATTCCACCATGGTGCGCTACATGGAGACGTCCTAAGCCACCGTGATCCTCTTTACGCCCTCACCACCACCACCTGACGAGTCTCAGAAGTGTCTGATCAACAGTTTTGGGCCACCCTCGTCGACATCACTCGTGGTCGCCTTTCAACGCGATCACGCCACGCCACCATAGTTCCCATGGATCAGTGAAAACCCCCTGATCCTAACCCAGGAACGAGCCTACCCTAGCCTCTCTAGACTAGCTCTAGGTCGCGCGACATCCTCCTCCACGCAAAGATCAAATCAACGATCTCGGGAGGATGACGTAAGTCGCTTGCAGGAGTTGCGAACCAACGACAACATGATCGCACTCCTCTGTCATATCTCACCACAACCCGGACCTCGCCCATAGGTACAGGAGACGACTCGTTCGTTTCCCGAGTAGAAGTCGCGGCATCTGGTCCAACCGCGCAATTAACCCCTCCCAACCACTCAGCTATCCTTTTGCAGATAGTTGTTTCATTCGCACAAGAGGAACCACGTTAGCCATCACCTCCCCACTTGGAGACGGTTGATGTTGAACATGCAGTGCTCCGCCTCTCACTGCACCTCTTCCACCCACATAGAGTCTAGTGTCCTCACCCACCGAAATTTTCCACTTTCTAGGACACAAACACTCTTTACGCACCGCAGGTTCTTCATGAACTTGCCCGAACGCTTGATGACGTCCTTGTGACCGAGAGCGGAAGACCCAAGACAGCCACCCTCACCACAACTGTCGATGGGCCACGGATACGAGCTTGTCTCATCGTCCGTGCGAACGGAAAGCCTTTGTGGCTCTCCGGTTCCTTTTGTCCTGTGCAAACAGGCGGCACATCGGACACATGTTTCGATGTTGTGACGACGGAGCGTCTCTGTGACCCCCGTCTGGTTAGTTACCCCGTTCGTGATGGAGCCCCGACTCATAGCAATCAGCGAGGAACTTACACATTCCATGCCGCGCTCAACAAAGATCTATGAAGGAAAAGGTCCCATCACCGACACCACTCCACCCGCCTACGCCTACGCCACCACATGCTGCTCCGTCTCTCCAGTGTTCAAAACTGAACCCGGAGGAACACCAATTGCTGTTACTCTTGAGAATCCCACTTGATTGCCTCACTCAACGCCACACTACATCACCATCACCACCATCAACGCCAGAGGCAGACTCGTCCCACAGACGACGTGACGATCCCAAAGACGGAGATCATCTCAAGGGGGAGTAAAGGAGAAGAACTGAGTTGAAGATCGTACAGCAGCATCAGCAGCAACCATCATCCACCTCCACTCACACCGCCTATGCCACCTCTCACAACACCTACTCCACCACCTCCACCAACTACGCCCCGCCGGAGGCTTCCACTACCTCCGCGCACATTCTTATGTGTCAGGCTATTATGTTCATAATGGAACACTCGAAGGAGCCATGGCACATCTCATCCACCACATTCCGCCACCACTGCTGACCACTCTGAAGACCGGGCTCTCTGCTCTTGAAAGTCACATTTCAATGGAGCCTTGGCACATTTTTTGCGCCCCACGCCTACCTTCTTCTGGAGCCAGACGAGTCATCTTCGAGGCTGAACCAGACAACTTCCATTCGAAGACGACAAATCCGGCGCCAAGAAGAAGAAGATTGCAGAATCTTAACAAGTGAGTCCTAGCCGAGCCATCAATGCCTCCGCAAGAAGAGGAGATATCCCTTGTAGGGGGAGTTTGTTAGGACTCGAGATTCCTCCAATACGCCCAACAAAGATATCCCGCACTGAATTGAAGATTGAACACTAAGGGGGAGATTGTTAGGAAATATTTTGTAGTGTTCAATTTCATTATATTATCTTTGTTGGTTAGCTTTATTAAACTTTGGACTAGCTCTTAGTTGGGTTAGTTCTTAGTTATTCATGTAATGGGCCTTCACAAGAAGCCCACCTATTATATACCAACTTGTGGTATAAATAGGAAAACCCTAACACATAGTTAGGTGTGCTTGTGTGGGTAGATCAAATAAACATTTATTTAGTGAGAGAGAGGCTCCTCAAGAACACCACCAAGCCCCCACGCTCGAACCTAAATCTCGATCATTCGGCGTGTTTAATCCGTCCTAAGTCGCATTGTTGGTGAAATCTCGGACCAACAACCATGTTTGGGATTTCAAGGTGTTGTGATCGGACGAATTAATGTCTAGTGGAACTCGGCGATTGTGAATGACCAACGCAACCAATTGGGCGATTCTTAGGTGATATGAGTTTCGATCGAAGCTAGAGATATTATGCATTTTCGCCGCGTTGCATGTGATGTATAACCAATCATGTATCGATCGATTTAGAGTTAGCATATATAATCGGCGAATGTAGACTTCAACATGTTATATAAATTAGTGTAGTTACGGTCGATAGTTTGAAGATTTAAAATCTAAGAATCGATCGATTGAAAGGATAGGAAAAACTCGGCGATTCTAACTTTCGATCGAATCTAGGTTGAATAAGGATCAATCGAGCGAAACTTATTTCCATGCATGGTACAAACGGGCGATTGAAAGGTATAGTTAACGTTCAGCGATAGGGAAGATTTCAATCAAGTGGTGACTTACCTTAGATATGAAATCGAGCGAGCGACTTAGGGTTCTATTAAATTAGTATGGTTGAAATAATTTATTTCGGCTTAGTCATTTAATTTAGATATGACACTGATATTATGATATTTCTATTTAAGGGACGAAAAATAAAGATTATACAGGGCAGTAAGTGTACTTAGCTCGGATGACAGGTAAGTGGAAATTTCACCTACACATAAATTGTGATTTATATGCTTATTTTACGCGATTATGTGCTTCGATGAGATTATGTGAATTGAATTATTTGTTTTATACGATGGCATGGTAGGTATTTGTTGCATTATACATGAAGCATATTGCATGTGCACGCACGAATTATGTTGGGTATTTGGAGAGAGGAGCGTGCATTGTATTACTCGCTTAACATCGAAGTATGTGGTCAGTATTGGTATTAGATGTAGACTCACGAATGAGTCATAGCTACTTCTACAAAGGCACCATGACGGGATATAAACCGTCGAATGTATGTACCTAAATTATTTAGGTGCTGGGAAGGCACATGGTATTAACCTGCGTGCCAGGAAAAACGATTGTATGTATCTAAATTATTTAGATGCTGGGAAGGCACATGGTATTAACCATAGTGTCAGGAATAACGATCGTGATAGAGGGGCGACCTGGTAAATGGTAAAACTAGAAATAAATTCTAGTTTTATCTTAATCAGAGTGGGCCACTATCGTATTTTATCCGTGTAGGATTTGAGCTCATGATATGATGGTGTGCGTAGTAAGTAGCTAAGGGCCTTGAGAGAAATAGAAAGAGATAAGAATGATATGAGAGAACGAGTATTAGAAAGCATTGGCGCGGATGCCTTTGCTAGTTTGGCACGTGCATGTCATGCATATTTCCACTTACTGAGCTTTATAGCTCAACCCATGTTTTATGTGTTGTAGGTACGATCGAGTCGGACGTTGAGATACGTCACGACTAAGGCAGGCTGATGGCGGTGACTCCACGTACTTTTGAGGGCTGGGCGTACATGGATGCGACCTGAGGGTGTTATTAGTGTGTTCGAAATCTTTAAATGTGTGAGATTAAGATTCTTGTAAGATAAGACGAGTCCGAAATAAATGTGTGCGAGTGTATAATATTAATTTAGTGTGTTCTTTTTAAATAGGGTCTTCCGCAGCTTACGTTGCGAAAAAAAAAATCCGCCAAACTAGTTTTAGGAAAAGTGGGGTATGACAGTGTGGTATCAGAGCATAGGTTATAGGTTCTGAAGACAGTCCATGTACGGCCGCTCAAAAGTCTGCAGGAATCAGCCTTGCCTGTAAGTTCATGTTTGATGTGATTACGTGATTATAATGATGTGCCTATATGTTTGGATGATTGTAGATGTAATAAGAAAATGATTAGCGAAAATAGAGAATTCGCTAGTGAGTCAAGTCGTGGGGTTGCACCTAAATCCCATATGAACGAACTTCACTCGATGCTCTTGTATTTTACGAAACTGATCCAAGAACAAACGGATCAGATTAGTAAACTTAAGGATGAAGTTGGCGAGCTAATAGATCTGGTTTATAAGTTTGAGAACTTTTGAAGTTCGTTCGGATTCCATAAATTTCCACAATATGAACGTGTGGAGACTTTAGGGAAATGGAAAGCGAAGAACAGTTACAGCAAGAAGTTGACAAAAGTCGACTTTCCAAGGACTCTAATAGTCAAGTAGGGCCGAATCTGTGGGAAGTTAACCTCCCACTCGAGCTCCAAATTTAAATTCCTTGAGGCCGACAATGTGGGCAATTCCATAAGGGCATCTGCTATGGCATAATACCTAAATCCTATTGTCGATGCTCCTGATGTGGGAAGCAAGGACACTTAAAAATCGTCGGGACCGCAAATTTGTTTCCGTTGGACCTAGTCCACATATCGAGACAACCCTCACGAGTTCCTGATCGAATGTTTAATTTGAACCTTATGTAAACAGAAGCTATTCCTACGGGGATAACGAGTATGCTGACTATCTATAACAAACCCATCCCTATGATTCCTGAGCCGTGCAATTTTTTTCTCCCATGTCAACAGGCGAAGTTAAAAATATTCTTCGTCTATCTTAGTATAGCAACTTAGATACCTACTGTCGCGGAAACCCACACGATTCAATAACAAGTTGGAAGGATATTTTAATACTCAAGTGTAGCAGATGAATATTGGTCTAAATCGTAGTTTTAATATATATGCTCTCAACGAAACCATAATTGAATTCTACAGGGAAGATTGATCAATCCAAATTATCCCGGAGAGGAGTATTCATCTTTTGGATAAGACAAGGTTAAATAAAATTCCTGAATTCCTGCTCTAAAGGCTTAACAATTCTGAAGATGAATTATAAGCCTTTTTCCCGCGTATATAGTGAGGGGATTTACCTTAGTCAGAACCGTTAGTAATTGATAGTCGTACTGATATGCATATTCCGATGATTTCACGAGATTTTCCTCCGACCAAATTATGATCGAAGACATACTTCATTTTCATTAAATGTTCTTTCTTTCGTTGAAATGTAATGAGAAGTTCTGCTCCGTTTCTTCAGCCGATGATTCGAACCCTTATTGTATCCAAATAAATTTTGTGCTATTATTTTTCTGTTCGTGTCAGTTGTACATATTCGAAGTTCGATATTCGAGTTGTGAAGCGGAAGTGTAATGGATATATGTGCTTCATAAATTTTGCTTACTATAATTGCATAATCATTCATACCATCTCCCAATTCTCTCCAAAGTAACACCGAATCGATTGAAGTGGTTGTCGTGAGTGCCTATTAAAAATTTATTATCCAAGTTCGAGTTGATTAGAAAGATCCTGCATTGATTTTTACGATTTTGGGCTCCTTTATGAAACATATTTCCTATTTGAACTTCAGCCGATGAATGAGCATTCTGTTCCAAGTAGAGATGAAGAATAAGCTTATCGTAGTTTTTATAGGGTTTATTTATTAGACGGAATAAACTACAGTTGGTCGTTGATAGACTCTCCCTTTCAGCAATTGAGAGTTCGAAGAGATTTATATAAAATAAAAAATTTGGAGTTGAGAATGTTAGAATATCACACCAGCCTCAACGAATTAAGTCGAGTGATAGGTGTTTTCATGAGAAATGATAATACCTAACGAGCTTAACAGCTCATCTGCCTCATTAATGCTGTATATATTTCTTATTTATGAGTTCACTATTGTACTGGAGAGAATCATATTATTTTCCTTTTCGAGAAGCAATAAGGGCCGAAGAAACTCCGTACGTAGATATTTCCATGCCGAATAAGCTGATAATCTGATCGCTTATAATTTTCTATATCCATCGTTCGATATCCGTCCTAGAACCGTTGGGATTCGTTAACTTAACAAATCCTAATCGGCCTAGAAGTTTTGGATACTTTTCTGGGACAATTGGATGATTGTCAATCGCCCAACTGAAAGGGAATTTATTTGCTAATTGCTATCCCGACTCATTCCAGTTGGCGTGATTTCGGGGGCGAAATAATTTTTAAGGGGCGGGGGGGGGAATGTAATACCCGTGAAATTTAAACTACGGGATTTGCAAGATAATTAGCAGTGAAATGGTTTAAATAGGAATTTGGGTAGATTATTTAAATAAAGAAACTTAGGTGAAATATGTTTGTGACATGTAAATTGTTTTGTATTTTATATGTTAATATTTCTTGGGTGTCTATGTTACCAATAAATCTGCGTGCATAATATGTGTTAATATGATTTGCAAGTTATATTGCTATATGAATAGGTGTTTATGTGTTAAGTTGTTTTATTCGAAAATATTATGAATTGAAGGAGTTATGAAATCGGGAGATCATGATATATATTTGTTTAAATAATCAATTTAAGGCTAGAATCGGCCGACTTGATACATAGGAGAATTAAGTTTCACCGAGAGGATGAGGTTGGAATTGGCCGATTGTAGTATGATTTATGATTAGCTAATTAGCAAGACTAAGATCGGACGATTTGTGTGTGTGGGTATAAAAGAATAATTAATAGATGGCTTTAGGAGTTAAGTAGTTGGTAAGTGTCTCTATCGCACCTAGAAACTTTTATTTATGGGATGAATACAAAGTTCCAAAACCTAAAGTTAAGATAGTAAGTAATATAAAGTTAAACTAATAATAAGAATTGAGGTAGATAAGTACGTGATTAAGGCCCAAAACATTGAATTGAAGTTACTTCCATTTGAGGGAATTCACGTCATTTCATATGTTCTATTAATTTTGTGATTTGGACAGTAAATAACTAGAGGTTTCGACTAGGTCTAAAAAACGGGAAACATAATGTAAAGGAAAGGTAACTATAATGATATTATAATAGGTGAAGTATGAATTAGCGTGTCTTAGGAAGTTATTAAGTATGATAATTTGTATTGAGAAACCTTAACTTTTGTAAAGCATGCTACATGGTTAATTAGATTCATATAAGGTGTGTTTGGAAATTTATCAAGTTTCTAGAATAAAAAGAATTTATTTTGGGCAGTATAATAAGTTTTAGAAATTCCTTAATGATAAGTTTCGAACTTATCTAATGATAGTATTAAAATAACGTTGAACTAATGCTAACACTTGTTAAGGGAGTAGGTAATGTCAATATTCATTAGGAACTAATACACAAAAATCTCAGGAGATAAATACAATCAATTGGACCAATAAGTTAAAGGAAGAAAACAACCCTTAAGCTAAAATAATAAATAATGGATTACTTAAGTAAGTCTAAGGAAAAACCACCATCGATCAAGTTGTTAATTAATCATCACTACTCTCGAAACCTCTACCTTACTACATATCCGTAGCTCATAACTGAAACAAATCTGACTATCACAAGAAATATTATACGAAGAAAGGAGGAGGAAAACGAAAGAAACCCCAACCCATAAGCTTAACAGTTCGAATCTCTGAAAATTGAAGAAAGGTATATTTCTTTGACTTAAACTTAATATAGTTAGGTTATTTTCAACAGTTATATAATGATTTTAAGAGTGGTTCGAGGGTTACCATGCTTACAAAATTTTAGAATTCTCAAGTTAGAGTTCATGTTCATAAGTATTGACTAGATAAGCTTTAAATGATTTGAAGTATGTGGTTTTAATTTTCTTAGGGTGTATCATTTTCTAAGGCTAGCAAAAATAAGATTATAGTAGAGAAATTTAGTATCTAAGGGTTTGATGTTCTTAAAGAGTACCATGTTTGGGATTTCAAGGTGTTGTGATCGGACGAATTAATGTCTAGTGGAACTCGGCGATTGTGAATGACCAACGCAACCAATTGGGCGATTCTTAGGTGATATGAGTTTCGATCGAAGCTAGAGATATTATGCATTTTCGCAGCGTTGCATGTGATGTATAACCAATCATGTATCGATCGATTTAGAGTTAGCATATATAATCGGCGTATGTAGACTTCAACATGTTATATAAATTAGTGTAGTTACGGTCGAAAGTTTGAAGATTTAAAATCTAAGAATCGATCGATTGAAAGGATAGGAAAAACTCGGCGATTCTAACTTTCGATCGAATCTAGGTTGAATAAGGATCAATTGAGCGAAACTTATTTCCATGCATGGTACGAACGGGCGATTGAAAGGTATAGTTAACGGTCAGCGATAGGGAAGATTTCAATCAAGTGGTGACTTACCTTAGATATAAAATCGAGCGAGCGACTTAGGGTTCTATTAAATTAGTATAGTTGTAATAATTTATTTCGGCTTAGTCATTTAATTTAGATATGACACTGATATTATGATATTTCTATTTAAGGGACGAAAAATAAAGATTATACAGGGCAGTAAGTGTACTTAGCTCGGATGACAGGTAAGTGGAAATTTCACCTACAACACATAAATTGTGATTTATATGCTTATTTTACGTGATTATGTGCTTCGATGAGATTATGTGAATTAAATATTTGTTTTATACGATGGCATGGTAGGTATTTGTTGCATTATACATGAAGCATATTGCGTGTGCACGCACGAATTATGTTGGGTATTTGGAGAGAGGAGCGTGCATTGTATTACTCGCTTAACAGCGAAGTATGTGGTCAGTATTGGTATTAGATGTAGACTCACGAATGAGTCATAGCTACTTCTACAAAGGCACCATGACGGGATATAAACCGTCAAATGTATGTACCTAAATTATTTAGGTGCTGGGAAGGCACATGGTATTAACCTGCGTGCCAGGAAAAATGATTGTATGTATCTAAATTATTTAGATGCTGGGAAGGCACATGGTATTAACCATAGTGCGGGAAAATTTTTCTCGATCAGAATACTACATCAGACCTAAAGGCACCTTTACCAGGAACGACTTTTGTAGAAAAATTTCTCAAGCATTACTTAGCGAAAATCTTTTTCGACGAGACCAATAATGACCTTTGTGTTAGGAATCGTGAATCAAGAATTCAGATTAAACAGTTTTGGTGATTGTCCAAACTTGATTAAGAATACCGGTCAGAGGAACATAAGACCGAAGATTAAAAGACCAGATAATCAGTCTGAAGGAAACTGCTCAAGCCTGGTTAAGGATATCAGTTAGAAGAAGATTAAAAGTTCGAACGTCAATCAGCAGATTACATATGCGCAGGAGATCGGATATCAGTTAGAGGAACACAAGACTGGTTGCTAGAAGAAGCGTGCCTAAAACCGAAAGATACATATAGATATACCGGAGTTGGCAGGAGCCAAGATCAGAACTCAGATACCGGACCAATAAAGTGCGAAGACCGGAGTTCTGTCATCAAGCATGCCACGTGTACAAAGATTCAAATTTACTCAAGGCGGGATAATGAAACCTACTGTCGAAATCTTTAATGCAAGGCTGCCATAGGAAGTCAGGTCGAAGTCAAGCCGAGCTTAAAATGGAAAAAGCAAATGAGACAGCATGAACTGCTGCCAAGACCGGACAGTACCCATTTTGGGAAAGTGCATTTAATGCACAGTTCAGCACTTGGAGCTATTTCACAACGGTCTTCTTCATCAACAAACAAGTATATATATCATAGAAGAAACACTGAGGAAGACAACAACACAACCACGAGAAATCAATTAGACGAAAGTCAAGAACAAGCGAGAAATTTAGAAAGTGTTGTCCTCACTGTACGATAACCGGTCAGGTTAAGTAAGTGAGTTTTTGTTATTCCGACGGACTGTAAAAAGCTGTTGAAGTAGGTGGATTGTATTTTACGACTGCCTAGGGATTCACTAGATAAGGCTGAGGGCAGCCGGGTAGGTTGTACTGTGAGTGTATAACTGAAGTCTAGTGAACCTTCCTCACGAGGAAGAAGGGGAGACGTAGGAGATTCAACTCCGAACTTCCAGAAACAAACTGGTATTGTCTTTCACACACACACTAACACTACGCACAGATTATCGGTTTCTGAATCAGAACCGATCTACAAGCTTCCGAAAATAACGCAAAGAGAAAAATCAAGCACCGGTATTAACCTTAATCGGTTAACTACCAAAAAGGCGTCAAGCGTTTATTCACCCCCCTCTAAACGCATAAACCGATCCTAACAAGTGGTATCAGAGCGGGTTTGCTTGATATTTCTTCTACACTAACCATGACTTTATCGGATCAGCTTGTTATGTTTAGCAGGGAAAATTTTCTTGAGTGGAAAATAAGGTTGATGACCTACCTTTATGCGCAAGATGATGAAATGATCGACGTACTGGAAAATGGACCGTTTGTGTTCAACAAAATCAACGTAAGACATGCTGTCTATCCTGACGAACCAAGAGAAATTCGGAAGGAAAGACACGAGCTTTCAGCAGAAGAAAAACGAAAGACAAATCTGGATAATATTGCAAAAAATACCATATTCAAGACTCTGGACATAGAGGTCTTCAGACAAGTTATGACAGGCAAAACCGCTAAGGAAGTGTGGATCAAACTGAGTCAACTTGGGGAAAACCAAGAAATAAACGAGCTCAAGGAAAATCCAGCAGAAGCACTGAAAGATGGAAAATTATCCAGTGCGACACAGGTTAAGCAACGTAAGCTAAGCGATAATACTAATTTTCAGTCTAAATGTGACAGGACCGGATTCAAAACTGAAAATGACCCCAAAGAGGAAACAGACCAACATCCAAGGTGGAAAAAGGCACAAGTCTCCACGACTAATGGAGACAGCCACAGATGGGATGATACCGACTCCGATGAATCAAGCTCTGAGGATAAACAAAGCAACCACAAAGATGAACCAGAACTTATCTGCCTAGTGGGAGATCAATCAGATCCAGAAAATCAATTCACCTATGAAGAAGTTCTAGATGCTCTCCAGAATATGGCTGATGAATACTGGAAACTGAACGAGAAGTTGAAGGTGGCAGAAAAAGGAAAGGGACCAGCGCTAGAAGATGCCGGATCTCTTCTTGAAAAGATCATCCATCTAGAGGAAAAAAACCTCAAACTCAAAGAAGTAGCCGAAAAGACTGCATCAGAAAACAAAAAGCTAAGCGCCTTGGTCCAGTCATGGACTAAGTCAACAGAGACATTTCAATGTCTTCAAGGTTCCCTAAGGGATGCTGGTGACCGAACCGGACTTGGTTACGGCGAAGGAATTGGTGTCGATGAACCAACAACATCCGCACAACCAACTACTTCAAAGGTGATCAACTTTGTTCGTCCCAAAAACTATAACCCAGTTTCTGTTGCTCCTATGAACAGGTTTAAGGAAACTGAAGTGAAACATAGCTACAATTCCTCAATGTCCTACGCAAGGACAAGATCTCAGGTAGCAAGGGGGAATAATGTAAGAAATGCTCCACATAAAGGAGTATCCCAACAATTAAGGGGGAATACCGGAGTAAGTTATGATTCACGAAGAAGAAGACCTCAACAACCAATGGGGAATGGTCATGATACGAAATCAGGAACACAAGGCTACAGTAGACCCAAAGACCGGTCTCAGAAGAGGAATAATAAACATAAATATCTTATTGATCCCACTACCGGCAGACACATTAGGATAACCCAATTATGGATACCTAAGGTACTAATTCCTAACCGGACTCAAAGAGATTTGGGTACCGAGGATTTTATCTGTTCTTGCAGGAACTCATGCAGGAATTCAACCGGTTCTACTAACCTCTAGACAGCAGATGCTGTCGGCACATGCCCAGGGGGAAAGACTCCCACTGAGATCGAACCATGTGCCAAGTCAGCGGTTACCTTTGAAATAGGTATCCAGGTAAAAATGTAAATATCATTAGATTGTCTTACTAAAAATTAGACATAACCATACTAACCGGATGAGAAATCAAGTAAAGCAACTGTCTGAACCGGTACAAGCAAGAAAGAACTTACAGCTCAGTGTGCTTGGTTACTGGTGAATTCATGTAATTAGAAATAAATCATCTGGGAACTCAAAAATTCTCTTATAATTATTAAAGTTAAATAATTATCCACTCTCATCACCAGTATGAGTGCAGAAAAAGATAACAGGAACTGTTCTTTCTAAGCCTGGTACTAACATTGTGTCTAAGGGCCATAGCGTATGCTGTGAGTCATCTATCCACTGGCAAGTGTAGGTAAAAATGCAGTTAAGAGAGGGAATCAGCTGTCTGGCAGAAGCACAACAGATGGTCAGGATAACCAAGCAGTAGCAGACAGACAGGACCCCAGAAAGGAAGATCCGAACTGGGAAAATCAAGCAATAAAGGAACAAACCAGTTTCAAAAGAGTGATACGTGTCTAAAAGAAATCGGGACAGTGTATTGCTAGAAGTTTGCACCTAAGGAAGTCTACTGAGGGGGAACGCCTCAAGAAAAGGGTAGAAAAGACTCTCAGAAGACCAAGACTGCGTTCAAGAGACGATAAAGTCAGCCTGGTAACTGATCAGAATAACAGGTGGAAATACAAACTAAGCGGAAACTCATCAGAAGGAACTAAACTAGTCTCGAGATCAACTAAGTCCGGAAGTTTCCATCAAAGACCAACAGTCCATACCGGAGGAAGACAACTGAAGGGAAAACAGTCAAAAGTTCAACACAGAGAATGTGTCAAAGACTCACCCAGCTCTTGGAATTCAAAAACATAAGGGACAATCGGTGAGGGAAACAATCTCAGTTCCAGAAAAATGGCGTGATGGCGCACTACTTGGAGACTGGATCTCAGCCAACTGAATGACTGAGTGCAGTTTCAGACTCTAACAAGTGGTTAGTTAGGGAGCAGACAAACATGGGTCAACAAGCAAGTTCTTCTATTGAAGGAAAGTTACAGTCTTAAGAAGAAAAGCAGTAGAAGTACCAAGGTTGCCAACTTGGTGAAGATAGTCGGGAGTACTGAAATCAGGAAGGAGAGACTAAGTACAGGAATGACAAACCGGTGAACTACGCACAACTGAACCAGACTGGTTCTCAAACGCAGTGTCTACTCTCTGTCTGAGTTTCAAAGTATCTCAAAAAGCCTTCTGAAACCGAAACTATCCATGACTGACCAATGGATAAACATATGACTTCTACTAAGCGGATAAAGACCGAGTCTCTTCGATATTTGTGCCTCATCAAAGCACATATTATTGAGTTTAATACAGCTGGCTTTGAAACTTGCAGGATATTTGAGAAGGTGAATAGTCGTGTCATCAACGAATCTCTGTCATCGGACAAGACATAAAGTTCCGACGCACTGAAAATAAGATAAGCGTGGCTTGGTATACTGTACACCCGTGACGCAAATCGACAGTCAGGATAAGCCTCACAACCAGAAACATCCACAACCCTCAGTCAGGATAAGCCTCACAACCAGAAAAAGCTTAACAAGTCCAAGCCCAGTTTTCTTACCCAATCGCCTCAAAGCAGTATCTCCAACAGATTGGATGCAGACTCATCCATTAGATCATTCAAAGACCTCACGGCGGTCAAACAAAGCTACAAAGACACTGCTGTGGACTAGCAGGCTTTTTAAAACAAGTCCGACGGCACAGAAGGAGGGCTCTGGGATGCTCTCTGATGACTGGACGAGTTGGATCCGATGCACCCAGTCATCAGCTTCTTACCCAGAGCTGAACAAAAGATGCCACGGACCGGGCGAACCATCAGGGCACTACAAGGACCCAAAGGAGAAGATGGCGCCCCTCCAGTCCCTTGTAGACCATCGACCCACCGAGAAACGGCGTAGTAGCCGAGCGGTTGAGAAGCCATGGGCTACCTTACCGCTCCAATCAGCCTCTCGAAGAGACGGGTCGGGAATTCATCAAGGAAAGGGACTGGAAAAGGGGAACCGGTTACCCGGGATTGAATGCCATGCCAGGCACATACCCGGACACCGGTTCCTATCGGTTTCGTTGCGCTTTCAGTGGTGTCAACAAGCAGATACCTACCATGACGCAACAACCGACCCTCCAAGGAGCTCAACAAAAAGCGTGAGTCCTGGAGACAACCGGAGCTTTGTAAGAGCTGCTAAGACTGGACGGCTCAGACGAAAATTTCTTCAGACCTTGAAGCGTCCTGCCAAATCTGAGCACAGCTACGGAGCTACCGGTTTCATTGTGCCTCAGAAGGAGAGAACAACGGTGATGATGACTCTCTTGCACAATGACTACCTTCCCTCATACCAGGCAGATGATTGTCAAAAAGGGGGAAGAAGAGTACTGCCCACTGCCCAATACTAATTGGGGAGAAAGGGAAGATGGCAGTACTGAACGAAGCTGCAGGCAGACCAGGACGTACCAAAGAGACCTTGGGATGCCATCAACCGGAAGATCGAAGAAGTATACTGATACCGGTTGTGTCAAGCAGTGTGGAGAAGAGTGCTGCCAGCTAAGGAGAAAAGAGCAGTAGCACTGAGGCGAAGCAGGAGGCAGACCGGGATGTACCAGAGTAACCGGACGATGCCAACAACCAGAAGAAGTTTAGCATATCTAAGGAATAGATAGGCCAACAACGGTTGTAATAGATCGGTAGTTTTTGTATCAAATTTCCTTTGATATAATAAACACCGTTCTGCTTCGTTGGGTTTTGACAATCACCAAAAAGGGGGAAATTGTTAGGAATCGTGAATCAAGAATTCAGATTAAACAGTTTTGGTGATTGTCCAAACTTGATTAAGAATACCGGTCAGAGGAACATAAGACCGAAGATTAAAAGACCAGATAATCAGTCTGAAGGAAACTGCTCAAGCCTGGTTAAGGATATCAGTTAGAAGAAGATTAAAAGTTCGGACGTCAATCAGCAGATTACATATGCGCAGGAGATCGGATATCAGTTAGAGGAACACAAGACTGGTTGCTAGAAGAAGCGTGCCTAAAACCGAAAGATACATATAGATATACCGGAGTTGGCAGGAGCCAAGATCAGAACTCGGATACCGGACCAATAAAGTGCGAAGACCGGAGTTCTGTCATCAAGCATGCCACGTGTACAAAGATTCAAATTTACTCAAGGCGGGATAATGAAACCTACTGTCGAAATCTTTAATGCAAGGCTGCTATAGGAAGTCAGGTCGAAGTCAAGCCGAGCTTAAAATGGAAAAAGCAAATGAAACAGTATGAACTGCTGCCAAGACCGGACAGTACCCATTTTGGGAAAGTGCATTTAATGCACAGTTCAGCACTTGGAGCTATTTCACAACGGTCTTCTTCATCAACAAACAAGTATATATATCATAGAAGAAACACTGAGGAAGACAACAACACAACCACGAGAAATCAATTAGACGAAAGTCAAGAACAAGCGAGAAATTTAGAAAGTGTTGTCCTCACTGTACGATAACCGGTCAGGTTAAGTAAGTGAGTTTTTGTTATTCCGACGGACTGTAAAAAGCTGTTGAAGTAGGTGGATTGTATTTTACGACTGCCTAGGGATTCACTAGATAAGGCTGAGGGCAGCCGGGTAGGTTGTACTGTGAGTGTATAACTGAAGTCTAGTGAACCTTCCTCACGAGGAAGAAGGGGAGACGTAGGAGATTCAACTCCGAACTTCCAGAAACAAACTGGTATTGTCTTTCACACACACACTAACACTACACACAGATTATCGGTTTCTGAATCAGAACCGATCTACAAGCTTCCGAAAATAACGCAAAGAGAAAAATCAAGCACCGGTATTAACCTTAATCGGTTAACTACCAAAAAGGCGTCAAGCGTTTATTCACCCCCCCTCTAAACGCATAAACCGATCCTAACACTTTGCGATTGCAAAACTTTCCGTAGAAAAACATTTTCGGTCGAAAATCTTTTCCAGTCAACGGATTTATTTTTACCCAGCGAGAAACTTACTTGATGTACTGTTTCTTGTGCTCGAAATAAATTCACGATCCAAATTTTTTTTTCGGTCGGAAGATTTTGAGCAATTTTCTTCGCTCGCAAAATTTTTCACTGACAATCTTTTCTCACACGAGAACAGTATCGATACATTTTACCTCGACTAAATTATTTTCGATCGATCTCTAAAGATTGAATCGAAAATAATTCTCGACTGCTTTAGAATCAAACGCTACTGACCAATTTGCTACTTGTGAAGCACATAACATCAGTCCAAACTCTCAAAACAGACGAAGATCCTACATCAACTCAAGAAAACAACATGGATGCTTACTCACTTGGTAATGACAACCGTCCCTCGGTACTTAAGAGAGGCGAATACACAGTTTGGCGAAGTCATTTTCTAAATTTCATTGAGCTGAAGGAACAGGCCGACAACCTTCTCTCATCACTTGAGCAAGGTCCAGCTCAGTTCTGGGTAAATGTACCCGGCGACAACACTGCTAATCCTCCAATTCCCGCCTCTAGGCGACTCAAAGAGCCTAGGGAATAAACAGAGGAGGAAAGAGTGAGAGCAAAGGATGACCTGATAGCCAAGAACACTCTTATGCAGAGGATCCCAAACGACATCTATCGACAGATCGATAGCATTCCAACGGCCAAGGGAATGTGGGATGAGTTGCATAAGATGATGCAAAGAACAGAAGTCGGTATCAAGGCTAAGAAGGCAAATATTCTCACAGCTTACGACTCGTTTAGAGCTAAACCCGAGGAGTGCCTACATGATCTCTAACAAAGATATCTCGCACTCTCTTGAACGAGATGATGAAAATAGAAATCACTAAGACGAACATGGAAACCAACATACGATTTCTTTCCTCTCTGCCCTCATAATGGAAAAAGATATGCACTTAAATCCGACAAAATAAAGACCTTGATGTTGGATATCCATGCCATGTTCGACAATCTCGCACAGCATTATGAAGATATAAGCGAGATTCAAAAGGAGCAGAAAGGCAAACTTATCGACAACACGATTGCCCTTCTCAGAGAAGAGAAGCTCAAAATCACGAAAAGAGAAGATCATCAAGCCTCCTACCCCCTCAGAGTCTGAAGACGAATCAGACTTAGACATGGAGCCCAACATGAAATCGCTGGGAAAACAGTTGGCGCTAATTGGAATGATGAGCAAACAATACTTCAAGAAGAAGCCCTCATCATCAGCAAATCGACTTTGGACCTCAAGCTCAAAGAACAAAGAACGAGTACCGGAGACTCTGAAATCAAGAACACCAAAGAATCGACCAAGTGCTTTAACTGCAGGAAACCAGGTCTTTATGCCAGGGAGTGTACTCTTCCAAAGAAGAGAGACGCCAACTACTACTCCAAGAAGCTTTAACTCACAAAGCAGAAGGAAGCTGGAGTAGCTCTAATGGGAAACAAGACCACTTGGTCGAGGATACATCGAGTTCAGGAAGAGAATCTAGCCCTCATGGCCCGTCTGGACGAGCATTATGATGTCGAAACCACCAACCAGACGGACGAAGACCAAGCATCGGAATCTTCTCAGGAGGTAGTTTCTCCTTCCACATCATTGACCATTTTAGAATCGTATCAACTAGCATTCACTAACATGAAACGTGAGCAGAAAAGCATTAAGGAAGTAGAGAAGAAACTATCGAAGTCTCAGGAGAAAATCGCTAGCCTCGATTCAGAACTTAGGAGCTGTAGTTCAAATATTGAAGAACTTACTAAGAGCTTACATTCTAGTGAGACTACAAAGCCTCAGATAGAGCAGCATAACAAAAAAATTAAGGAACTAAAAGACATGTTAGAAAATAACTCAATTGTCTGATTAAAAATCTCAATGTGAAAGCTGACCTCAATTGTAGGTTAACGGAAGCGACTACTAAGGTCACGAACCTAGAAGCCCAATTACATAAATCAAATGCTAAGGTTTGTGAACTTATGAAAGAAGTAGATACCTGTAAAGCCGCCAAATTAACGGTGGCAAATTATTTTGCTTTATTAGGAGAAGAATGTAGTTAAGAAATTAGACGATCTTCTTACGCGAATGGGACAATCTGAATAAACCATTTTCCTAAATAAGCCCAAGGATATAGATTTCTATGATCCCATTGAAGGCTTAGGTTTCACTAACCCTCGTGTGTTAAAGAAGAAAGAAGCTTATGATATAGAATACATGGGTTTAGGTGCAAACACACTTATGAACTTCACTAAAGCAGACAATCTAGATGCTTTGGAGTTAGCTAAGAGAAGAGCCACACATATGGCCCAAATCCTCTTCGACTATGAAGAATTAAACGACAGCAACGAATCTAGGGAAATACCCTTGACGCCGGTCTGTGATTTAGTTCAACCTCCTGATCCTCAACCTGAAATCGAGGAAGCCAAAGGCATAAATTCTAAAAATTCTCCCTACAAACCTCCTATCGTGAAGCAGATAGAGGAATTACAAGCTGAATTAGACAAAGAAAGAGAATATCTTGAAGCAGAAAAGAAAATATTCCAAAAAGAGATCAAAGTCTAAGGGCCTCATCGATCTCACAAAATACTTCTCACGCATCTCCCTCAAAAGATAACATCGTTCTGAAGAGCGTGAAGAAAGAAAAATCGCCTTCCAAAGAACGAAAATCTAAAAAAAAAAATGTTCTTAAAAATCTAATCTCTAATCCTGTTTCCACTACGTCTACAGGGAGCATAGTCAATGAGCTAGAGAAACCAAAGGCGAGAGTGTCTAGCTTAGAAATAAAGAAGAAATCTCTAGACTTTAAAATAAATGACACTCGTAGAAACAAAAGAGTTGTTTCTTCTCTCAAAATAATTGCTTCTACTTGCTCCTTAAAGCCTACCACATCTAGAAGCACTAATTTCAAAATAGGCTCTACATCAGAAATAAAAACTAATCATTCTAAGACAACTGCCTCTAGAAAGTCTCGGAGGTTACGAGATCCAGCCATTAAGAAAGCATATGGCGTTGTTCATGCTTGTTCTCACCTAAGGTATCCTGTCAGGATTGAATCACCCAAGCACCTTAGGAGACTATCCCATGAAAAGATCTTTTCCTCGATCAAGCCTTCCAAAGCATTTATCCGTGCTGAAACTAATCTTCCCTGGCAGGTTCAACCTAAATGGGTTCCTAAATCCCCGCCTAAAAGGACAAAAGCCAAAAAGGCCAAGTCTTCTGCAAAGGGCAAACTCAATTCAACTTCTTCGAGATTGACTTGGGTTGTTAAAGCTCCTACTAGCACTAATTTAGGAATCATATCTGAACAACATCTAAATCTGCTAATCTGAGAGGACCCATTTATAAGTGGGTAGCATCGTGGCTTCCAACGCAAGTGGTGCATTGAGGGATATATGTAGGGTATGAACAAAGAGGCACAAAAGCTGTAGGGATCATCGGGGCATGCTGCAACTGTACTGTGACGGCTGACTTCGTTGTAAGATGCAGTAAGGCTGCATTCATTAAGGTCTGCATCTGAAGGTCGTTTGCTGTAATTTGTTGTTGTAGGACGTCGAGCGCGCTTGTGTCGGTGACGTCATACACTTATAACGATTACTACCTCCGATTTACCTAGAATAAGAGAAAAAATACTCGTAAATAATAATAATGATAATAATAATAATAATAATAATAACTAACACACAATAATAATAAAAATAATAGTAATAGTAATAATAATAATAATAATAATAGAGCTAGAATAATAAACTAAAGTTTTTCAAATATCAATAGTTCCCCGGCAACGGCGCCAAAAACTTGATCGAGCGGATCGAGTAATAAAAATAAAACGAATATCGCAAACTATCCTACGCTCAACAGGCAAGTGTACCTATCGAAAACAGTATAGAAATGGCAAGTATTCGACTATCGAACCCAAAGGAACTATATACTTTAGAAAACCCGTCGTTCAAATATTCTAGTAAATATTTTTGGTTTGATAAAAATATAAATAACGATAAACTAATAAACACACAAATTAAGATCAGATAAAATAGCGATAACAGAGTTGGGACGATTTATAAAAGCGAACGTATTTGAGACTTCGAATCCCTCTAGCTCGATCGAACGACTAACAAGCTATAAATTTTAGCTAATTATTAGACCGTGAGGATTCCTCTGGTATGTATGCGAGTTTCAAAGATTGGGCGAAACTGCGCTTACTCGCTTCGACTCGTAACAATTAATCTACGTCTTAAATAGCCGGGCAAGCTTCCCTAACTTACTTAATCGCAGACCGCATAAAAACACAATGAATTCCGCTATTAGATTTGACTCTAATCCGGCGGGGTAGTTCAACCTATCTGTAGCTATGAGTTTATTCCGCTCATTTACGAGTGGTCTAATCGTCGCCCCTCTCTCGAGCGTAGCGTACGATTTCCCAACAATTATTTCAACCACATAGACATCATCAAAACAATAGTAATAAATCGTAACCGAGTCATAATAAAAAGCATATCAATAATACGTCAACGTACGTACGATCTCGCTAGGGTTCATCTAACCTCAATACTACGGGATTTAGCCACTCATATGAATCATTAACACAACGGGAGCATAAATAACAAAGAGGAAAACACGTTTCTTCCCTGACTTTCGGCTCCATGGTTAACCCTTCGTTGAAGACTTCTGTCGAGCAGGTGGTGTGCAATCAACTTTTCCCTTTCCTTGACCTTCTTCTCCACTGTCCACAGCTCTTGCTCTCAGCCCAAACAGCAGCACCTCGTCGCCCTTTGCAGCCCAGCCACTGAAATCAGCTCGTGAAAGCACACGACTGCCTTGCTCGCTCCAATTCACGCAGAGCTGCCTCGCTCGTTACTGCTTCGCTATGCCCGTTCCTCTGTGACGAAATTGCAGCCCCGAGCAGCACCAAGAGCAGCAAGCTCGGTTCCTACGTGGTCGTGTTTCAACGCTCTGCCAAATATTGCTTCGGGTGGCCTCGAACGTGAGCTTTGAGGGATGTGTCTGCGTGTATATATGTGGCTCTTGATGATCGTCTCTTCCTCTTTTCAGCAGCCCCAACTCCGTTTTATAAACATAGAAGCCTCACATCTTCATCTCACGCGTGCGGCAGAAATCTTCAATATCCATTTTGTCAATGACAATGCCAAGATATTGCAGCCACGATCGCAGCCCTTGATCTTTATTTTTGTCTCCTTCTTAGCGAGCGTGCGTGTGTATGTATGTGTGCATATGTAGAAAATGTATCGATCCATATCTCCTTTTGATTGCTTTAAAGACATCTCTAAGAGGAATGGGCTTTTATTGGGCTTGGATGGGCTGAATTTTATTTTTTTCATGGGCTCAACTGAATATTTGGGCTAGTATTTGGGTGAGAGAGCCGATCCTCCAATTTCCTCCGCGTCTGACTATTCCCGATTGTAATTATTTTCACCAATATCTGCGAAAATGAAATATAAACATAAAAGCATACTATCTGACGAAATTCATATTAATATCAATCGGCAATGCGCTTAAACGGAGTATAAATTATAGCATAAAATTCATTTATCAGGCAGTTTCACCTATCAATTCGGCCCGCATGCAATTTTTTAGGCCCGCCACAGCACGGGCCAGGGCGGGGCGGGCTCGCCCGCGCCCGCGGGCCAGCCCGCCAGCTATTATTTTTTATATATTATATAAAAAATATTATATATGTTAAATATATAATAAATTAATTATGAATTTAATTAATAATTCATTTACTATAATTAGTAATGCATTTATTAATAATACATAATTAATTGCAATTTAGACCTATTTTATTAATAAATATCATAATTAATTATTATATCATTAGTACAATTAATTTTTTAAATTTAAAATAAATATCCAATTATTTCTTGCTTGGCCGGCCACGGGGCAGAACGGGCCCCTGTTTTTAAGGTCCGCTAGATGGCGGGCCAGCCCGCCCGCTCCGCCAGACTACGGGCTTTGGCGGCTGCAGGCCCCGCCCCTCCCTGCCAAATTGACATCTCTATTGGTAGTACTTACATTGAGTTTAATAATATTTTTAATAGATAAGAGATTGGGGTAATTGTAGTAATAATGAGCTTTAGTAACGTGGTAGTTATGATGGCATGCCTCTAGGAATTTCTGGTACTTTGAAATTCATGACTGTGTTCCAGGCTCAACACAACATTCTTGCACCCATTTCACATGTTAGGCATAGTTGGTGTATGCGGCGGCTCCCTATTTAGTGTTATGGATGGTTCCTTTGTACCTTAGTTTGATCGGGCAAACCACACAAAATGAATATGATGTTACAGATTCGGTCAATAGGAAGAAACTTATAATATCGTAGCATATCAATCTCAACCATAAGTTACACACGGTTTCTTTTGTAACATATCAATCCTCCCCCAAAAGAATCCTTGTCCAGCAAGGATATCAACTAGTACTTTGAACAATCGATGCGTGTGCATGTAAATTTATAATATTAAAATGATTTAAATTTAAAATAGTTATTTGTAATTATAGTTTAATTCTGTATATCTATTCTATTTTATAAAGGGTCTAGCCCTCATAAAAATCGTCAATTTCTCATTTTAATTTAGTCTATCAATTTCAAGTTTCAACCAATCATGTTTTATATACAATTAAAACTTGATTAAAAAAAGAATTACTAACCCACGTTGTAGATACGAAAACTACCATTTAATTTCACTCCATTTTTATCTACATTAAATAAAAAATACAAACCGTTCAATTATAAACCACTCACTACCTTTACTTACTATTTTTAGTTAATTATCAACATACTATTTTTAGTTAATTATAATTCAACCTTTACTTTAGTAATAAATCAATTTTTATTTTTAAATTACCTTTCTATTGGTGTGTCAATACTTATATAAAAAAGTAAAAATTAACATCACAAGATTAAAGCCCCTAATAAAAGTAGACTGCCCATTTCTATTTTTAGTATGTTGTTTACTTTAATAACATTAAGGGGGTGTTTGTTTTGGGGTGATCCTCCAAAACATCACCATAATCCTCTCGTCGCTTTATCATCACCATGTTTGTTTAGCCTAGGTGATGAGTCATCATCGTAATGACAGATCACCTAGGTGATAAAAATGAGGTGATATTCTACCTTTTGGATCACCCCAAAAAAGCTAGGTGATCTTACATCACCGTGATGAAGTGATCTTTCAAATTTGTATTTGGACAACATTACCCTTAATTTAGCATTTATACCTAATATATCCTTATTTATATTTTAAATTATACTATTATATTATTTAAATATTATAATAATATATTTAATAATAACTAATTATATTGAATAACTATACGAAAAACTTATTATTAATTCTTAAAATATTAAACTCGATATTAAAATAGTAGTCATTATTATGTAAATATCATCTCAATATATATACATATATATTATATATATAATCCCATAATCTAGATAATATTCGTAGGGTTAAATATAACATTTATGCAATATCACCCCACACATCACCGTGATTAGACAAACACAATATTCTAATATCACATTGATATGCACAATGAAATATCATCCCAAAACAAACACGGTAATGGTATATCACCTTGATCCACATCACGGTGATATTCACATTACGGTGATGTGAGTATCACGGTGATGTTGGATCACCGTAAACAAACACCCCCTAAATTATTATTAATAAAATTACCAGGTAGCAATTAATTTTTATTTTATGCGCACATAAGGTGTACTTAATATACTAGTATAAATTATAAAACTATAAGAAGTAATTAAAATTGTAATTAAGTAAAAATTGTAATTAAAAGATAGTGGGTGGTTTTTTAAATTATTAATATTTTCGTGAAACTGATAGACCAAGATAGCAGCCTTTATAGCCACCCCACACCTTTAAAAAAATAGAATAGATAACCATAGCACTTAATACTGTATGCTTATTTATTTTCTCTCTATTTTTGAGAAATATATTTTCTGTAATCTTAGCAAAAGCCTATTGACCCTTTCCTATGCTCATGCTATATGTTGACAGCTCGTAAATCGTAATCCTTAGATTACTTTGAGTTGTCATTGATATACTACAAATAAAAGCAACGGATAGTAAAATCTTATTACATAACGTAAAAGATCCATACTCATCATGTCTTTCTATTGAATTGCTGTAATAAGAATTTCTCTCATAAGCCATATATGATTTATCTATCCGTGCACATGTATAGACATCTATATATATAAGCACTTGTCTTGTGGCTAGTTTAGAAATATATCAAGACAGCTATGGAGATGTCAATTAGATCAATGGAAGAGAAACAATTACAAAGGCGACGTCATTGTCTGATCCTGCCATATCCAGTCCAAGGCCACATAAACCCTATGCTTCAATTCGCCAAAAGACTGGTTCAAAAGCAGACTACTATCACGATATTAATCACAGAATATCAGGCAAAAGGTTCCCAGTTTTCATCAACCAACATACCCATCGAAATCTTCTCCGATGGTTCAAACGAAGGCTTTGTCCCGAGTTCTCAAAATGTTGAAGAATACGTAAGGAACTTCGAGACGGTAGGATCAAAAACTCTGAAAGAAGCCATACGTAAGCACTACTATTTATTTATACATTCATGATGACAAGAGCATCAAATTTATACATTACTTATATTTTTCTCCCTTATGTGTTCTCCTGCTTTAGTAAGGCTAGCTGAGTTGAGTCGACCCGTGGATTGTCTCATTTACGACTCTTTCCTTCCGTGGGGATTGGACGTTGCGAAAGAGATGGGTTTAATGGGTGCAGCATTCTTCACACAATCTTGTGCAGTGGATCATATATATCATTGTGTGTTCAAAGGATTGTTGAAACTTCCGCTCGAGGAAGGTGAGGATGTTATTCTTGAAGGGTTACCGTTGATGAAACCCATGGACATGCCTTCGATTGTGTACGTGCATGGCTCATATCCACCACTTTTCGACGTGGTTGTGAATCAGCAGTTTCGGAACATTGAGAAAGCGGATTGGCTCTTAGTTAACACATTCTACAAGTTGGAGGAAGAGGCAAGTACAACACTTTATTTCCCTATATTGATTTAATTAGTTTCTTAGTGGTTCAATCTATACTATAACACTTTAAACTAAACACGTCCTAACGGATAGTTTGTCGTCTCATACTATAATAAATTGTTAACTATATATGTATTGAACCATGCAGTTGATAGATCACATGGCGAAACTTTCTCCCCTGAAAGCAACTGATCGACCATACCATCCATGTATTTGGACAAGAGGCTTCCCGAGGACAAGGAATATGGGGTTAGTATCTTCACGCCTATGTCCGAGGCCTGCACAAATTGGCTAAACGAACGTCAGCCCAATTCTACCATATATGTTTCCTTCGGTAGTATGGCGCAATTAGAAGAGGATCAAATGCACGAACTCGCATGGGGTCTCAAATTAAGCAACAAAAATTTCCTTTGGGTTGTCAGGGCATCTGAAGAATCCAAACTCCCTAAAGGTTTTGCAGAAGAGACCTTTGGAAAGGGATTAATTATCTCGTGGTGTCCACAATTAGACGTATTAGCGCATGAGGCGATCTGTTGTTTTATCACTCATTGCGGATGGAATTCGACATTAGAAGCATTGTGTTTGGGCATACCGATGGTTGCCATGCCTCAATGGACTGATCAAAGCACGAACGCAAAGTTCGTTATGGATATATGGAAAATGGGAATTAAGGCTTCAAATAATATCGATCGTGGGATTATTGATCGTCATGAGATTGCTCGGTGCATCAGCGAGGTTTTAGAAGGTGACAGAAGCGATGAGATCATGAAGAATGTCAAAAAGTGGAAAGAAATGGCTAAGGAATCCATGGCCGAAGGTGGAAGTTCTGATGCAAATATTGAAGAGTTTATGTCTAGTCTCGGTTAGGTTAAGTTTCTCGAACAAAACTTGGTGATGGAAATTAAGGAGATCCATGCTGGTGAATATTTGTAAGAATTGAGATGAGTTGATTATTCAACGTAATAAGAATGAGTGTATCGATTATAGTATCAGTCCCAGTCGGACTCGGATATCCTGTCCCAGTAATTGTCCCATAAGTTGTCCCACTAATACACGTGTCCAAGTAACCGCTTGATTAATATGGCCCATTTAATGGCACGCTGGAAAGGATCGATCTCTTATATATAAAAAAATCTTTATAAACCCTAATTAATTAATTGACCTACGTTTTGATCTCGGAATCCTATTTCAAGATCGAAGAATCTCAGACCCTATTTTCGAGCCCTAAAGGGTGTCGTTTGGCCCCGAAACGCTAGCGTTTTGACCCGAAACCCTATATATGTATATATATATTAATAGTCGTTGCGCCGTAAATAGGGAGAGCGTGAATAGTCATCGTGCCGTAACAGAAATGCTAAACTGTCGTCGCGCAGCAGCCTATAATGATGATGTTTTTGTCTGGGGAAACAGGGGGATGAGTTGCGTGTTGGGTTCAAAACCCTAAATCATTAATGATTCGTCGCGCCGTAGCTTGAACCCTCTATGAACCCTCCGTGAACCCTCCACCCAACACATTTCCCCTGTCTCCCTAGACAGAAAATTCATCATTATAGGGAGCAATGCTCCTATAATAGAAAACCAATTTTCAATCTCGAAACGTGCAATAAGATCGAAACGCTAATTTTGTTGTCATTTTTATTGTCAGATTTTACTTTTCAATTGTTATTTCTTGAACATTATATTTTTTATTCTAATTTTGTTGTCGTTGGCAGATTTATTGGATTGTCAGATTTTATTTTATTCTTGCTTTTCCTATTTTTGTTTTTATTCTGAGATCTTATGTGCTTGTTTTTGGTTTTTTCACAGAGAAATAGTACGCTTATATGGGCATATTAATCAAGCGGTTACTTGGACACGTGTATTAGTGGGACAACTTATGGGACAATTACTGGGACAGGAGATCCGAGTCCCCGTCAGTCCATCCATATCACTTAAGAATTAGATCCGCTAAATTCAGGGAACGCCTTTTCCTTAAGAAAATCATAAATTAGCATTAAAAACGGACATCTACACTTAAATACCTAATACAGTAAATTTATGTGTAAAGACTCCTTAAAAAAAGCAAGATAGTATATTAAAAAAGATAGAGGGAGAGAGAGAAAAGCATTAGTAAATTAAATACAATAAAAATTAAAATCAGATAAAAAAGAAAGAGAGAATAATAATATATTAAACAAATATAAAAAATAAAAAATAAAAATAGAAAAATAAATAAAAAATAGAGAGTAAAACTAACAACATAATAAATACAAATTATAAATAAGAAATGAAAAGAAGTAAAATTTATTTATTATAAACTAAATATAAAAGAAGAAGACAAAAATAAGGATAAAAAGTGCACTGAATTTTATGAAAATACTGGGACGGATGCACCGTTTTTCCTTATTTTTGTTTTTATTTATTTTTTTATTTTCTAATAAATACAATTTTGATTTGTTCTTAGTTTTTCATCTTTATTATTTTTTAGTTTTAACAATTCGCTCTTCGTTTTGTTTTCTTTTTGCTTAATTTATTTTAATTTTGTATTTTTTCTCTTTTTAAATTTATTCATTTAATATATTTTTATTATCTCTTTATTTATTTTATTTTAATATATTAGGCTTTTTCTTTTTAAAAAAAAATATTTTTTTTTTGTGATTTCCTTTTCCGTCCAAATTAACAACCCATATAACGGCGGGACAATAATCGACAATGTTGGGGACAAAATTAGTTCACCCAAAACATCGGAATTAGTCCATGTAGTAGACATCGTGGACCATTTTGAATTTCTTCCTTTTTTCTTACTACGTTTATGCTTGGAAGAAGAGTCAAACTGGTGGGTAGAAACGTTTTACAGTTCACAACTTCTTGCCTGTATTCTAATTGTTTATTATAAAATTCGTTTGCCGGGCGTCAGTTGGGCACAGGGCCTAGGCAACTAGTCGGGTGTCCGAGAGGGGCGCGCATCTGGACAGCTAGGCGGGTCTAGGCAGAAAATAGTCAATACCCGATTTTTTATTTTATTTTTATGCTAATATTTCAAAGTAAATATGTATCAATCCATCTAAATAAATAATGTCAATCCCAATAATTTTTATTTTTTTTTGCATTTACAAAATTTTTTCCCCAAAAAAACCTAGCGCCTAGGCGGCCCACCACTTAGGCCGAGTTCTACAACAGAGGTTCGTATCATTATTTCTTAGGTCTTTGTTGCTTGTTGTTTTACTTGAATCCACATATGACATAAACTCAACTGTCTCCGAGTCTCAACTCAAGGCACAACCGCGGACAGAGTGTGGTTCGTAGAAGGAAGAGACGTATGCTAAGCCCTTATTCACACTCTTTAATAGTTCATGTGTTCATTTGTTCTGTGCAAATTGTGGTGATTCTATGTAGAAACAAACGAGGAACCAAGTGACAATACTGTTTTAGCGGAGTTTTGAGGTTGTTGCATTCCGTTTGAGTTGAGTCTTCGGACAAGAAATTCGAGGAAAAAGCAATAATCTATAGAACTAGCTAGTGCCACAATTATGCCAATCTCCGCGGATCCTTACCAGAAAAGGAGATCTCGGTTATTATAAATATAACCTTTGGGGACGAAGGAAAGGGACTTAGAGACGACAGAAGAACACTAGAACACACTTTAGAGGTGATTGGAGAATTCGAAGGCAAATAAGGGAAGAACTTGGGAAACGCACCAGAGCCGAATCGTAGGGGAGATAATGTTTCTTCTATCATCAATACCGTTTCTCCTTGTTCTTCTATCTTCTATTAGTAGCTAAATTCTCTGTATTTGAGATTAGATGAACCCTAGCGATTAATGCTTTGATTTGAATGATTTACCGTAGTATTTTCTTTACTGAATTCATTTATGAATAAGATTGATTGCAGTTATGTCTATATTATTGAGGTCTTTAATATTGTCTTCATCATGTCGACGCGAACAAGACAATTGTTGGGAAATCGTGAGTTGCACTCGAAAGCGGGACAAACGATTAGACCACTCATAAACGGACGGAAAGTCAACGCTAGAAATAGGTTGAGCTACCACACCGGATTAGAGTCAAATCTGATAGTAGAATTCATTATGTTTAATGCAATCTTACGATTTATAGTTAGGGAAGCTTGCTCGGCTATTAAACTCGTATGATTAGTTGTAGTCGTTTTTTATGTGATTAGGAAAGTTATGTCTGTAACGTTCCGTCCCATACCGGGTGTCACTGTAGCATCGGTCCCTACCGGGACATGTGGGGTTAGGCCCACCAAACTCCGACTGATAGTCTGGCCCCACTGTACCCCATTTAACCTTTCAGCATGCTTCGTGCACTCGCTCACACGCACCCTGAGAAACTTCCCAAGGGGTCACCCATCCCTAGATTGCCCAAAGTCAAGCACGGTTAACTTCGGAGTTTCCATGGATGGACTCTCGAAAAGGTAGGTCGACCTTGGTGATATGAGTACTACTATAAATTCTCTTATACGATTCTTAGCCTGACACGCCCATACGTTGTCAGTCTAAGGATCTCCTCTCGTTCGGGTATGGGATCGGTTCGTTCATGTACCCCTTCGCCTAGCAGTCTGCTAGAGCCGCTCCTTGTCCGTACACCTCTCTGGAACTGGCGATCACTCCCGCCCTCTGCGGCCCCGGATGTCACATGCCCACTAGCTTCGGCCTGGTTCGTCTCGAACCAGCACCGTACTGTGAGAGGTTGTGCTATGATACCACCTGTAACGACCCTCACTTTTAAGGTAAAAAGGTTGGAGGATTTTCCCCAACGAAAACCGCGAAGACCCAATTAATAAAAAGTTTCCTCGCAAAAAACAATAATTACAGCTAAGCAAAAATATCTTACATGCGCACACGGTTCGCACGCATCATAATTTACATTCAAACTCAATTCGAATTTATCGACACCCAAAACATATTAAAACAATTCGAATTAGGAAAACTACGTGAATTATAGAGATTAGGGTTTGATCGAGCTAGGGGGACGAAGTCTCAAATACGTTTGTATTAGAAAGGAGTCGTCTTTAGTGTCTATTTCGTAGTTTTAGTTTAACAGTTATTTTACTTTTTGCACGATCAACCAACCTTTTTCACTAGGATATTAAGACATTCTTAATTGCATAGTTTCTTTGGGTTCTATACTCGAATACTCGCCGTTGCTATCCTACTTCCGATAGGTGCTCTTGCCTATTTAGGCGTAGCATAGTTCGTAGTATTTCGTTTAATAAATCTTGTAAGCAAATTTTGGGGTTTACGAGCCGAGCAAATGACGAGTAGTCGGTGTTTTTAAGTTTAGAGGATATCTAAAAACCACCCGAATAGGGCTCAAACTTAGTGTCACACATAAAATCGAGATTTGAGACAAAAAACTCCTATAGGAAAATTTACGGCTCCTTTTTTTTTCATCGAACGTTAAAAGTAGCTTTCGTTACAACTTTATATTATTATTCTAATTTTTTACATTTTAAAACATATTTAATAATATTTAGATAAGTTTTTATTATTGTAACAATAAAACTGAAAATTAATATTATTTTGTTTATAGAATACTTTCATCTTCAATTTAATAAAATTATAGTTAAAATATGGCGAATCTACACTCGAATACGCAATAGAATGAAAAATTATCTGCTCAGTACCCTGTCAGAAAAATTTTATATGTAGATATCTGTTAGCTCGTCGTTTGGTTGTAACGTACCATTTTATCATCGCTGAAGTATCTTTTTATATGTATATTACAATGTGGTATCACGTGTTTATAATTTCCAAACATGATAGTGTGATCACTTTGGTGTATGATGTACCAAAATTGGATTCAACACTACAAAAAATGTTATTTTATGTGACCATGTTTTTGTGATAACATTAAAAATCATCACATAAAATTAGATTATATGAGGAAATAGTTTTTTCTCACAATAATTATTACATAATGTGATGAAATTTTTTCCTCATAAATGAATATATAATATGTGAGGAAATTAGTTTTTCATCACATAATAGTAATATATTTCCTCACAAAGGCTAAACATTAATGTGATAGATAAAATCCTCACATATAGTTAATAAATTTCCTAATAATAAATTTTTATTTGACGAAAAATCCTCACATAAATAAAAGAGAAGCTGTCGACATTAACCAATAATATGTATGTTACCCTCGGGATTCTCGGCTAACGGTAAAATAACCCGCGGAGGGAAGATGACCCGCGATGGAGAAGGCGGGAAAGAAGAAACGAGGGAATCGGGAAAACTCCTTCGCACGCTCGAGGAAGTCCTTCACGTCAAGGAAGCTCAGAATCCCCGAGAAGCGCAAAGAGGAAGAGAGGGGAAGGCTGATCGGGCAAAAAGGATGGGGTAAAACTGGAAATGATGATTTGGGCAATCTGGTCGGGGAGGTGTCGGTTGACCCGAGCAAGTAGGCTTGAAGGAAGGTGAAAACGAATGAAGGGACACGCCCAAGAAAGAAGAGCCCGACTAGAGTAGGTTTACACCAAGAAGAGAGGAACGAGGTAAGAGCAAAAGAAAGAGAGAAGAACGTGGGTTAAGTGGGGAGACCACAATCCCACGCGATGCCCGCGGGAAAGGCGGGTTGGAGGAAGATCAGGTCAGGGCGACGAAACTCAGAGTTATTATAAAAGGTAACGGTTGGGTTAGTCCCAGGTACGCACACTTTAAAGAAAAACTGTTCTTGCTAAGCCTAGTACCTATCTTACTCCGTTAATAGCAAAACTAACTTAAGCATCGGAGGGGCGTCGCCGGCAACCACCCCGGCCCCCTCTAACGTTTTTTCTTGGTTTGTGAGTGTCAGGCAAAGGGATCATCGACGTTGGTTCAGAGAAACGCGCGAGTTCGTCAGTTACCAAAGGTCGCTTTCCACAGAACACATCATTGGCGCCGTTTGCGGGA
Source organism: Craterostigma plantagineum (assembly GCA_027422505.1). Lineage (NCBI taxonomy): Eukaryota > Viridiplantae > Streptophyta > Magnoliopsida > Lamiales > Linderniaceae > Craterostigma > Craterostigma plantagineum. The sequence goes on along the minus strand of JAPQWV010000583.1, from coordinate 127,392 downwards.
ACGTATATTCCCAGAAACAAAACATGATGGATTCTGCAAACGACCCCCAATCACCATTGAGGGAAGAGGTGCTCACAGCGGAAGAGATTGAGAGAAGGCTGAGAGAGTCGTTCAACGCGGAATTGGGAAAATTAAGAGCTGAAGTTGAGATGCTGAGGGCGCAGCGGACCCGAAAAACCCGCTATGATTCGCCGCGAGAAGACGAAACTGAAGAGGAGGAGGCCGAACGGTTGCGAAGGGAAGCAGAGGTTCCTCACACCGAGGAGCAAAACAAGGAAGCGAAGGAAAAAACATTGAGGGCAGAGATCAATGCCCTACGAGCAGAGAAGAGAAGGGGTGCAACCGAGCAGATAGCCGAGTGGGAGCAATGAAGGACGAAATTCGAACCCTTAAGGAATTGGCTATCCCGAAGGTACCTCTCCCAGTGCAAAGGGGATCTCCCTTCTCGGATGAGGTCGCTTGGGCCCCCTTGCCTAACAACTTCCGGTTTCCCGACATGAGCAAATACGATGGCTTGGGACCGCCCGAGGATCATTTGGCCAGCTTTGAGGGTAACGCCGCGCTGTACCAGCTAGAAGACGAGATTAAATGTTGAGTGTTCGCTACAACTTTAGCCAGAGGAGCCCAGCAATGGTTCACCATGCTACCTGCGGGGGAGATCCGCAACTTCACGGACTTCACCCGTTCCTTCCTAAGGCAATTCTCGAGCAGTCGGAGAAGGCCTTGCTCGGCGGTAAATTTGTTGAATATGCGGCCAGGAGATCAGGAGAACTTACAAGACTACTTCAAAAGGTTCAACAAAGTTATGATGGAAGTGTCCACAGCCGCTCCGGGCCTGTTGATCGGAGCCTTCCATAACAAGTTGAAAGAAGGAGACCTCTTCAGATGGCTAGTGAAGAAATACCCGACCGGGTCGAAAAGTACGTGAGGGTGGAAGAGGCACACGGTTTCAAAAAGGGAGACAAGAAGCGGGCGATCGGGACGGTAGATGTCGCTCGCGAACCAGCCCGCCTCCGAACTTTAAGGAGGAAAACCCCCGACGGGAAATCCCGAGATTGCCCCCGACCAGCAACACCCGATGGAAGGTAAGCAAAACGAGGGCGTTAGAAATGTGCGAAGGACGGTACTTCATAAAGAAACCCTTTGAAAGCAGAAATGAACCAAGGAACCTCGCTTCGGGAGAGTACTGCGAGTTTCATCGCGAGTATGGCCACACGACCGAAGGATGTTGTCACTTGAACGATGAGCTGGAGATACTGGTAGTGGCAAACCCGATGCCCGAGCTGAGTTCATAGAGGAGGAAGGAGGAAACGTTCCCTGAAAGTACCCTCAGAGGGAACTCAAACAAGAAATGGGAGGGAGGCCGCCCTATGGGAAGGGCCGGCGCCCTGAAAAATACCAGCGGCCCTCGAGGCGATACCAACGATGCGTGACACGCTCGAATACTAACAAGTGTACTAGGTCGTGCAAGTAGTATAAAATGGACAAGTCCAAGTATCGATCCACGAGGACAGCTCGATTAATTTAAGATATTATTCTGAAATTTAATTTAGACTAAAACAAGTTTTTATATTTTGTGGATTTAATACAATAAAATGCAAATAAAAAAATTAACATAATTAAAGCAAGAAAGAAAATGAATAAATTAACGACGGATGTGGTCAAGGCACGTGCTCGGCACAAAATATTCCTACGTATTCATACGACTGATTTTTATCTAAACAATATAAATCTAGTTAAGGTAGAAATCCCTAAAATAATCGCTACTCGTTTGTCCCGCAATAACGATTCTATGCGAAAGTGAACCAATCAACTATATGTCTATATGACTGTAATTACCCCGCACGCATTCGACTTTATGAATTTCCCCGAGTTTAGACGCTTTCGGCGCCTAAGGTCTCGAAAACCACACAGACGAAACCGAATTCCATTCTGGTCGGTTTTACGTCGTGGTACTCGCTATCTATTGTTCTAACCGGTCTAATCACTTTGTCCGTCTCATAAACCAATCAAATGTCATGCACATGTTGATCAGACATACGCAAGCATTAAACACAGATAACGAACACGTAACTTAAATCATACGATTAAATAAAATACAAACAACACCAACACGCAATTATAGTTCAGCCTAACACGCCCTTAACCACACAAGTAAATTAAACTAACATATTACTTAGCAAAACGAAGGTTTAAACATAACGAAAACAGTAAAACGAAAGATAGAATAATTACGTCCCTCACAGTACTTTTGTCGAACGGTTGGTGGGCGACTGAGAAGCGCCTTGGACCCTCGGCTCGTTTCTTGACTCCTGAGTCGTTATCAGCCGTGCCGCCAAGAATATCGCCCTCGTAGGTATATGCTCGTTTGTATGGCCTAAGCTCCGGCGTGGGTTTTTTTGGGTTGCGTGCCCAACTTTAAGTGGTCTGAGAGATGGATGCTCGTGATGAAACTGGGAGCTGCCTGGTTGTAGGTGAATCTTCCGTTGGTAGCGGGATGTGGCTTTTGGGTTTGAGGTGCTTAAGCGTGAGGTGCGTGCTTCCCTTAGAGCTGCCTGCTTTGCTTGATGGATGGTAATGAAGTGAGTTGATTGGTTGGTGAGGTGAAGAGACGATGAGGGATGCTTCAGCTGCTCACTTCGTTGAGTGCTCTGCCAAATATTCTTTTCGTGGCCTTGAGCTTGAGCTTTGGAGAATAATATTACGTTGTGTTTTCAGCTCCGTACTCTCTCCCCTCTCATGTACGTGAAGGCTGTTGTTTATAGGTGATTTAGAGCAAAGTTGGTCAATCCCATCTTAATCATTGCGCAGCCTTCTCTTGGTATTTGTTTCTATTTTCCATCCTTGAGCACATTGAAATCTTCGAGCAGCCAAAGAAAAAGATTTTTCTTCCTTCAATAAATGTCTTGAGCCGTGTGTGAATCTTCATATGTTGGTTCCTCTTTTGTCATATGCGAATGAAACCAAAACCCAGCTTCCCACTTGATTGAATGAGTCAGCTTATGGTGGCTTCCAATAATTGTCTACAAACGTGATATTCCCACAGTATATTTATCTCTTTTTCTTTTATCTTTTGCTCACATAAATGCCACATGAGTAATGAAATGTAATCGTGGGATATTTGAAGATAATTCGATAAATAATACTAATAGCACGCTTTTACGGGGATTAAAATTACTTAAAATCCTAACTTATCAACAACCCCCAAACTAGCTTCGATCGTCCTCGATCATAAAGCGGAATGAAACTAAATCAAGTTAGGATTTTACGATGTCACTAAATAAATTCTCATGTTTATTCTCAGAAAATCAAAAGGACAATCTGTCGAAATCGTCATCAACTAATGAGTGATCCAGCTAAACACGAGACATAAAATGATAGTTCGCAATCATATAATCGCACAAAAATATTTTCAGATCCTAACACGTATCAAGTGACAACTCTCACATGGATCGTTCAATTCGCTCGAAGTGTTTAATGGGATCTGTATCAAAGCTCTCAACTCACAACATAGAATGATATTACTCTATGCTTGCAAATATATCACATCAATTCACATTGTAGATATCGTGACGAATCAAAAGGTCTTTATCAAGGTTGTAGTGGGACTCAGGGTAATAAGGGTGTGACATATGGGATGAGTGAGGTAATATGGTCAAGCATGAGTTACTAAATCGCTTTTCCCGTCTATACTCTATAGCACAAAATACGACTCAAACAATGGAGACTCATACTACTATAAAAACAACTCAAAAATATAACTAAGAACTCAAGAAAATAATTCTAAAAAAAATCTATTGTAACTTTTTTTTTTTCAAAGACAATATATATTTTTTTCTCTCCTTTTTTTTCTCTTTTTTTTTCGAAATATTTTTTGTTCTTCTTTTTTTTTCAATCTCTCTTTTTTTTTTCTGTTTTTTTTTCTTCAAATAAATAAAATAACGCAACCACATATAACATGTCCTAATCGTCTTTCCTCTAAATTAATAGACTCAATATTCTAAAGCGACTAGTAGGCTAACATGCTGACAATGGTTCGAGGATGAAGGATAAAATGACAGGATAAACGGCTAAATATCGTGGCTCCAAATCAAAGAATAAGGCTAATAAGGCTCAAAGGGGCTGACTAACTGATAGATATGTTGGGCACGGAGATATTTAGGCCAGTGACTCATCCTAAGTGCCTTTATCATTTTTCGTACACAAAAATCCACAGTGCTATCGACATGCATAACAGAGCAAGTTCAAAAATATTCAGACTATGCGTGGCACTCATGAAAAACAAATCGAGCAAGTATTGTGTTGCTCTAATTTTTTTTTTCGGCTCAAAACTCACAATATTTTCCGGGTTTGTGTCTCATGATACGTACTATTCTTCTGAAGCAATCAATGTGATCAGATAATCATGCTAATATCACAACACGTAACATGCAAGATTTTCACACACAATTAGTTAAATCTTATCTCGACACCAGAAAAAATTTAAAAATTTTCATCGTCGACAGGAGATTTCACAAGTAAAGTTCAAATCATAACCTTGATCAGTTAAACTAGCTAATAAATCTAAGAGATCGATATCATATAAAATCTAGCATGTGTCACCCCACCCCCAAACTAATTATCACATTGTCCCCAATGTGTAAAAATTTAAAGCAGATAGAGAGTTTAAGTGACACTGCCCTGAATAATGCGTTGATCGATGCGGGATGTGAGAAGATTTTAGTTCCTTCATAAGATCAAGCTAGCTCGCGAACACACCACCCCCAAACTGATTATGAGCCTGCGAGGAAACGTAACTAGACGGCACCGTGATTCGAATTGTGAAAATAAATTCAAAAGCAAAACACACTTAATAAAACGCGATACGATAAATATAAGACTCGAATACGAAATAAAACAGTAACACATAGATAGTACTTGGGTTGCCTCCCAAGAAGCGCTCATTTTATAGTCGGTAGTTCGACTCCTGTTCGAATTGATGGTTGACGATTCTGTATGTTCAGAAGAAGTACTGAACATTTTGATTTCACCTTTTTGGAGAGGAGTTTGATCTCGGAGTGATATAGCTTCATGTGGTTGCAGTCTTTAAACTCTCTCCATAGGTCGACTTTCGGATCCCAACTAATGTAAAAATCAACGATCACCAGCGTCTTAACAAATTCCTCCGTGACTATGCTCTTCGAGTGATCTATTGAATTCATAGCCGCTCGTAGAAACGGATCAAAACTCTCAGGTTCCATCTTTCTCTTCTCCACAAAATTGTATGATGCAAATTCCTCACTTTTGTCGTTCGCTCAATATCTTGGTGAACTACGCAGTCAACGACTTTAAAACTCTCGCACCACTTGATTTTGACAACGGCCTTGTCGGTTGGAAGCATATGCTCGGCAATTTTCTGATCAATAGATGATTCGGGTTCTTCTTTCGACGTCGCATGACTAGGAATATCCTCAAGGACTTCCGGAAGGCTCGGCTTTGTCGGAATGGAATCTACAGTAGCCTCTGCAGGTTGATCGGCTTTTTCTAGTTCGATCTCATCTTCATTTTCATTTAGTTCCAACATTGGTTCTCGTGATGTTTCATAGCCCAGCTGAATGACTTCTGTGTCCTCTTTCGGATTTGTCTCTGTGTCGCTCGTGAGTGCAAAAACTGCATTCTTAAGTTTTTCCACTTGCAATGCCAAACTCTTCATCGTCGCTTCTAAACTGTTAGAGCTCGTATTGACAAAGCTGTTTGAATTCCGATATCGCTCTTCAGTTTGTCGACCCTGTTCAGCCAGTCTCTCGAGCGCTTTCTCCCATGGGGCTTTCTCTTTTTGAGGCGATGAACTATAATTAGCCGAAAAATAATCTGAGCAGTCGCCTTCGTCTGAGTATTGCATGTTGTTATAACATGTTTGTGGATAATTTTGGTTGAATTGCGGTACATGGTCTGCAGAATATGATGCTCTCGTAGAATCTTCGTACCGATAATCCCAATATTTTGTGTTGTCAGGTGCTTCATAGTGATTATTCTCCCCTCGCCCGACGTACCATCCGAGAGGTTTATACTTGCATTGACTAGTGAGATGTGAAAATCCACACCAGTCGCATTCTAGTTCATCATCGAATGTCTCATAGGATTCGGGAGAGTATCGTGAATATCGTTCCATCTGGAAAACACAAACGAGAAGATGAGAGTATCACTAATAATAATAATAATAATAATAGTAATAATAATAAAAATAATAATAATAATAAATGACAAGGATGACGATGATGATGATAATATTTAAAAAATAAAAATAAAAACGTCTACACTAAAATAAACAGAATAAATCTTCAGCTGTCCCCGGCAACGGCGCCAAAAACTTGGCACACTCGAATACTAGCAAGTGTACTAGGTCGTGCAAGTAGTATAAAATGGACAAGTCCAAGTATCGATCCACGAGGACAGCTCGATTAATTTAAGATATTATTCTGAAATTTAATTTAGACTAAAACAAGTTTTGATATTTTGTGGATTTAATAAAATAAAATGCAAATAAAAAAATTAACATAATTAAAGCAAGAAAGAAAATGAATAAATTAACGACGGATGTGGTCAAGGCACGTGCTCGGCACAATATATTCCTACGTATTCATACGACTGATTTTTATCTAAACAATATAAATCTAGTTAAGGTAGAAATCCCTAAAATAATCGCTACTCGTTTGTCCCGCAATAACGATTCTATGCGAAAGTGAACCAATCAACTATATGTCTATATGACTGTAGTTACCCCGCACGCATTCGACTTTATGAATTTCCCCGAGTTTAGACACTTTCGGCGCCTAAGGTCTCGGAAACCACACAGACGAAACCGAATTCCATTTCTGGTCGGTTTTACGTCGTGGTACTCGCTATCTATTGTTCTAACCGGTCTAATCACTTTGTCCGTCTCATAAACCAATCAAAGGTCATGCATATGTTGATCAGACATACGCAAGCATTAAACACAGATAACGAACACGTAACTTAAATCATACGATTAAATAAAATACAAACAACACCAACACGCAATTAGTTCAGCCTAACACGCCCTTAACCACACAAGTAAATTAAACTAACATATTACTTAGCAAAACGAAGGTTTAAACATAACGAAAACAGTAAAACGAAAGATAGAATAATTATGTCCCTCACAGTACTTTTGTCGAACGGTTGGTGGGCGACTGAGAAGCGCCTTGGACCCTCGGCTCGTTTCTTGACTCCTGAGTCGTTATCAGCCGCGCCGCCAAGAATATCGCCCTCGTAGGTATATGCTCGTTTGTATGGCCTAAGCTCCGGCGTGGGTTTTTTTGGGTTGCGTGCCCAACTTTAAGTGGTCTGAGAGATGGATGCTCGTGATGAAACTGGGAGCTGCCTGGTTGTAGGTGAATCTTCCGTTGGTAGCGGGATGTGGCTTTTGGGTTTGAGGTGCTTAAGCGTGAGGTGCGTGCTTCCCTTAGAGCTGCCTGCTTTGCTTGATGGATGGTAATGAAGTGAGTTGATTGGTTGGTGAGGTGAAGAGACGATGAGGGATGCTTCAGCTGCTCACTTCGTTGAGTGCTCTGCCAAATATTCTTTTCGTGGCCTTGAGCTTGAGCTTTGGAGAATAATATTACGTTGTGTTTTCAGCTCCGTAATCTCTCCCCTCTCATGTACGTGAAGGCTGTTGTTTATAGGTGATTAAGAGCAAAGTTGGTCAATCCCATCTTAATCATTGCGCAGCCTTCTCTTGGTATTTGTTTCTATTTTCCATCCTTGAGCACATTGAAATCTTCGAGCAGCCAAAGAAAAAGATTTTTCTTCCTTCAATAAATATCTTGAGCCGTGTGTGAATCTTCATATGTTGGTTCCTCTTTTGTCATATGCGAATGAAACCAAAACCCAGCTTCCCACTTGATTGAATGAGTCAGCTTATGGTGGCTTCCAATAATTGTCTACAAACGTGATATTCCCACAGTATATTTATCTCTTTTTCTTTTATCTTTTGCTCACATAAATGCCACATGAGTAATGAAATGTAATCGTGGGATATTTGAAGATAATTCGATAAATAATAACTAATAGCACGCTTTTACGGGGATTAAAATTACTTAAAATCCTAACTTATCAATGCGGATCGAGCCACAGAGGGAAGCCAAGGCTGGTCGGAGACAGGATGACCATCGGCGCACGCCCGAGCGTAGCTGAACACCCAAAAACCTTATGCGCCCCCTCGACGGATCAGTATGATATCGGGCGGACCTTCGATCGGAGATTCGAACAGAGTTAGGAAGGCTGAAGTGAGAAAATTAGAGAGCTGGGAGATAACCCCGGGAAAGAGGCGTACGGGACCCACCATATCATTCGGGCCGGAAGACTTCCATGGAGGAGATGATACACACGAGGATGCCCTGGTCATCCGGGCAGAGATAGCTAATCACGACATGGGGAGGGTGTTCGTCGACAATGGGAGCTCGGTGAATATCATCTTCAAGGAGACAATGAATCAGATGGAGTTAGGGGAGTACCATGTGGACTCGGTAGAGACAGCCCTGTTCGGATTCACGGGGCATACAATCGAGGCCGTAGGGTTGATACGGTTACCCTTGACCCTCGGATCGGGCGAGCTGAAGAAGACCAGGATCACTTCCTTCCTGGTGGTCGATATGTCCTCCTCTTACAACGTCATACTAGGCCACCAACCCTGAGTTCGTTTGCGGCAATTGCTTCAGCCCTGCATCAAAAAATGAAATTCCCCGTTGGGAACCAAGTGGGGGAAGTGCTAGGGGATAGGAAGATAGCACACAAATGCTACGTGGAAGAGGTAAGGGTTGAGCTGAAATCGTTGAAGAGCCGCCGATACAATCACCCTCGGAATCGCGAAGATCCTTTACTATACACACGTCTCAGGGATTGACAGCCGAGGAAGAGATGGAGGAGGTCATGATCCGATCTCCTTCAGGAACGATCAAGATACCCCGAGATCTACCTGCCGAATTAAAAAAGGATCTTATCGAGCAGTTGAAGAAGAATGAGGATGTGTTCGTCTGGAGCGAACGAACTGACAGTGGTACCCCGAGAAGTGAGGGAACATCGGCTAAACATCTCCCACACCGTCCGTCCTGTTTTTCAGAAGACGAGACATTTAGGAGCCCATAAAGATGCGATAGTGAGAGAGCAGGTCAGGGATCTTCTCAAAGCAGGATATATCCGAGAAGTCCAGTTCCCAACCTGGCTCTCGAATGTTGTCTTAGTTCCCAAATCGGGTGGGAAATGGCGAATGTGCGTGGACTTCATTGACTTAAACAAGGCGTGCCTCAAGGATTGCTACCCCCTGCCACGGATCGATCAGCTGATCGATCTACGGAAGAGCATGAATTATCATGTTTTCTCGATGCCTTCCAAGGCTATCATCAGATCGGGTTGGCGGAAGCGGACCAAACCAAAGTCAGCTTCATCACATCCGAGGGGACCTTTTGCTACGTGGTCATGCCCTTCGGACTGAAGAACGCGGGGGCCACATACCAAAGACTTATGGATCAAGTGTTCAAAAATCAGATCGGGAGAAATGTGGAGGTGTATGTAGATGACATCTTGATAAAATCCAAGACACAAAATAGCTTTTCGGCGGACATTCGGGAAACTTTTTCTATGGCCAGAAGGTATGGGCTGAAATTGTACCCCGCCAAGTGCACGTTCGGTATTCGATCGGGAAAATTCTTAGGGTACATGGTCACTAGATCGGGAATCGAGGCTAACCCCGATACGGTGAAGTCCATTGCAGACATGGCATCGCCTAAGATGCTCAATGATGTCCAAGGATTGACGGGAAGGATCACGGCATTGTCCCGATTTATCTCTCGATCGGGCGAGCGAAGCATGCCATTCTTCAGGGTGTTGCGGAAAGTAAAGAACTTCGAGTGGATGCCCGAGTGTGAAAAAGCCTTTTAGGAATTGAAAGAATATTTGAATGAGCTACCGGTGTTGAATAAACCAAAGACCGTAGAGGAGCTAACAGTCTATCTTTCCACCACTCCCCGAGCAATCAGCTCTGTTTTGGTCAGGGAGGAAGACAATGTACAAAAGCTGATTTACTTCGTCAGCCACATTTTAAAAGGAGCAGAGACCCGATATTCATCACAAGAGAAGCACTGGCATTGGTGGTCACGGCGCGGAAGCTGAGGCTCTACTTCCTTTCTCACCCGGTCGTGGTGTTGATAAACAGCCCATTGTGTACCATCGTGACCCGGCCCGATGTATCAGGAAGATCAATCAAGTGGGTGACTGAGCTGGGAGAGTATGACATTCAGTTTAAGGCCCGAGTAGCTATCAAAGCTCAAGCCTTGACAGATTTCATTGTCGAGATGGTGGAAGAAGGACCTGCAGAGATGTGGAAGGTTTATGTGGACGGGTCCTCTTGTCAGTAAGGAAATGGCATTGGACTTGTGATTATATCACCCTGGGGGGAAGAGACCAGCTTGGGAGTAAGGTTAGACTTCCGAGCATCCAACAACGAGGCGGAGTACGAGGCATTGCTGCTCGGGATAAGGACGGCTGGTAGGATGGGATTAACTCGAGTGACCTTCTATTCTGACTCGCAGCTGGTGGTCCAGCACACAGAGGAAAATTTTGCCATTAAAGAAGAAAGACTAGCTGAGTATGCGAAGGCCTTTGAGAAGCTGAAAGGAAAGTTTGAGGAATTCAAGCTAGTGCTCATCAATCGAAGGGAGAATGAAAAGGCAGACTGCATCGCCAAGTGGGCCAGCGTGTTAAATTCGCCCGAGGAAGGAGTAAGGACAGGACGGGCCCCGCAAATTCACCAGATAGAAGGAAGGAAGAAAATTAACCCCGAGGATTGGCGATACGACATCTGCCGATACCTGGAAGAGCAAGTACTTCTCGAGGAGAGGGTCCAGGCCCGAACGACCCACAAAAGGACGAGCTACTTCACACTCATCGACAGGGTCTTGTTCAAAAGATCTTACACGGGCCCCCTGCTGAGATGCCTATCTAAGGAGGAGTCCGAGGAGGTTTTGGTGGATATCCAAGAAGGAAGTTGCGGGAGTCACATCGGGGGAATGGCGCTAGCGCACAAAGCTATGCTGGCAGGTTTCTTATGGCCGACCATGAAATCAGACTCGATCAGGATGGTGAGGGGTTGTTACCGATGTCAAAAACAAGCGAACCTGCAAAGAGCTCCTACGGAGATGATGAAAGCGGTCGTGCCATCCTGCCCGTTCGATCAATGGGGTTTAGACATCGCGGGCCATTCGAGGGAAATGCCAGGCAGAAAAGGTTTCTCTTAGTGGCTGTCGATTATTTCTCCAAATGGGTCGAGGCTGAAGCGCTGGTTCAAATCACAGGAGCGGCAGTCATTTCTTTCGTGTGGAAAAATATACTATGTCGATTCGGCATCCCGAGGAGGTTAATAAGCGATAATGGAAGGCAATTCAGCGGGCGCAGATTAAAAGAGTGGTGCACTGGCTACGGAATCGAGCAAGTATTCACCTCCGTGGCCCATCCCCAAAGTAATGGCCAAGTGGAGATAACGAATCAGACCATCGTTCTGGCTTTGAAGGTCCGATTGGATGGGCTGAAAAGAGCATGGTTCAATGAGCTGCAAAGCATGCTTTGGTCCTACAGAACCACGCCTCGAGTCGGAAACAAGGAGACCCCGTTCAGCCTGGTGTACGGAAGTGAAGCGGTGTTACCGGTCGAGGTATGGCAGGGAAGTGCTCGGGTAATGGGATACTTGGAAGAGAATGATCAGCTCCGTGCAGACGAGCTCAACCTAATCGAAGAAGGAAGATAGAAGGATGCACTGGAGATGGCAGCGTATCAAAGGAAGATTACTCGCGCGCACAACCGAAGGGTATGCTTGAAAAGGTTCGAGGAAGGTGACCTTGTCATGAAGGAGATACAACACAAAGGAGAAAGAGGGAAACTCGACCCGAAATATGAAGGGCCGGGGAGGCTGCCTACTACCTGGAAGACATGGAAGAAAGAAAGTTGGAAAAACCACACAATGCTCGGCATTTGAGGAAATACTACCCCTGAGAGACCGAGCTCCTATCCTATTCTATCCTATTTTATTATGTTATTCATTGTTTGCTTTGTTTTCGGTTTGCATGATTCCGCTTGATTATTTCCTGTTTCGCGAATGCGCTATTGAATGAAGTTATTTATTTTTGTAAAGTATGAAAAGATCTCGATCAAGACCTTGGAAGAAACAAGGTTAAATGATTTTCGCCATCGAGAAGAGATCTCGATCAAGACCTTGCAAGAAACAATGTTAAATGATTTTCGCCATCGAGAAGAGATCTCGATCACGACCTTGGAAGAAACAAGGTTAAATGATTTTCGCCATCGAGAAGAGATATCGATCAAGACCTTGGAAGAAACAAGGTTAAATGATTTTGCCATCGAGAAGAGATCTCGACTAGGACCTTGAAAGAAACAAGGTTAAACGATTTTCGCCGAATAGAGGACGTCGACACCAAGAAGCGATCTCGATCAAAGTCAACTTACAATTTTTGCAGATTAAATAATTTCGCCCTCGAGGAGACTTCAAGCAAGGCCAAGAAATAAATAAAAGAGATAATAAACAAAGCCTTGCGACCACTAACATCGATAAAACGACAAAAAACGTAGAGTAGTGAAACAAAAATGAATACTACGACCCAGAGCCCCGAGCATAAGGGGTGCCCGAGTGTCTCATTCCTGGAGAAATAATAGCTTCTCGAGCACCGAGGACCTTTTTCCGGCGCAGTTCAGAAATTCCGCTCAGGCAAGGGGAGAAAGCCCGCCTCGCGTACCTCGAAATCCTGGTGCTGGCCGCTACATCGTCAGGTCTCGAGCGAAGCTTTGGACCTCTGCTCGGGATTCAGCCAGTAACTCCTTCAACCTAGCGGTTTCTCGATCTTTCTCACTTCAGAAAGTCGTCAGTCGGGAGCTGGCGTCCTCATAGTAGCGAATCAAGCTGCGTTGTTGGGAGTGACGCCGAAGTCCCTCGCAGGAAAGCGAATAGGACCAGAAAGAAGGTTAGTAAGGCTGAAAGAGGAAAGACAGGAAGCAAAATTAAAAGTAACCCACCTGACTCTGGGACAGGGCCCACTGGTCCCAAAGCTCGGGATCAAAAAATCTCGCCAGACGCCGCTTTTCGTCAGGTCCTAGGAAGCTCTCCATGAACTGACGAGAGGAAATACCATCAGTTTCTAGAAGATAACGCGGAGTAGGTCGAGATCTCCCTGATGAGGGTTCTCCTCGGGAAGGAGGGGTTACGGCGACTTGGCCCTCCCTGTGCGGAATCCGCATTCACGTCTGAGGTAAAACCTGCCGCCTCCTCCCATAGATCCCAAAGAGGACGAACTGGCGGATCTAAACCTGGGGCAGGCGGAGATTCCTCATAAGGTGATTAGGCGCTATTCTATGATCCATCGAAAAGCTGGGCAAGAAGCACAAACCTCAGAAGATAAGGAACATTGGCATATTACGAGTCAGGCGAAGAAAAGAGAGTACCCACGGCGGGGGATAATATGACCTGAAAGAGATAAATTCGATGAAGCTCAATATGGAGAGGATGAGGATAATAGATTGAACAATAGCCGATAAGGAAGGAACCAGTAAACGTTGGACTTTGAGAATTCGAAAATTTAAAACAAGGAAGGCAAAGTTTAAGGACGTAATGACCGTTGACTAACGTTCGGAAAGGCGCTCAAACAAATGATGGAACACCTGGAATAGTGCTCGATTTCCTTTATATAAAAGGAATAAATTTTATGTATATTTTTGTATAGTCTAACTAATATAGTTTAGATAGTCACGCGACTTAGGAGTAAACTAAGTAGTAGAAGGCAGGGCGCCACATGGACTATATAGGTTCATGGTGCGCCAAGTCAAGTTCTATGCCGCACATGACCTTTAGATGGCTCTAGAGAGCAATATGAAGAAGGTCAACATGACCGCTCCACACAATCAAGGACCTGAGGTCGAAGGGTTTCCCAACAATCACATACACGTTAGTCAGTTCTGGCAATCACCTACCACAATTCAATTGTAAAAAAGAATAGGTTGATGCTGAAGACTGAAGTCAACAAGTTCTGTGATGGGACGCTCAAAGTAATCAAGAAGAATATAGAGAAGAGTTTGTAAGAAATCAACAGAGAGACCATGTTGAACCTTCACAGGTTCGTGAAAGAACAACCGCTTCTGATGGAGCTACTTGAAGCTATTGAGGAGCGACTAGAGTTGAGGAACGCTATTAGAAACTACGAGAATGCGCTGGGCTTGCGCAGGTCATACTATTCCCGATGAGGACAGATAGCACGGAAGAGCAATCAAGCACAAATGGGGAGAATGTAAAGTACGCTTTTAGTTGTGCTTTGATGTTGTCCTTGTAATTAGGGGTTTTTATTGTATTTATCCTTAGATTAGGACTTAAGTTGTATTTATACCAAGTTTGTTTGGTATAAATAATCTTGTACACATTTGAGCTTAAAAGAGAAAACAGTTGAATTGATCCGAAAGGCTTGCAAAGCATACTAGAGAGAGAAATTAAGAAAACACCTTCTCACACTAAGATCTCTCTCACGAGGAAAAAAGAAGGTTTGCGATCGAACTTCAATTTGAATCAAATTCACATCGTAAATCTTATATATCTTGCCTAGGTTTAAACGAGTTGATATTCAAGGACCTAACAACGTGCATGCACTGAGGGTGAGTATCACTCCATATTGTCGATAAGGAGTCCATTTTTAGGAGAGTACATTTTTAGGTGCACGATTTCAGGGGGAGAAAACTTATCGTGACATATATACAGATATGTATACATATACATATATATATATATATATATTGTGGTTTGCTATGGTGCCCACCTACCGTGAGAAACCACCGTGAGCACCATAAGCAAATCTCTCAATTTTTGCTTTATTTCGATTTACAACGCCATCAACACCTCCGTAGACCCTCTCATATCCTAACATAAATCGTCATCTCCAACACGTTAAGTTTTGAGAAAATTTATATTATTATTCACATGTAGACGACGTACCGATGTGATGATTTTCTTAAAAATTAACGTGTTGTAGATGGCGATTTATGTTAGCAATGGATATGAGAGGGTCTACGGAGATGTTGATGGCGTTGGAAATCGAAATAAAGCAAAAAAATTGAGAGATTTGCTTATGATGCTCACGGTAGGTGGGCACCATAACAAACCTCTATATATTAATTACGATAATACATATGTGAAGATAAAATTATATGCCTAAGAGGGGGGGTGAATTACGCTTTATAAAATTTTGCTTCTTCATTGCAAGAATCCTACGATGTAAATCCTAGATATGCCTACTTATGCAAGTGTATGATGCCTGCTATATCTTAGTTACGTCAGATGTGTATTGGTTCTGTCTCACAGGAAAAAGGAAATAACTGAAAAGTAAAAGCGAGACAGGAAGGTTATATCCCCAACTGGGGTTTCCTCCTCCCCTTGAGGTTTACTTATCAAGAATTTAATCAATCACTATAGTGTCACCTTAGCTGGTTACAAATTCGATTAGTGGTCCCAATACACAACTGAAACAAGTCGCACACTAGACATTATAATCTCCAATTCCTGAAAGGAAACAGCTCGCTACCGAAGGGCCTCCAGAACTTGTCCTTCCCTTCAGGTGC
Source organism: Craterostigma plantagineum (assembly GCA_027422505.1). Classification (NCBI taxonomy): domain Eukaryota; kingdom Viridiplantae; phylum Streptophyta; class Magnoliopsida; order Lamiales; family Linderniaceae; genus Craterostigma; species Craterostigma plantagineum. Next base: position 111,729 of record JAPQWV010000583.1, on the reverse strand, counting down.
CGTAAAAATCAACCTTGCCTCTTCGTGTATTGCTCATGTCCGAAAACAACACTTCCGAAGACAACACGTCCGAAGACAGCATATAGGGATGGAGGGTGGTGATAAGGATGAATCACTCGTGCAATGATGGAATCGCAAGTTAAAGCTCAGGTCGGCAGAAGGTGATCACAGGTGTCCGCTCAAACAACCACAATGTTGAATGCAACTTAGAATTGTGATTTGATTTAATTAGCTGTCCTTGTAATTAAAAGCTTTATTTGTATTTGTCCTTAGTTTAGGACTTGTTTGATATTTATACCAAGTTTATTTGGTATAAATAGGATTGTAAAGAATGAGCTTAATAGAAAAATTTAGTCAATTGATCTTAAAGGCTTGCAAATCATATTCTAGAGAGAGAAAGTAAGAAAACACTTTCTCACACTAAGAATTCTCTCTCACGAGTGAAAAAGAGATTTTCGATCTAAGGTTTAGTCTCCATAATTCTCATCGAAAATCTGAGATTTCTAGCCTACGATTGATAGAGTTGATAATCGAGGAGCTAACAATTGGTATCGGATCAGATTCGAACTGTTTTGAATCTAAATTGTTAGAGTTCATATCGAAATTTAATTCTGAAACTGTTTTGTGCGAAGAAAAGTTGGCGCGAAAACGAATTTCGATCTGATTTGATTAATTCTGTGGTTATCTGATTTGAATTTGATGTTTTTTGCTCGTCTAAGTAGTATAAATTTATTAGGATTATTAGCAATCAGAATCATCATTTAGACTGAATATTTGATACTGAGATTATACTGATTGCGCGAAGAACAGTGTGAACATGTTCTGGTTTCTGCTAAATTGAACATTATTTGCTTCAAACATGTTTAATATTCTGTTTGTGAGCAACCCTTAGCTGATTTCGAGCATATACTTGTAGTTTCATCGATTAATTTTCAGTATATGTCTGAATTCAGTGTTAAATCGTATTCTATGACTATTTGTGCGATATTTATTTTCTCGCTAAGTTCTTCGATCAGATCTATTTTCTCGATCGAAAAACTTCGTGCTAAAATAATTTTAATTAGAATACTAATTTGCTACTGAAATTGCTGCTGTCAAGAACGTCTTTAGTAGAAAAATTTTTCGAGAGCTATTTTCGACGAGAATTGACTATTTTGACCCCCGCGTAAAACTTCTTCTCTCGAAAAATTTCTCGGTCAGACATCCTTGTTTGACTTTGGGATAAAAATAACTTTTGCTCGTAAAATTTTTCGGTCAACCTATTGTTTCCAGACGACCAAAATTAATTAACGCATCGAAAAACTTTTTCGACCGCCAGGTTTCGAGCCAATACTTTGAAAAAGGTTACGTTTTGAATTCAAGTCAACAAAATTTTTCGACAGTTAAAAATTTCAATTATTATTTTTCGCTTGAAAAATCTATCTCAAACAGTATTTGGTGCGCAAAAAATAGTTATACCATTCTAAATCGACGAAATTATTTTTGATCAAACATTAAAGCATTAATCAAAAATAATTCTCGATCATTTCTGAATCGAACGCTACTGACAGATCTGTTACTTGTGAGGCACACTACATCTACTCATATAATCAAAACACCAACGAAGATCCTTCATCAACTCAAATTGAAGAAAAACAAAAATGGATGCATATGCGCTAGGAAATGACTACCGTCCTCCGATTCTTAAGAGAGGTGAATACACCGTCTAGAGAAGTCGGTTCATGAACTTCATTGAGCTCAAAGATCAGGCGTAGAATTTATTAAAGTCACTCGAAGAGGGACCAACACAGTTTTGGGTGAATCAAGAAGTTGACAATGCTAATAATCCTCCCGTCGAACCCGATAGAAGACTGAAACTTACGAGTGAATATGACGGGAGCAAGAGATTAAGAGCAAAGACTGATTTAATAGCTAAGAACATGCTAATGCATGGCACCCCAACGATATCTACAGACAACATAGCCCCCGGACGGCTAAAGGGATGTGGGATGAACTGGAGTGGATGATACAAAGAACCGAAGTAGGCGTCAAGGCTAAGAAGGCTAACATACTCACGGCGTATGATTCCTTCAAAGCTAAGCATGAGGAGAGCTTACATGATCTTTATCAGTGGTACCTCACCCTTCTCAACGAAATGAGAAAGATTGAGATAAAAAAGACGAATATGGAGATGAATATTCGGTTTCTGTCATCGCCACCCATCGAGTGGAAAAAGATATCAACCCAACTCTGACAGAACAAAGACGTGGATGAGATGGATATTTATGGTATTTTTGACAACCTTGCACAACATGAAGAAGACGTCTGCGAGATACAAAAAAAAAGCAAAAGGGCAAACATGTCGAAGACTCCATAGCTCTAGTTTCAGGAAAGAGGAGCTCCCGCCTCGAAAGGAAAACCATGTCAAGCTTCCAGGCTCGTCAGAGGATGAGGCATCATCGGATTCAGAACTTCCTTCCGAAAGTAGGGAATTTGGGAAACAGTTGGCTTTAGTCACCAAAAAGATGACGAAGTAGTACTTCAAGAAGAAGTCGTCATCTTCTGCTAACCGTCTTAGAACCACAAGCTCGAAGAATAAAGAGAAGCCAACTGAGTCCTCAGAAGCTACAGCATCAGAAGACACACTAAAATACTTTAACTGTGGAAAAGCAGGTCACTTTGCCAGGGAGTGAACCCTTCCAAAGAAGAAGGATGCTAACTACTACTCCAAGAAGCTTCAACTAACCAAACAGAAGGAAGCTGGAGTAGCTGATGCGAACTAGTCCAATCAAAACCAAGCTAAGTTGACGATTAAAATACCGATCAGGCCCGTAACAAGATTTGGAGGCCCGTAACAAGATTTGGAGAAAAGAAGTTCAAAGAGAAACTTAACACGCTCATATTAAAGGTTCTTGAAGAAGAGGAGATCATGTTCATAGCAACTCAGAATAAAGAGGTCAGAATATAATTTTCCAGAACTTGATCGGGGCATAAATTACAATTTTGGGAAGTTCAGCGACTAAGTGCAATTGCCGGAGATTTGAAGGACCAAAATGCAAATTTCGTCCTTGGACCAGATCTGAACGAGATTTGCAAGATTTTTATTCAACTAATTAGATATTAACTAAGTAAAGATTCTCCTAGATTTTCGCTTAATTATCTATTAGTTTGTTATTCTGTTTCCATAATTAGTCATAGCCTACTAGTATAAATAGGTCATATTTCTCATTAGAGAGAACGGACTTTGATATATATAATTTCGAGTTTCTTTATTGAATCTCTTCGAGTCTTTCTTACTCTTTCGTTCGACGTTCGAACATTGTCTATCTCTTGCAAAAGCAGTGCGTTGTGGGAATAGATCTGAGACTTATCGTACGGCTTTACACATCCGTCCGTGCCGTCTTTCAATCCATCAAGTGTTCATTACGTGGTGATCGACACTGTGCGACTTTGGGATTCAGGGTCTCGGGTGAAATAGATCGGAGTTCCTTATCAAGTGGTATCAGAGCTAATCCACGTTTGGTTCGTTATCTAAGTTCGTTCTAAGAAACCAAGAAGGCGCAACATCAACCTTTTGCATAACAAAATCAGAGGTTTCTTCGTTCTTCATATTTTATTTTCATTCTCGTTCTTCAGAAAAACATCTGCGAAAAAAAAACAATCTGCAAAAGAAAAACCTGCGAAAAAAATCTGCAAAAAAAAAAGAAAAATTCTTCGATAAAAGAAAAAAAAATATATATCGCAGCTAAAAAAAGCAAGTAAATTGCAGCCAAAAAAAATCTGCAGAGATATATATTTCCTATTATTTTTATTTGGATTTCTTAGGGCTACAACACATCGTAAAAGTTGTTTCAACTGTCAAGGTCTATTTTCTTCAATGTATTGCCAAGCGCGAGTGGACGAATTCGATCAAGAAGACAAGAAGATATTCTAGAGTCTATCGAGTGAGCATATTTGTCGAGCAAAAATAGAGAGAGAGAGAGAGAGAGAGAGAGAGAGCAAAAAAAAGAAAGAAAAAAAGACGAAAAAAAAAGAAAAAGAAAAACAAGAGACGAAAAAAAAGAGAAGGAAAAAAAAAAGAGAAAAAATATTCAGACACTATGTCAGGCGGTTCCAAATCTGACAACAACGACATCGCCAATCCAAGTAATTGGTTATTCGTGGAAGCAATAACCACCCAGATGCAGCGAATGATGCAACAACAACTTGAGGTGATAAACGAGCGGATAGATCAAGTCTAGGCAACTGCACAACATAATCGCAATGGATCTCGTCGAGCACGCGACTACAGAGAGGAAACTCACTTATTCGCTAATGATGAATTTGACGAAGACGATCAACGACAAAGGAGGCAGCCCGAGCGTGATCGTGATGACAGTGGATGCATAAAACAGAAGATCCCAACGTTCCAGGGCAAGAGTGATCCAGAAGCATATTTCGAATGGGAGACCAAGACCCAATTCATCTTTAACTGCCACAACTATACGGAGTGCAGAAAGGTAACCTTAGCCGCAGCTGAATTTACTGACTATGCGGTTGTTTGGTGGGACAAATTGTTGACAACGAGGAGGCGAGCTGGTGAGCGCGCGGTCGAGACATGGGATGAAATCAAGGCAATAATGCATAAAAGGTACGTGCCGTCTCACTACTATCGAGAGTTATACCAGAAACTCCAAAGGTTACGACAGGGCAGCCGCACGGTCGAAGAATACTACCGTGATATGGAGGTCGCCATGATCCGTGCCATCATTGTTGAGGATCGTGAGTCAACGATGGCCCGATTACTCTCGGGACTGAATTCAGATTTGAAGATTTAGTTGAGCTCCAACACTATGTGGAACTAGAAGAGCTGATACACTTCGTGGTAAAAATAGAGAGGCAGCTCAAGACGAGGGCAAGTCAAGGAATTCACGACTTTCTGAACAGCCCACGTGCAAGAGGAGCAATGATGCGGGAGAGCGGAATTAATGCAGACCGCGTGGAGAAACGTCCAAGCCAAGTAGTTCGACGAGCGCAACGATGCCAATTACAACTGCAAGCACCCCAAAGAAGTTTGACGCTCCAGTGGCAAGAAACCGCAACATCAAGTGTTTTAGGTGTCAGGACCTTGGGCATACCGCAAGCCAATGTCCGAACAAGAGAACTACGACGATGCTTGCTTTAGGGGAGGTAGTGACCGATGATGAAGAAGCCGTCGAATTTGAAGAAACGGATGGCGATTTGGGGGAAGAAGTTGAAATACCCACTGAACTTGTGTTGGTATCTCATCGTGCCTTGAACGCGTGAGTAGTTCAAGATGACCAGGAGCAGCGTGAGAACATCTTCCACACTACATTGGAGATAAGGTATGTAGTGTGGTAATTGATGGAGGGAGGTGCACGAATGCAGCGAGCGTGGCATTGGTGAACAGATTGCTTCCAACGCGAAACACCCACATCCATATCGACTCCAATGGTTTAACGACGGTGGGGTGTGCGAGTCTACAAGCAGGTTCTTATTTCATTCCGCATTGGCAACTACGAGGATTCAGTGCTTTGTGATGTTGTTCCAATGGACGTTGGGCATACTCTATTGGGACAACCGTGGCAGTTTGATCGGAGGGTAACACACGACGGGCACGCAAACAGGTACACCCTACGGCACAACAACCGCAACTACACTCTCAGACCTCTTACACCAAGCCGAGTATATGAAGATCAAATTAAATTGCAAAAAGAAAAAGGGACAGTTGAGCAATTAAAGCGAGAAAAGAAACGAGAAGATGTTGAGAGATCAAATGAGGTAAAATCAGAATGTGAAAATAACGAGGGAAATGTAGAGGGAAGAAAAAAGATAAGTTTAAGGACAAGAGTATTATGTTGGCGAGGATTAGCGATGTGAGGAAAGCTTACTATTCTTCATAGCCGATGATTTTACTCGTCTATAAAGAGGCTATTTTAGCTAATCAGTCAGGCAGGGTCTACCCTTGACCGTTGATTCTTTATTGCAGGAATTCAAGGATGTGCCTGTTCAAGACATGCCAATTGGATTACCCCCCTATTAGGAGAATAGAGCATCAGATTGACTTTGTGCCTGGAGCAGCACTACCGAATCGTCCAGCCTACCGAGCCAACCCCGAGGAGACAAAGGAGTTGCAGAGACAAATTTCAGAATTAATGTCAAAGTGGTACATCAGAGAAAGTATGAGTCCATGCGATGTGCCGGTCCTCCTCGTGCCAAAGAAAGATGGCTCGCAAAGGATGTGCGTCAATTGTCGAGCTATCAACAACATTACTGTTAAGTATCACTTTCCCATTTATAGATTAGATGATATGCTCGATGAGTGAGTATCACTTCCCATTCATAGATTAGTTGCATGGTGCATGTTTATTTTAAAAAATAGATCTTAAGAGTGAGTATCACCAAATTCCCATGACACAGGGAGACGAGTGGAAGACGGCATTCAAAACGAAACTAGGATTATACGAACGGCTAGTTATGCCTTTTGGGTTATCAAATACACCTAGTACGTTTACGCGCTTAATGAATCATGTTTTACGTTCATACATTGGCAAATTTGTGGTAGTCTACTTTGACGATATTATTATTTATAGTAAGACTTTAGATGACCATATAATGCATTTGCGTCAAGTGTTTATCGTACTACCAAAAGAATCCCTTTATGCTAACCTTGATAAGTGCATATTTTGCACTGATCATGTTGTTTTCTTGGGTTTTGTTGTGAGTTCAACAGGAGTACATGATGATGAAAAGGTAAAAGCTATACAACAGTGGCCAACCCCAACGAATGTTGCGCAAGTTCTAAGCTTTCACGGGTTGAGTTTTTACCGCCGCTTTGGAAAAAACTTCACTACTATTACTGCCCTTTCAACATAGGTAATCAAGAAGAATACGGCATTCGTATGCGGATCGGCACAGGAGGAGGCGTTTGAAACACTGAAGCAGAAGTTATCCACCCTCCTTGCCTAGCATTACCAAATTTTGATAGGCCATTTGAAGTGGAGTGTGATGCATCCGGGGTAGGCATCAGGGTTGTTCTTATGCAGGATCGACGGCTGATTGCATACTTCAGTGAGAAGTTAGGGAGCTCGGCACTTAATTACCATACCTACGACAAAGAATTGTATGCTTTAGTTTGAGCTCTCGAAACGTGGCAGCATTACCTCCTACCGAATGAGTTCGTGGTTCACACTGATCACGAATCGCTTAAGTACTTGAAGGGCCAACATAAACTTAATAAAAGGCATGCACGCGGGATGGTATTTCTTGAGCCTTTTCCATATGTCCTCAGGTATAAACAAGGTAGAGAGAATGTGGTGGTCGATGCCTTTTCTCGCAGGTATATGTTACTTTCCACATTAGACGCCAAATTACTTGGTTTTGAGCACATCAAGGGTTTATATATAAAGACCGTGATTTTAGTGAATTATTTTCTAAGTGTGCGCAGGGAGCATGTGGTGATTATTTTAAGCAAAATGGCTATCTATTTCGACTTAATAAATTGTGTCTACCTAATTGTTCTATTCGAGAGTTAATCATTAGGGAAGCCCATGCGGGAGATTTAATGGGTCATTTTGGGATTGCGGACTTTAGGAATTGTCCAAGAACATTTCTACTTGCCTTAAAAATTCAAGCTTTGAAAATGATTTTGCTTAAAATGATTTGAAAATAAATATGTCAAAACATAATGGCCTACCTAAGAAAGAAAATTCACTAAGGGTTAATTTTGCTTAAAAATATTTTTGGTATTTAATACAAAAATTAAAACAATAGAAAACAACACTTTGGCATTTTGCATTCCACATGAATCATGCAACAAATATTTTTTTTATTTATATATTTCGAAAATTAGAAAAATAAAATACCATTTTTACCCATGTGTTAAAAGTTGGGCCAATAGCTCAATATCTAATAAAGGCTTAATATTATTTTTCAGCTCAAAGCACACACTTAAATATTTTTTTCAAATACTCACGTACCATTATTATGAACGACTCAAAGCTCGTTATATCTCTCTTTGATAGATACTATCTCAGTGATCCTTTTTAAGTCCGACTCTCTTGGTTCATCTCAACCCGGCAAGGGAGGAATCCAATAATTCGGTAAGCACCTAGCCAATCCCGCGGTACCAAATGGATCCCGTGTTGAGAACGAACTTCATCGTTTTCACGAAACGACTATAGATTATCGTAGTACGTATAGACCCTTCACTTATGTCCCAGTCGAGTGAGAATCATGGTTACGTCAAACTCACTAACTCGACTCTATGATTAATTCGTGAAGGCAAAATTACTAAACTACACTCCACGTCCATGTGAGTTAGCTTATTGCTTTGGCCAAAGACTTTGTAATTTCCCGCCACCGAATATACATAAAACATATATCTCGATTACTAACAAGACCGTGAATCCCTCACGACCGTCTATGACCGGCTATCACCCTTTGTTGTCAAGACCGCATGTCGCAGCCGACCCATGTTCAACCTCGAACAATGCGGGCCGAGAAAACTAGTGACAAGTCAAGACCCCTGAAGTCAACTCCGTCAAAGACACTTTGGTCTAAGGTCCACGTATAGTACTATTGTTAATCGAATGATCATTGATTACGAGTCGTGTCCAAATATAAGTTAATCCCCGATTCAATTTATATCAACGTTACGACCTCCCACTTCTCAAGTGAATGGTTGGCACAACCATTTTGGAGTCTTCAACAAATAAGTCATAATCGACATTCAGTCACCCTACTGAAATCTAAGACTTATGGACTAATTTAATATCCGAGAATAATAGCTCACCGGTGCCTCCTCTCTCATCCCATGAGAATCGATAACTAAACTCGTATATATGGGATTTATTTATTTACCGTTTTACCGGATGCCAAATAAGAACTAATGGTAAACAAATAATAAACCTATATAAAATTATATCAAAACAAATATTCCATAATCAATTATTGGAATACAATATTCATATACACGGTGAATAATACACGGGTAAATATAAATGCCCTATTCATTTCATCCCCGAATTGCATACTGATAAACACATTTCAATGCGTTTATCGTACTATTTATTCGGGGTATAATAGAACTTTAGCAATTAAATTATGCATTTATTCGATATATTTACACTTGTTTTATTGTTGAAGGAGCTTAGGACGAGTCTCGGGCGAAAAGTAGCGAAAACGAGGCAAAACGGCGCGAAAAGGGGCAACACTGCCCTCGGTCACGGCCAGACGCATTACGCGTCACGGCCGTGACGCGGGACAGCGGGAAAAAGAGAGGACGCTGGTGATGGTCACGGCCGTGACGCTTAATGCGTCTGGCCGTGACGCGAGGCAGAGAACCACGCTGGTGACGGTCACGGCCGTGACGCTTAATGCGTCTGGCCGTGACGCGAGACAGAGCACCCCACCGATGATGGTCACGGCCGTGACCTATGATGCACTTGGCCGTGACCTTGGGCAGAAAAGGCGAGACGCGAGCGATGTTGGTCACGGCCGTGACGGCCCATGTCCCAGGCCGTGACCGACACGGGAATCAGTATAAAAAGTCCAAATTCGACCCCGAAAAAGACACAACTCACCAGAGATCAAATCCAAACCATCTAAGGACGAATTTAGGGCGAAAAGAACACAGAATTACATCCCGGAGCGCAAGAGACGAAGCGACGAAGAAATCACGCCCAATTGATCAGAGAACGAAGATTTATCAAGCAAGCGCCGATAATTCGCCAGTATTCAAGAATCATGAGTCTTCCTTCTCTGTTCTCTAATTCTCTCGTTGTTCTCTCGTCAATTATGCGTAGCTAAATCTCGTTTGTGTTTAGGATTAGATGAACGCTAGGATTAGTCGTACTTAAGAGTATATTATCGTGATTTTGTGTTTTGACTATTTATCGTTCTATGAATATGTTTCGTCGCTTTAATATGTCTATGTGTTAAAGTGATCGTGTGGAAAAACATTTAGGGCGACAGCTAAACAACGTTTAGGCCGTTCATAGAAGATAGGATTCGAGTATAGGGCGAAAGCAAATACTCGATCCTCGCCGTTAGTAATTATTGAATTTTAGATCCCCGCGAGCATTTAGGGCGACAGCAAATTCGCGAGCGGGTAGGAAATTACTGCGATTTAGTCAAGATCACGTAGGACGATTTTATTGTCTTAGTCGATAACACCTAGCGGGATTCGAATCCCGAGCACTTCTTTATTATCTGAAGCTTCGTATCAGTTTTAAGCGTGCTATTTGAATCTCTAGTTGATTTAGGAACGATATGTTAGGATAAGTCGTCAAACAAATTGCGTATTTTGTTTAGGCTAAATATCGAGTCGATAGGTCACTACTAGTAATTGTTTATTCCTTGTGTGCGATACTCGTTTACTCACTTTACTGCACTACAAACGATAGGTCCACTGCCTATCGCACGTCGGTGATAGTAATTAGGTATTCGTTTTAATTATTACTTGTCGCACTTTCCATTCACACACCACGTGTCGATCACATACCGAGGGCATATCCCTAACAAGAACTCCTCCAAGGGCTTTGGAAATCAAATCTTTACTCGATCAACCTGACGTCCGTGCGGATCTCGACAGTTGTTTGCCTCATCTCCCTTACAACAATTTAGAAAAACAGCTTATGCCATCAACGTCTCTCTCATCTCAACATCAAAGCTCTTCAACGCCTCTCAATGAAGTAGTTGGTTCACGGTCTACCAACCATCACGTTGCCTCTACCTCACGTCCTCTGGAACTTCTACACATGGACCTCTGTGGACCGATGCAAACACAGAGTATCAACGGACGGAAGTATGTACCGGTCATTGTAGACGATTTCTCTCGCTACACATGGACAAAGTTTCTCCGCACTAAAGATGAGATAGGGGACTTGAATATAAATTTCGTGAACTCTACTCAGAACTTGCTACAACAGACAATCCAAGTCATCAGAACAAACAACGGTACGGAGTTCAAGAATAAATAACTCATTGACATTTATAAAAAACTTGGGATTAGTCAGCAATTCTCACCCGCCAAGACTCCTCAACAGAATGGAGTAGTTAAAAGGAAGACTAGAACCCTAGTGGAAGTGCCGCGTACAATGCTGATTCACTCCGGCCTGCCACACTTTCTTTGGGCGGAAGCAGTACATACCGTCTGTTTCACTCAAAATAGGACGGTCGTTCGTGCTTCGACAAGACTCTGCACGAAATCATCAACAAGCGTGTACCCAACATCTCCTTTTTCAAGGTCTTCCGGTGCAAGTGGTTTGTGGCGAACGACAGAGAGCAACGTGCTAAGTTCGACCCTAAAGCATTTGAAGCCACATTCGTCAGGTATTCATTAACTTCTAAAGCGTACAGAGTATACATCTAGTCCAACCATACAATCAAGGAAAGCTACAATGTTAATTTCATGAAGTAGCAGAGATGGCTCCTAATCATCTCAGTTCAGGACCCGTGCCTAACCAGATGGCTTCTGAATACGACAGTTTAGAACCCGTATTCACTGGTGTGTTGGCACAAACCAACAAAGACGGCAACAACACAGTCTTCATCATCAGAAGAAGCTTTACAATTAGCTCTAGAAGATTTGGACTCACTCTTCGAGTATCTATATACGGCCTAACAACCAAATTACGATACCTACGGTGGAACTTCCACAAGACGATGCCGATATACCAAGTACTTCGACTGTCTCCACCCCACCCGATTCAGAATTACCACATAATATGACTACTTCAAATGTGGAAGTTGATGAAATATCATCAGAGTCGCTCAACTCTAGTGCAGATATTGAATTACCTAAACCAGCTAAACAATCTCAGATCATTGGAGATCTCGCCTCACAAATGGCTGATGCCTCAATTTCGGCTTTGCCTCATGAGCGAAAATGGACTTGAGCTCATCCAGTTTATCAGATTATTGGTAATCCTTCACGTGGAGTTAGAACAATAAACCAGAGCGGACTGTTTAGCTGCTACTTAAGCCAAAACGAGCCAACAAAGGTAGCCAATGCACTTCAAGACACGGATTGGGTAATTGCGATGCAAGACGAGCAACCAATTCGAACGTCTTCAAGTGTGGACATTAGTACCCCGTCCGCATGGGAAAACCATCATCAGGACGAAATGGGTATTTATGAACAAGAAGAATGAATATGGAGAAGTACTCAGGAATAAAGCAAGATTGGTTGCAAAGGGCTATAATCAACAAGAAGGCATTGACTACGACGAGACGTACGCTTTGTGACCCGAATCGAAGCCATCCGCCTTCTCTTGGCTTATACGGCCCATACCGACTTCAAAGTTACCAAATGGACGTTAAGACCGCCTTTCTCAACGGCGTGTTAAAGGAGGAAGTCTATGTCGCTCAGCCAGAAGGCTTTGTTGATCAAGCTCATCCCGATCACGTCTATCTATTGGATAAAGCAACGGACTAAACCAAGCACCACGTGCTTGGTATGATGTCTTGAGCGAATTCTTTGTAAAGTATGGATTCATCCGAGGAACCATCGATACGACACTCTTCATCAAATAGCAAGACAAAGACTTGATGATCGTCCAAGTTTACGTAGACGACATCATCTTCGAATCAACAAATCCACGTCTTTGCAAGAGGCTTGAAGATTTAATGAAGAGCAAGTTTGAAATGAGTCACATGGGAGAGATGCAAGGTTCCATAGACTACAAGTCAGGCACCTCGAAGATGGAATTTTTATAAGTCGACCAAGTATACGAAAGACATTCTGAAAAAATTCCATCAAGATCAGAGCAAGCCTCTCAGCACTTGTAGCACCCGGGTTTCCCGTAAGTCTTTAGGGCCAATAAATTAGCAAAATGCGACTTCGTGATTTATGTGCATCGACATGATCTATGCGCATTAACGTGACTTACGTGCATTATGCGACTTATGTGCTATTAATTTCGGGGTCCTGACATCGTAAGCACATTAGGGCCAATAAATTTGCATAAAATGTGGAATGCAATTACGTGCTTTTCGTGTGTTACCTTCGTCCTTGTGTGACTTACTTGAAGTTTCGTGTGGAATATTATGTGCCTAGGTGATTTTGTGAAACTTGGTACAATTAATTTGTACCAAGTGACCCTTAATTGATTTAGGAATTTTCGAAAATGTTGAATAAAGAGGAAAATAATATTAGTAAGAATAACGAAATTGGGCTAATGGTTACAATTGGGCTAGAATTGAAGGTAAATTAAGCCCAAAACCTCGTAGATAAACCTTGGCAACAAACCAAGTTCCGGAGACCCACGCCTTGCAAACTCAAAAATATCTAAAGATCATTTCTCTCACACTAAAAAGCAAAGGAAGAGAGAGGAAGAAGAAGTCGAACTCAAGCATTTGAAAGGGTATGAAATTTTACCATTTTTCACGTTTTGTTTTTGCTACAAATTTAGGTTCTATGTTTAGATCTATCATGTTTAGGGAGTTAGCACACTAAGAATATGCATAAAAATAGTGATATTGTCAGGACCCGTCGTCCCGCCCTCGTATTCCATTCTAATTCTAGTATTAATGCTTTGGTATTGTGCGAATACGTAAAAATGTGAATAAAATTTTTCATTTTAAAAATGCAAGCGGAAATCTTATATACATGTCAAAAGAATGTTTTACATCGTTCGACATCTTCATCATGCCCATGTTTGCAAAATACAAGTGTACGTGTGTGTGTGCAGCTAAAAGCTCCCTATGCGCCCGGCCTTCACAGGTCGTCATCCATACACACACTCCCACCTCAAAAGCGGTCGGACTGCGTCAAAAGATCGGCCTTGCATAAAAGTCAGATCACGTACCGTGATCGTCAGTACCTACAACACGTAACATAAGTAATGAGCCACCGAGGCTCAGTAAGCAGAAATTATGCATGAATGCACGTGTCCTAACGGACGATAATCCACGTCGTCGTTTTCTAACGCTCGTACTCTTTTTCTCATACTCGTACTCTTTTCTTTCGCTCTTACTCTTTTTCTTATACTCTCATTCCATGCGGGCCCTCGGCTTTCATTTCCCCAGCCTCTTATTCCGCCTTATCGTACGGGGTATTTACCCAGCCTCTTATTCAGGCCTTATCGTACGGGGTATTTACCCAGCCTCTTATTCAGGCCTTATCGTACGGGGTATTTACCCAGCCTCTTATTCAGGCCTTATCGTACGGGGTATTTACCCAGCCCCTTATTCAGGCCTTATCGTACGGGGTATTTACCCAGCCTCTTATTCAGGCCTTAAAGGCTGCATAAGGGAAGCCGTGACTCTTCATTCGAGTCGACACAAATGCCAATATCGGCGAATATACATCGCACACAGGCGATCTTATGCACGCTCATGCCTCGCTCCTTACTTTCTACTCATGCGTGCAAGTGCTCATGTTATGCTCATATACATATGCAAATCATACTATCATGCATAGAATTAAATCCTCTCATACGTACGTATTTCGTAGAAGATACACGAGCATGTAATTCACATAATTGGACGCAGGCAAGTTACGTGTCGTAGTTGAATTTCTACTTACCTGTCGTCCGAGCGAAATTAGTATTTTCCCCGTTTGCTCCTAACGTACGACCTTTAAGCATAAATAATGACGTATGAGTATTGCGCCTTTATAAGATCCCTTAGTCAAATTAAATCATCTCACCTCATTAAATTCGCTAGATTATAAGTCGTTAATTTCAAGTCTAGATTAAGTCTCTTGTCCCATAAATTTCCTAAGTTAGGTTAGTATAAAATTCGTGACTAGGAAATTCGGCAAAATTCCTAATTTTTAACCTTAATCATAAAATTATTGTATCAGTACGTTATCTGAAATATTGGTTATCTATGTTCTTGAAAAGTGTTGAAATATTTTGCCTAATATTGTATGTGAAGATCTCGGTATAATTTTATAAGGTAAGATATCGGCATTTACACACAATTTGACATTATATTAAAGGGTTTCGACATTTTATTTGATCTCGACATTATACTAGAAGGACTCGACATTTTTTAATTCGGTTATAAGGTCTCGACATTTTTCGTGTATGAACTCGTCATTTTAGTAAAGCTCGACATTATATGATTTGAGATCTCGACATTTACCATCTGCTTCGACATCTGTCCTTTTCGATATTTTTATTAGGAAATGTCGACATGAAACTTACATGGGTCTCGACATTTATAGAATGTCGATACATATCACGTCGACATCTAACCTCACATTTCGACATTTCTCTTTGGTTCTCGTCATTTGTGTTCGTGTTTCACTCGACATTTTACCTTGTTATTTTAGGATGTGAGATGTCGACATTTTTGTCTAGTATTCGACATTTTGCCTTGACATGTCTCGACATTTCACCCGACATTGTATTTTATCACTTCGACATTTTGAGGAAAATGTCGACATGACCTAACTTGACTCTCGACATTTTACCTTGAATCTGTGTCGACATTTTCTGTTCAATTCCATTCGACATTTATCTTGCCATTTTGGAGTGAAAAATGTCGACATGGAAATTCACCCGAGTTTCGACATTGCATGTAAGATTCTCGACATTTATAAAATGTCGACATATACGTTTATGTCGATGTTTCATGCATGAGCTCGACATTTAGATATTTACTATCATCTCGCCTTTTACTTCGACATTCTTCCTATCAATTCGACATTTTTCATCATCTTCATCCCGTCGAAATCAGTTCCATAGCTTATTCTACCTAGCCTTCTAAGTTCTAAATCGCACCTTAAGCCATTTGCTAGCTAGTTGTCCGAATAGAGACTCTATCATGAATTCATCTCGCATTTTAGGGTTCTTTCGACATTATTTTTCAACTTCTTACATTTAAGTTCATTAATGATCTCCAACTACACCTAGGGTACGAATTTAAAGCTTAATAAGGGTATTTACTTACCAACTTCGGTTTTCAAGCTCCTAGGTTCGAAATTTGGCTCGGCTTCTTCCCTTCCCCTTTCTTCTTGCTCTTTCGTTATTTTTTTGTTGGGTGTCGATGGTTGGAGAGTGAAATTTAGGGATTTGGGTTGTTGGTTTAGATATTTATCTTGCATTTGGATTGGATAAGGTATGGCTTTTCCCACTTTTGGGAAACTTGTCTATTATTTGGGCCTTTCTTTCAAATTGGGCCTAAATGTTGATTTCTAACCTAACAACCATTAATCCTAGCTCACTCTACCACTTTCCATTTCCTAAAACTTACCAAAATTAGGGTTCATAATGGACATAAAATCGATAGCGCGTAATTGCATGAAATTTCTCGTAATTTTCACATAAGCACATAAAATACACGCCATTATCATGAAATCAAGTAAAGCATACGCTTAATTTATTGGCCGACCTAATTTCCGGGGACCGGGGTCCTACATCCTCCCCCCCTTAAGGAGGATTTCGCCCCCGAAATCAGCCCGTGTGGAACAACTCGGGATAACGAATTCTCATTTCGTCCTCCCGTTCCCATGTGGCTTCTTCTGTGGACTGATTTCGCCACAGTACTTTCACTAAAGGAATATCCTTATTCCTAAGCTTCTTAGTCTCGTACATCAATATCTCCACTGGGATCTCTTCGTAACTTAGATCCGGCTTCAATTGTTGATGTAGGGACTCGTTTCCTAGCACGTGGTTTGGGTCAGCTAGGTATTTTCGCAGTGTCGAGACGTGGAACACGTCGTGCACTTGCGCTAGTGACGCAGGCAGCTCCAACTGGTATGCTACCTCGCCTACCCTTTTCAGTATCCTAAAGGGTCCTATGTACCTAGGGCTTAACTTCCCTTTCTTTCCAAACCTCTTCACGCCCTTCATTGGCGATACTTTTACAAACACCATATCTCCTTCTTCAAATTCCAGCGGTCGACGTCTTCGATCTGCGTAGCTCTTCTGTCGACTTTGTGCCGTTCTCATTCTTTCTCGTATCATAGAAATGGCTTCCGTCATTTCTCGTACGATGTCGGGGCCTAACATTGTCCGTTCGCCAACCTCGTCCCAATGCACTGGGGATCTGCACCTACGCCCGTATAACGCCTCATACGGTGCCATCCCGATGGTGACGTGGTAGCTATTATTGTAGGAGAACTCGATCAGTGGAAGGTACTTACTCCAATTTCCTTTGAAATCAAGTACACACGCTCGGAGCATGTCCTCCAGGGTCTGAATGGTTCGCTCGGACTGACCGTCCGTCTGCGGATGATAGGCGGTACTAAAAGATAGTTTCGTTCCCATCGCCTTTTGCAAGCTCGTCCAGAATTTCGAAAGAAATCTGGAGTCGCGATCCGAGACTATTGAGGATGGAACGCCGTGCAGTCGCACTATTTCTTGAATATAGAGCTCCGCGTACCGTTCCATGGAAAATGTCGTGCTAATAGGTAGGAAGTGGGCGGACTTAGTGAGTCTGTCGACAATCACCCAAATCGCGTCGTGCCCTTTTGCATTCCTAGGCAATCCTACTACGAAATCCATTGTAATGTTATCCCATTTCCATTCTGGAATGGGTAACGGTTGTAGGGTTCCCGCCGGCCTTTGATGCTCGGCCTTAATCTGCTGGCATGTCAGGCATTGACACACGAAGATCGCGATGTCCTTTTTCATGCCTGGCCACCAGTAGTTTTCCTTGAGATCTCTGTACATCTTCGTTGCTCCTGGATGTAATGAGTACGCCGTGGTATGTGCTTCCGTCATTATTAGCCGTCGTAGTTCGGCGTCGTCTGGCACGTACAACCGGTTCTTGAAGTATAATCGTTCGTCTCCCCGTATCGTAAGGTCTCCAGTTGGTTGTCCCGGTAGTGCCTCCTTAGTCTTCGCATACAACTCGTCTGCTCCTTGCGCTGTCTTGATCTGCTCCAGCAGTGTCGGTTGCAACGTTAGGGCCGCTAGCTGCGCCTCGACTTCGCCTAACCTTACGACTTCTACTTCCAGCAGTTGCAGTTCTGCACTAACTGCTTTTCGGCTTAAGGCATCGGCTACTATGTTCGCCTTGCCTGGGTGGTAGTTGATTACACAGTCGTAATCCTTAACTAACTCTAACCACCTCCTCTGCCTCATATTTAACTCCTTTTGTGTAAAGAAGTATTTGAGGCTCTTGTGGTCGGTGTATATCTCACACCGCTCTCCATAGAGGTAATGCCTCCAGATCTTGAGAGCAAAGACCACTGCCGCCAGTTCTAGGTCGTGCGTCGGGTAATTCTTCTCGTACTCCTTTAGTTGACGAGAGGCGTATGCTACTACATTCCCGTTCTGCATTAGCACACATCCTAACCCGTTCTTCGACGCATCGCTATAAACGGTAAACCCTCCTGCTCCCGATGGGATTGTGAGAACTGGGGCCGTCGTAAGCCTTTCCTTCAGCTCTTGGAAGCTCCGTTCACATTCTACGGTCCACTGAAAAGGCGTATTCTTCTTGGTCAGCCTCGTCAGTGTCGATGCTATCTTCGAGAAGTCCTTTATGAACTTCCTATAGTATCCTGCCAGACCGAGGAAGCTTCGTATTTCCGTCACGTTCGTCGGCCTGGGCCAATTGCTAATAGCTTCTATCTTCTTCGGGTCCACTGAGATTCCCTCTCCTGATACTATGTGCCCTAAGAAGGCGACTTGGTCGAGCCAAAATTCGCACTTCTTGAACTTGGCGTATAGTTGCTTCTCCCGTAGTATTCCTAGAACTTCTCTCAGGTGTTCCTCGTGCTCCTCCTTCGTTTTCGAGTAGACTAGGATGTCATCTATGAAGACGATGACAAACCTATCTAAGTATGGCTTGAACACCCGGTTCATTAAATCCATGAAAGCTGCGGGCGCATTAGTTAGCCCGAATGGCATCACCAAAAATTCGTAGTGGCCATAACGGGTACTAAAGGCCGTCTTCGGGACATCTTCCTTTCGGATCCTTAATTGATGATAGCCCGATCTTAAGTCGATCTTGGAGAAAACTGTTGCACCTTGCAGTTGATCGAATAGATCGTCTATCCTAGGGAGTGGGTACTTGTTTTTGATTGTTAGCTTGTTCAGCTCCCTGTAGTCTATGCACAACCGCATGGATCCGTCTTTCTTTTTCACGAATAGCACCGGCGCTCCCCAAGGAGAGAAACTTGGCTGTATGAACTCCTTCTGCATGAGTTCGTCGAGTTGGTCCTTTAACTCCTTCATCTCCGTCGGTGCTAGCCAATAGGGCGTCTTAGATACTGGTGCCGCTCCAGGTACCAGATCTATAGCAAACTCTATTTCCCGTTCGGGTGGTAGCCCCGGTAACTCCTCGGGAAATACATCGGGGAAGTCCTTAACTATTGGTACTTCCTCGAGTTTCGGGGAGGCTTTCTCTTCTGACTTGATAGCAAATACCAGGTAGGCTTCGCACCCTGACCTGATCAGTCGTTGAGCCTTCAACGCTGATATTCTAGGCATCATGGTCCCCTTGCTAGTTCCTACGAACTTAAGGGGTTCATTCCCGTCTACGTTGAGTGTGACTATCTTGCGGTGGCAGTCTATGACGGCTCCGTACTTTGATAGCCAATCCATTCCAAGGATTACCTCATAATCATTCATGGGAATTATTATGAGGTCTGTGGGCAGTTCCTTGTCCCCGATTACTATTGGACAATCCCGTAAAACCTGATTGGTTTGGGTGGAATTCCCGTTCGGAACTGTTACCCTAAATTCGCACTCAGCTCGGTGAGGCGTGACTCCTACCCTCGCGACATACTTAGTAGACGCGAATGAATGGGTCGCTCCTGAGTCGACTAGTATGCATGTGGGGGTCTGGTAAACGAGGAGGGTACCTGTCACCACGGCCGGGTTATTTTCTGCTTCTTCGGAGGTTATGGTGTAGACCCTGGCCGGTACCCTTGGAGGTTCTATCGGGTTCCTAGCTTGGCTTCCGGATCCATCTTCCGGACATGCCCTCGAATAATGGCCCGTCTTGCCACACTTGTAGCAAACGGCGTTCTGGGAGTTGCAGACTCCCGGGTGTCTCCGTGCGCATTTCGGGCATACGGGTAGATCCAGCTGGGGCCTACCCTGGTTGGGCTTGAACTGTGGGGGTGGTCCAGGTCGATATTGAGGCCCCTGTTTCCCTTCCTGGGCCACGAATTGCCATTTCGGATTACTTCCGCTCCCCTGCGGCCCTTGTGCGAATTTACGCTTAGCTTCTTGGGCGCGAGCTATTCTAGACTCGGCCTGCTCCGCCACGAGCGCTCTCTCAGCCACTTGTGCATACGTTGCCCCTTGCACACCCGCCATACTTACATCCCGATATAACTCGGGTTTCAGTCCTTCTATGAACCGCTCGACCTTGAGCGCGTCTGTGCTGACCATATGAGCAGCGAACCTTGAAAGCTGCTCGAACTTCCTGATGTACTCCGCCACTGTCATGGCTCCTTGGCGGAGGTTGATGAATTCGTTCATCCTTTGGGCTCTGACCGGGGCGGTGTAGTACTTTCCTCGGAAAATCTCCTTAAACCGATCCCAACTCATCGTTAGTGGATTTTCGATGGCTGAGACGGTGTCCCACCAGTGTCCGGCGCTCCCCCTTAGCAGGTAGGCAGCGCACATGACCTTTTCCGCTTCGGGTGTGCGGCTATGCTGGAACATGTTCTCCAGCGTCCTTAGCCAGTCTTCAGCGGAGGTAGGGTCTGCAGCATCCTCGAACAGTGGAGGATTGAGCTTTCTGAACCTCTCCCCGATCATCTCAATTCGTTCCGGTGGGGGAGGTAAGTTGGCTGGTTGCCCACCAGCATTTTGCTGGATCAGCTGCTGAATCTGGGCCGATTGTTGCCGGACCAGTTCAGTCAGCTGCAGGATGGTAGCATCCCGACTGTCAGGGGGGTTATTAGTGTCCCTACCCTGATCAGATTCCCTGCTTCCTTCTCCTCTAAGTCTTACCATTTTCTCAACCTATCCTGATAATTCCTAAGGCCAATAAATCAAACCATACAATAAATTCACATAACATCGTACTTACAAGCAAGGCCGCTTCCGCGCTTTTGAGTGTGTGTGTATGGACAGTCTGCGGGACCTGTGACCGAAGCTCTGATACCACTCTGTCAGGACCCGTCGTCCCGCCCTCGTATTCCATTCTAATTCTAGTATTAATGCTTTGGTATTGTGCGAATACGTAAAAATGTGAATAAAATTTTTCATTTTAAAAATGCAAGCGGAAATCTTATATACATGTCAAAAGAATGTTTTACATCGTTCGACATCTTCATCATGCCCATGTTTGCAAAATACAAGTGTACGTGTGTGTGTGCAGCTAAAAGCTCCCTATGCGCCCGGCCTTCACAGGTCGTCATCCATACACACACTCCCACCTCAAAAGCGGTCGGACTGCGTCAAAAGATCGGCCTTGCATAAAAGTCAGATCACGTACCGTGATCGTCAGTACCTACAACACGTAACATAAGTAATGAGCCACCGAGGCTCAGTAAGCAGAAATTATGCATGAATGCACGTGTCCTAACGGACGATAATCCACGTCGTCGTTTTCTAACGCTCGTACTCTTTTTCTCATACTCGTACTCTTTTCTTTCGCTCTTACTCTTTTTCTTATACTCTCATTCCATGCGGGCCCTCGGCTTTCATTTCCCCAGCCTCTTATTCCGCCTTATCGTACGGGGTATTTACCCAGCCTCTTATTCAGGCCTTATCGTACGGGGTATTTACCCAGCCTCTTATTCAGGCCTTATCGTACGGGGTATTTACCCAGCCTCTTATTCAGGCCTTATCGTACGGGGTATTTACCCAGCCCCTTATTCAGGCCTTATCGTACGGGGTATTTACCCAGCCTCTTATTCAGGCCTTAAAGGCTGCATAAGGGAAGCCGTGACTCTTCATTCGAGTCGACACAAATGCCAATATCGGCGAATATACATCGCACACAGGCGATCTTATGCACGCTCATGCCTCGCTCCTTACTTTCTACTCATGCGTGCAAGTGCTCATGTTATGCTCATATACATATGCAAATCATACTATCATGCATAGAATTAAATCCTCTCATACGTACGTATTTCGTAGAAGATACACGAGCATGTAATTCACATAATTGGACGCAGGCAAGTTACGTGTCGTAGTTGAATTTTTACTTACCTGTCGTCCGAGCGAAATTAGTATTTTCCCCGTTTGCTCCTAACGTACGACCTTTAAGCATAAATAATGACGTATGAGTATTGCGCCTTTATAAGATCCCTTAGTCAAATTAAATCATCTCACCTCATTAAATTCGCTAGATTATAAGTCGTTAATTTCAAGTCTAGATTAAGTCTCTTGTCCCATAAATTTCCTAAGTTAGGTTAGTATAAAATTCGTGACTAGGAAATTCGGCAAAATTCCTAATTTTTAACCTTAATCATAAAATTATTGTATCAGTACGTTATCTGAAATATTGGTTATCTATGTTCTGGAAAAGTGTTGAAATATTTTGCCTAATATTGTATGTGAAGATCTCGGTATAATTTTATAAGGTAAGATATCGGCATTTACACACAATTTGACATTATATTAAAGGGTTTCGACATTTTATTTGATCTCGACATTATACTAGAAGGACTCGACATTTTTTAATTCGGTTATAAGGTCTCGACATTTTTCGTGTATGAACTCGTCATTTTAGTAAAGCTCGACATTATATGATTTGAGATCTCGACATTTACCATCTGCTTCGACATCTGTCCTTTTCGATATTTTTATTAGGAAATGTCGACATGAAACTTACATGGGTCTCGAAATTTATAGAATGTCGATACATATCACGTCGACATCTAACCTCACATTTCGACATTTCTCTTTGGTTCTCGTCATTTGTGTTCGTGTTTCACTCGACATTTTACCTTGTTATTTTAGGATGTGAGATGTCGACATTTTTGTCTAGTATTCGACATTTTGCCTTGACATGTCTCGACATTTCACCCGACATTGTATTTTATCACTTCGACATTTTGAGGAAAATGTCGACATGACCTAACTTGACTCTCGACATTTTACCTTGAATCTGTGTCGACATTTTCTGTTCAATTCCATTCGACATTTATCTTGCCATTTTGGAGTGAAAAATGTCGACATGGAAATTCACCCGAGTTTCGACATTGCATGTAAGATTCTCGACATTTATAAAATGTCGACATATACGTTTATGTCGATGTTTCATGCATGAGCTCGACATTTAGATATTTACTATCATCTCGCCTTTTACTTCGACATTCTTCCTATCAATTCGACATTTTTCATCATCTTCATCCCGTCGAAATCAGTTCCATAGCTTATTCTACCTAGCCTTCTAAGTTCTAAATCGCACCTTAAGCCATTTGCTAGCTAGTTTGTCCGAATAGAGACTCTATCATGAATTCATCTCGCATTTTAGGGTTCTTTCGACATTATTTTTCAACTTCTTACATTTAAGTTCATTAATGATCTCCAACTACACCTAGGGTACGAATTTAAAGCTTAATAAGGGTATTTACTTACCAACTTCGGTTTTCAAGCTCCTAGGTTCGAAATTTGGCTCGGCTTCTTCCCTTCCCCTTTCTTCTTGCTCTTTCGTTATTTTTTTGTTGGGTGTCGATGGTTAGAGAGTGAAATTTAGGGATTTGGGTTGTTGGTTTAGATATTTATCTTGCATTTGGATTGGATAAGGTATGGCTTTTCCCACTTTTGGGAAACTTGTCTATTATTTGGGCCTTTCTTTCAAATTGGGCCTAAATGTTGATTTCTAACCTAACAACCATTAATCCTAGCTCACTCTACCACTTTCCATTTCCTAAAACTTACCCTTCCAAATTAGGGTTCATAATGGACATAAAATCGATAGCGCGTAATTGCATGAAATTTCTCGTAATTTTCACATAAGCACATAAAATACACGCCATTATCATGAAATCAAGTAAAGCATACGCTTAATTTATTGGCCGACCTAATTTCCGGGGACCGGGGTCCTACAGATATTCACTAAATTCGAATTTTACGTTTGAGTGTTCATAAGGTATTCATGGAGTTCTTGAGAAAAAGGTAACTTAGATCGATAGTATGAGGTTTTGCGGGTCAAAAAGATGTTTTTTTTTAGGCTAGAGGTCGTGAAGGGTGAGCTTTGCGAACCCTAAGTCACGAACCCTAGGCCAAATGGGATTCACGAATCTAATAGGTTTTACATGCCGAGGTTCGCGAAGCCAGAGTAGTTCGTGATGGGTTACTTCGCGAAGTAGTGCAGTATTTTGCGAATCGAGAGACAAGGAGGGATCGCAGACCATGTTTCGCGAATTGAAGGTGTCACGGGGTGAGGTTTGCGAACCCATGCAAACCCTACTTCGCAAAGCAAGACTTTGCGGGTCCGGCGAAGTCGGCGAACTCGGCCACTTCGCGAATCGAGCACCTTGCGAACCCGATTTGTGAACCAAGCGAAAGCTTTGCGGGTTGATGGTTTGCGAACCCCAAGTGGATAGGGACTTTGCGGCTTCATTTTGCGAATTGAGGGCTGACGTTTGCGAACTTACCAACTTTGCGGACCATGCACTTTTGCGAACCCCAAGCCATTTTGCGAATCCTCATACACTTTGCGGGTCCTATGAGGATGGCGAATCGAGTTTTACGAATCCAATGGTTTGCGAACTCAAACACTTCGCAAATCAAATTCGCGAATTGAGCCCCTTGGATTAAAACGATTTAAGTTATAAAAAAAAATATTCCAATTCCAATGAGCATAGGCTCTTTCAACGCCCGATCATAATTGGCCTATCGGTGTCCTTAGGGCCAATTTTCGGTATAGGTAGACGTTGCATTCGATAGAATTTTGGAACGACAATTATATAGTTGATTTAAAATAATTTATGGACTGACTTTATAGCCTTGGCAGGTTTAAAGCATGAAATTTTAGGAATTTCACTAGACCGGCTAGCAAATAGTTTAAAGTCGAAAATTAGGTTCATGACTTAAAATAATTCGAGTACTTAGCTAGCTTAATTAATTAATAGCTTACTAATACGAATGTTTTGGTGCCTAAGGTCGGGACTTAGGAAATTCGCCAGGGCAGGTAGCAGTTAGTCTACGGACGCCAGGTAAGTAGAAATCCAACTACGACACACAACTTGTGTTACGTGCCTAAATTGCGTGATTACGTGCCTACGTGGTTT
Source organism: Craterostigma plantagineum (assembly GCA_027422505.1). Lineage (NCBI taxonomy): Eukaryota > Viridiplantae > Streptophyta > Magnoliopsida > Lamiales > Linderniaceae > Craterostigma > Craterostigma plantagineum. Next base: position 86,645 of record JAPQWV010000583.1, on the reverse strand, counting down.
TATGAATTTCGTAAATTGATTGAAGTATTTAAATGTGGTAAGTCTATGTTGCATTTACCTACATCTGCATATGCATACTCACGTGCACACACGAACTCGTGAGGGAGGGTCGTGGGGTTGAGTGTGCATACTATTATGTCGCTTGTATGCGACTAAGACCCGCCGATATAGGCCGGTGTGTCGACTCATAGTTGAGTCATGGACGACTTCTATGGCACCCTATATGGCGTACGACGCCGGTTATTATTGAGGCAGGAGGAGCGACCCAGGAAGGAGCGACCTAGCTATGCTAGCGTAGGCTAACTGGCGTAGGCAAATGCCCTATTTGCGGAAGGAGCGACCTGGAAGGAGCGACCTAGGGGGAATCCTAGCGTAGGCTACCAGCGTGGGCTACCGTATGACAGAGGGGACGACCTGGGAGGGTGCGACCTAGGGAGACCTAGCGTAGGCTACCCAGCGTTGGTCGCTGTCACGATCCTATTGAGGACATTTGAGCTCTTAGAGGTGCATAGTAAGTGCGTCGCGGGCCCCGAGTGACATTAGTCTGAGTACATTGATACGATTGTTATATGCATCGGCGCGGATTGCCTTTGCGAGTGTTATATGCATCGACGCGGATTGTCGTTGCGGGGGAGTGTCACATGCATACATGCATGATTTCTGCTTACTGAGCCTCGGTGGCTCATTCCTTATGTTGTGTGTTGTAGGCACCGACGACCACGGTATGTGATCGTGTTGAAAGACAAGGCCGATCTTTTGGAGCTTCGCGCTGCTTTTGGGGTGGACGTGTGTGTGTGGATGACGACCTGTGAGGCCGGGCGCATAGGAGCTTTTGCTGTGCCGACACACCTTCGCCGTTGTAGTTAGACCATGTCTGCAACCTAATGTTCGACATGCATTCTTTTGTCTTGTATAGAACGATGTTCCATTCCATAAATGAAAAATGAAAAATTTGTACGCGTTTTCGGTGCACTTCTTTATTTACAAACTCGCTAGGCACGTAGAATGCGCTAGAATAGGCGGTTAGGAAGTCGAGGCGCGACAGCACTCCTACGTCATCAAGTTGCAATTTGGATGCGATCTCACTGGAAAAGCGGTCGACATCACCCTTTCTCGTTGCATCATTGGGTCTCTTCTCTATCTAACCTCAAGCAGGTCGGACATCATGTTTGCCACATGCCTCTGCGCCCGTTTCCAAGCCGACCAAAAGACTCCCACATGCTCGCAGTCAATAGGATTTTGCTCTACCTCAAGGGCACCTCAACTTTAGGACTATGGTATCCTAAAGGAACAAATTTCAAATTAATTTGCTATACTGATGCTGATTGTGCAGGTTGCCGAATGGATAGGAAGAGCACGTCCGATGGCGCTCAATTTTTAGGCGAAAAGTTGGTTTGCTCATCCAAGAAGCAGAATTGCGTTTCAACATCGACGGCTAAGGCAGAATACGCCGCGGCCGCAGTTGTTGCTTGCAATTGCTTTGTATGCGAACTAAGCTTCGCGATTATGGGAAAAATTTAAATAATATACCCATATATAGTTATAGTCAAAGTGCCATTGCCATAACGTGTAATCCTATTCACCATTCATGCACTAAACACATAGACATACGATATCACTTTATTAAAGATCACGTAGAAAAAGACACAATTGACATGTATTTTGCGAACACGGAATATCAACTAGCAGACATTTTCACCAAGGCATTGGATGAAAAAATGGTTCCAGCTCCTTGTCGGAAAATTATGCATGTTGAATCTTCCGTAATATGTGCCTTACGTGCTCCTAGGTGCTTTCATATGTTCTGTTCTATGTGTTTTCATACTAAAATACTATATTTTGCATGATACTTAAAACAAAAATAATACATACATAAATCTAAAAATTTCAAAAATATATACTTATAGTATTAGGGGAATGACAATATCATTAGGATGCTCGATCTAGTCACGTATGAATTTCCCTGACATGCGACTGATTAATTGCTTAATTTTGTCAATCTATGTCTCATTCTTGTGTCTAAAAGTCATTAGTTTGTCCACTAGACACAAAGCCACTTCATATAAGTGAGGATTCTAGCCTTCCTATTTTTTTCTATGGATTTACTCTTGAGCGAGTCACTCATCAATTGCTTGTCTTAACGAGTGATTCTTGGCCTCATACTCGCCTTGCATTAGAACGTTAGGAAAAAAATTAGGGCACTTAGGAAATTCTTCACATGGCCAAATAAATATTTCAATCCTTTAACATAGCCTTTAGTCATCCATTTTGCGCCTTCTCCCAATACCTTTTCTTCACTTGAAACCCCTTCGAGCCTTCAATCGAATATCTAAGTCTTCGGCGGGATATTCGAACGATAAAAGGAGAGGGAGAATACGATACGACACAGAAAAAGATGACATAAGAAGGTGGAAAACGCACAGCAGGAATGCTCAACGCACAAAAACCAGTCCAAAAGAACCTGCACTTCCAATTATTGAGATCTTTCAGAAATCATAAGAAGGGGGCATGGATCTTGATGTGAACTTCCCCATCGATAATCTCGTATGCTCATCAGAACAGCTGGAAAGTGGAGCACCACGAAGTGAATTTATCCAACGATAATTCGGTCTTATATCGGGAAACGAGAAGAGAAGCAAGGCCTTGGGTTCGAATTCCATAACTGTGAACTTCATCGAATCGATAATCTCTGAAACCTCTTAAGGCCTTCCTCAATGCTGGGTTTTCTGGGTGATTAGGATAGAGAAAAACCTAATAATTTGAGGTTCTTACCACTGTGGCTCCCAGGAGGTTTTTTGGTAGGTTTAATATATCATACCTGGATTTTTTGCAGTTTTTTTTTTCTTTCTTACTTTTCTTATCTCATTACTAATATTTATATATTAATATTTGTTTATATATTGATATTTATTTATATATTAATATTTTGTTTATATATTAATATTTATTATAATTTTAACTAAAAAATTTTAATGCGTTAAAAAATGTTTATTTTTTATTTAACTTTTCTAATTTTTCCTGCATTATTAATTTTTTACTAAATTTAAAATTAAATAATACAAAATATAATTATATAAATATTCTGAAAATTAGATAAATATAATGTGATGGTTTTCCAATACTTTATTTCCTTTTTATCATATATTAATATTTGTTTATTAATATTTATTATTTTTTTTATTTTAAGAAAAAAAATTTAATGTGTTAAAAATGTTTATTTCTTTTAGTTTGAAATAAGTAAATAATATTTTTTATGCAAATTTTTTTAAATATAAAAAATTAAATAATATGAAATATAATTATGGGGTAAATTTATAAATTATTTTGAAAATTAGATAAATATAATTGGTTAATTAAATAAAATTAAATGAAATTAAAGAGGGTCCCCAATAAACCTACTTTTTTGGGTTTATGGTTGGGGAGAGATTTTGTTTTGGAGGTAGAGGCTTTTTACTTTTGAGGTGGCGCTGACGTGGCACACAAAAAACCTATTTTTTTGGGCTTAGCATTGAGGAAGGCCTAAGGATTAAGAGAAAAGGAGCACAGTATCGGCCCGAGAACCAACAAGAAGAACTTCGCCTTAGATAATTTCTTAGTGTATAATACACTTGTAATTATGCTTTGATTTAATTAGCTGTCTTCGTAGATTGGGGCTTATATTGTATTTGTCCTTAGTTTAGGACTTAGCATGTTATTTATACCAAGTATGTTTGGTATAAATACATTGTACACGTTTGAGCTTGATAAAGAATTTTAGTCAATTGATCCGAAAGGCTTGCAAATCAAATTCTAGAGAGAGAAAGTCATAAATCGTTCTCTCACTACTCGAACTTTCTCCCAAGCTCTTCAACGAAGTTTTCGATCGAAATCCTAATTTCAACAATTCTAATCGATTGCCTTAGATTTCGAGTCTAGGATCATTGGAGTTGATAATATAGGACCTAATAATTGGTAAGACCTAATAATTGGTATGAGAGAGGATTCGTTTTGTTATGAATCGTAAATTGCTAGAATTAGATCGAAATTTTGATTATGACACTGTTCCATCGAAGAACAGTTTGGCGCGAAATTCAATTCCGATCTAATAGCTCAATTCTGTGCTTATTTGGTTAGATTTAGTGTCTTTGTGCTCGTTTTAGTGATATAAGTTGATTGCGATTAGATCCGAAGCTGTTTGAACATTGATTTAGCAGATTCGATCGGATTTGAGAAACTATTGTTCATGCGTAAAACTGTTAAACCACATTATGATATTGGTTAAAATCGACATGTTTTGCTTCATAATGTGTTTAATTGTTTGTTCGTGCGTGTTCATCATCTGATACGAGCAAATACCTAGAGTTTCTTCGTCTAATTCACCGTGTTTGCTCGAATCTGTGTTAAATGTATTCTGTTTTTTTTTTCGATTAGTACAATTTTTCTCGCTAGGTTTTTCGATCATGTTAATTTCTCGATCGAAAAACTGTTCCATACGGGCAACGGCTCGATATACCAACGCCCTCGATCGAATGGTAGCGATCCTCGCCAAAGAGCAACGGATCGATATCCCACCAACCTCGGTCAAACAACTCATTTTGATCTGATAAAACTCTTTTCTGCTCATAAAACATGCCAGCAAGTCCAACTTCCTCATCAACAGCACTTTTAATACCCAGCTCCTGGCAGATTTCGACCTCAACCACTGACGACTCCTGGTCTTCCAACCCTGACTGATCAACAGTAAGCAGTGCTTCTACACCATTTGTTGTCGGTTCGACAAGTTCTCTACTGTCAAACCTCTTGAGCAGAGCTTCAGTGAATTCATTCCAAGTTAAATCTTTACCTTCAACGTACTCGTCGTACCATTCGAGAGCCTCGCCTTCGACGTAGAGCCAAGCGCGCTGCGTTTGCTCGACATCAATTATGGTCTTCGATGCGAAGTATTGACTGCACTTCTCTACCCAAGCTATTGCATCCGTTCCATAGAAGGTAGGAGACATCCTGATCCAAGTAATCGCCATCGTTGAGACGGTCCAAGGTTCGAATGCTCTGATACCAATTTGTAAGATCCGGCCTTAATTTACTAGGTTTCTTACTTGGGACCTCTATCAAACAGCTGGCGTGCGTGGTAGTATTTAGCTTCTAGGAAGAAATCTGAAAAGAAGATGACGAACAGAGCTTAGAAGAAGGGGAGCTTAGAGAGGGGGAGAGATACAGATTGAGAGTGAGAGAGATGAAGATAGATCGAAGCAGAGAGATATAGATTAGAGAGGGAGAGAGATCAGAGAAGTAGAGAACTTCATTCATTTCGCTTAATTTCCATTCCTTACATTAGTTATATAGTCAAATATCAAAATAAACCCAAGCATAAATGGGCTAGTAATATGTTGATGGGTTATCAAAACATGCCCTAAGCCCAATTCTTTGAAGATTCTTCCTTGAGCTTTTTTCTCCTGGTTGATTTCAGTTGTAATTGAAGGTTTAAGAGCTGCGAAAAGTAGAAGGAGAACAACAAATTAAGCTTTTTGAAGGAATACGTTGAGTTGCCTATATATGGATACTGTAAGTGTTGCTACTCGTCAGAGGCATAACCACAGTTACGTTCGGAATCATAATCATAATCTGAACAAGTTAGATTCTATGGGGTCACCGCCTTTGAATGATGATTATCAGGGAATTAATTGCAGAGCATTCCAGTCTGGGGCAGGATTGTTATCAAACCCTTCTCGAGGTTTCCCTAAATCGAAGTCTCTTGCTAATCATTCTACATTTTCACCGAAGACACCGTTGATATTTGTTAAAGAGCATCGTAAATGTTCAACAAGAGTTCTGGAAAGCAACCCCATCACGAAACCTATGAAGATTGAGTTCGAGAACAAGGGGGGTGATTTTCGTTTCTCTGAGCTTTGGGCTGGTCCTGATTATTCGAATTCTCCCCCGCCGTGTTCTTTGCCCATGCATAAGTTTTCTGTGAGGCCAAAAAGAACCGTTTCACTTGAGTTGCAGGGATCAATCTCTGAAGTGGAATTTCAACCTATTTCAAAATCTGCACCTACATCTCCTACAAGGGAGAGAATCCCATCGCCATATGGTTTCTCTGTTAGCGTTGATGCAGTGACAAAGTCCATATCTGCCCGCGACCTGTTTGACAAAGCTGATTCTGCGTCTAAAACCCTCCGTCGCATACTAAATTTAGATACCGGTGATGATTGATGGAGTGCTGGGAGCTTCGTCGCCCCCTTTTAGGAAGTTATTTGCGTCTGTGAAGGTTTTTTTTTTTTGCAGGTTACATATAGAATAAATGGGATCAGCTCATGTAATAAATTTCATTAGGAGCTTCCTCGGGATTCTGAAGCTTGTCTTTGTGCGCCAGTACAATAAAAGAGTTGTTTTAACAGGATGGGTTACTATATCTATATCTATTACTGATACTTTGGTTCGGTTGGGATACCATTTGGTAAGGAGCTGAACAGTGCGGTTTGGGGTTGTAAACGGTGATGGACTTGGTATATATTCGTCTAAGTGAAGTAAACGTTGTCGGGAGTCACAACTCTCTTTAGCAACATCATTCCTGTCCTGGTATTCTATTCCTACACTTCATTGGGTGCCTTTCAGCCTTTCACATTTGTATGTACTGTAGGATCCTAACCTGCCTAGGATTGATAGTATTTTACTTTTATTTTTCAACTCCAGCGCCTTTTATCTAGTTCGCTTTCCTTTATCCGTCTTTTCTTCGTTTCTGGTCTCCTTGGTTTTCTGTTTCTTATCTAAATAGATATCTTCAGACTTCCTTTTCTGGATTTGCAAAGAAGTGATAGTTTCCCTTGACCATATATTCTGTTATTTTGTTAAAAGAATTATGGCATGTGGAGATAGTAATAGAGGACCTTTCAATCAAGCTTCTCCCATTCGCCTTCAGTAAAGCCACTATATGTAGACACTTCTTTTCATTACATGTTAGGACCCATGATGTTTTCGTAGTCATCCATCTCTTGTTATAATCCCCTCCATACTCATTCTCGGAAGTACTGCTGTCGTCTTCCTCTGAACTTGTTGTTCCTTGCTTATGGAGTTAGTCAGATCCCACTACCATGTTTCATACAGGTATATGTTTTTCTTTATGCATCTATTTATTTGTGGTGATGCTCTAAATTACAGCACAATCAGATACTAAAAGCTGCAGAGGAAAAGCTGTATCAGACTTAATAGATACAAAATGGTGTTGATCGCTTTGTTTTTCTTCTGTCTTTCAGTTTGTGGTTTGTTTCTGAATGTTGGTCGAACTATCTTTTATCGCCTCGTTGGCGTGCGTCTGTCTATGTTCAAGTAACGCAGCATTTATGTGAACGTCTTCTGTTAATATTGATTGTGGTTTCCCTGCTAGGAATTTTTAGCACTAAGCTTACCATATAATACAACACTTCACTTGCCCCTAAGCAATGCCGATCGTATTTTAATATTACATGTGAGTCATAGGTTCTCGTCAAACGAACTCACTCATGCAAATTTTGTGGGGTCATTCGATGCTTTGTTACCCTTCGAATAATACAACTTCACAAAGCGACTACTTCTATTCAAGGAGCTGAGGCCTATGAACTCGAATGGTTTTTGTGGTCACTTTCGTAAAGTGGTTGGTCGATTGTATCTGTGCTGACTTTATGTCTGAAGCCATTTAAAAGTTAAATGACCACTGTATCTTAAAGCTAAAAGAGGTATATAAGGCAGCAAATGCAACGGTACTACAAAACAAAGCAAGAGTGTGTGTTGTGGGGCTACTAAATGTTTTGCCCACAATCTAACTACAAACCAAAATGTATACTAGGCAGTGGTTACAAGCAAAACCCCCCAATTTTTGCATCTTCCAAAAAACAAAACACACAACGAAATATCATCAGCAACAACCTAAATCCTCAGCTTCGTACACCCAAGAACAGTCCCCTTACAACAAGTCATAGGAGCCACTTCACGCCAAGCCAACCTCTCACTGCCAAGCGCAAGAACGTGACATCGGAGGTTGCCCTAATGTCCCAGTTCAACATATCGGGACCAATCACACCTCCAATCACATAGATATCATCGCCCAGCCCAACCATCGCAAGCCCAATTTTCTTACGAAACTCAGACGCTGGGCATACCAACATGTTCGAGTCCCTTTCTTGCCTGTAAATCTGCCCATGGCTCATAACGTAGAGCTTTCCCTTGACCACTGCCATGGGCCCTTGGAGCCAAGTGCAGTCATGAACCGTCCATCCAAGTTCAACGCTCTCCAAGATTTGCACCGTTGAAAGCCCCTTATGCAATATATGAACCTTACCATCGACCACCACCCCGTTACAAGCAGAATTGTGAGTGTGGTGAAGACTCTGTATCGGGGCCCACGTATCTCTCTCCGGGTCGTACACCTCAGCGTTAGATATCGATTTTCTGCAGCTAGTGAACCCACCCGCGACAATTATCTTCCCATCAAATTCGCAGCAAGCAAACATCGCGCGAGGCAAAATCATTGGAGCACATGGAGACCATTTCCTAGATATGGGATTGTAAGACCAAACTTCATCTGTTGCAAAGGAACCGTCGTGGTCGCCTGTAAGAGGATCCACGGCGTCACTGCCCCCACCGAGAACATATAATTTCCCAGCTACAGAAACGGCTCCAAAGAGCGCCAGGTGGCGTATGGTTGACGGTAAATTGGGGAGGGTTACCCATAAGTCGCCAATAGGGTCGTAGAGCTGCCATAGGTTATCGGGCTCATAAGCGCAGATGCAAATGAATTCCTCGGTTGAGTTTACTTCTCGACGGGCTTTGAAGAGCTCTGTGCTGCGAATGGCTTCTTGCCAGGAATGGGAGACGAGTTCTAACTTGGGATAGAGATGAAAGGGAACTCTTGCGAGGCATCTTAGTGCCACAGCGTCTGGTAGGCCTTCGATGAGTACAGAAGTGATTGGTTCACCATCCATGGTTACTTTCCTGTTTATGCTTCGGGAAACTGGCCTTGAAAAGATGATCAATAAAAGGAGATTATTGTTAGGAAATGCATTTGCCTTGATGATACAAACAGAAGCTGGAGGTAATCAGAAAAGAATTAGGCATCAGCATATAAGTATTTCTACATACCACAAGTTAATAGCATACTATAGCATATGAAATTTCTGCAGATGATGATTTTATAATGCACTGAAATAATTGTTCGACGGCATCAGAGCCATGATGCTCATTGTACTCTGAGGCAAGAAGAAGAAAGATTATCACGAAGACCTAACCCTATTTTAAAAAACGAAGTGCTTGATAAAAATCTAACCCTGTCAGAATGAAAAAAGAAAAACTCAAATCATCCTGTAAAAGAATCGTCTGAATTCAAAAATCTACCTTCACAAGCACCATAACGCCCAGTTATCACCATCCATCAACAGACATAGAGATAGAAAATGAAGGGAAAAAACTCAAGAGAATTCTAACCCACTAAATATAAATGTAAAATTGATTCAAGCGGTATCATTCGAATGCAATATGCAACATAACAATTATGTAACTAGGAAGAAACTCAACAAAGATCGGGAGCAGAACACTCGGAATCCAACTTCCTTAGGCTCTACGAAGAAACCAGTAGCGAAGAAAATAAATTTCAAGGAAACCAAAACGAAAATTTTGCGTCAATTGCGAATTCTCATTACACACAAAAAGAAAAAGAAAATGCGAGGTTTGGGAGATGACGAACACTTCAGTACAAGCATTTCTTGGAAAAGTGGATCAGGAAACCCGACGAATCGAAAAAAGTGCGCAGATGATTATGTAGAATGATGCCTGTTTAACAGTCTACAGAAAATTGGGAATTTAGGCATAAAAAGCATATTCCGTTCTTTGTTTCAAATCCACGTGTCGTGCACGTGTTACTTGCCCATATAATGGATCTTTTAAAAAAATGGCCCTTCATCAATATTAAAAAAATAGCCTTGTTGACGTTTTTTTTTTGTCAATGACCTTTTAATTAACCGTTAACCATTTAAACCCTCGATTAATTAACTAGAAATAAAAGAAAAAGAAAAATAAATATACATACACAATCTGTATATATATAAAAGAAACGAAACTCCATATAAATGCACAGCACCACGTAATAATTACTATACCAACCCAGATCGATCCATCCTTTCTTCTTCGTCGTTTCTAAAGAAAAACACAGCCTCATTTTCGTCACTAAGTCGAACTCGAAGTCTGCGAAACAAGTCTGGAAGGAAAAACCCAGCTCTAACTCTTTACAGTAAGTTTTTTCTTTTTGAATTACGAATTTTACCCTCCAAATTACGTGAGTTTGTCATTACGTGATGTTTGGCCACGAGAATTTTGAATTTCCAGTCGGAAAGACGAAACTCGTGGTCATGCTTCATGGAACCCGCAAATATATCCACAAGGGCCCCATGCAGTAGATCTGGGGCCCCGCGCATGTTTACACGGTCCCCGCACGCTGGTGCAGGGGCCGCGCGCACTGGTGCACGGGTCCGCGCGCTAGAGCACGGGACCCGGGCATCAGTTCAAGGGCCCCAGGCGCTGGCGCTGGGGTCCCGCACATCAGTGCACGGCGCGCGCACAATGGAGCACGGGTCCGCGCACGCTAGTGCACGGGACCCGGGCATCAATTCAGGGTCCCCGCACGCTGGTGCCGGGGTTCGGTGCATCAGTGCAGGGGGCGCGCGCACTGAGCACGGGTCCGCGCGCGCTAGATCACAGGACCCAGGCATCAGTTCAAGGACCCCAGGCGCTGGTGCTGGGGTCCCGCGCATCAGTGCATCGGCCGTCCTAGGGCATGGGTCCCGCGCACTAAGTCATGTGTCTCGCACTCTAGATGATCATCCAAAGCTCGTCACGATTGTGAAGCTGCGGCTGGCACTTGATGAGATACCACAACAGCTGCGCCGATAAATTGAAATTGGCGGCAGCGTTGACGAGCCTGCCGAACGAACTCCCTTCCGTAAAAACTGCAAGCTCATCCTCGTTTAGCCAACCAACGATCTCCGCGCTGACTTCACAGTATCGTGACGTGATATGTAACCGGTAATCATGTTCATCGTCGCCTCGGGCAATTTGCTTCTTCAATTGAACCTACAAATCAATAAGAAATTAACTAGATATGGTGCGGGAAAATTGCTTATTATTAGATAGGCCGCCTCGCACGGGTCCCCTACCATGCTGCGCAGAGACCCTTGCTATGCCACGCTGGGGACCCGTGCGTGCCAGTGCGGGGACCCTGCGACATAGCACGGGACCCGTGCTCATGTGCACTGGAGATCCTACGTTGGGGACCCGTTCGTGCCAGCGCCGGGACCCTGGCGACAAAGCACGGGCCGTGCTTGCTAGCGCAGGGACCCGTGCTCATGTGCGCTGGAGACCCTTGCTATGTCGCCAGGGTCCCCGCGCTGGTAGCACGGGTCCCCAGCGTGGCATAGCAAGGGTCTCCAGCGCACATGAGCACGGGTCCCTGCACTAGCAAGTACGGGTTCCGTGCTATGTCGCCAGGGTCCCCGCGCTGGCACGCACGGGTCCCCAGCGTGGCATAGCAAGGGTCTCCAGCGCACATGAGCACGGGTCCCTGCCCTAGCAAGCACGGGTCCCGTGCTATGTCGTCAGGGTCCCCAGCGCGGCATAGCAAGGTCTCCAGCGCTAGCAAGCACGGGTCCCAGCGAGACATAGCGCGGGTTAATTGGGGAGGACCACTGCGCTTTCACACGGACCCCTGATATTCAAGACACAGGGCCACTGCAAGTGCAAGTACGGGTACCATGCGGCAAATTTAGGGTCCCGTGCGATTGTATAGGACGGGTTCTTCGAAAATTAAAAAATTAACTTCACTGTTTGGGATCTCGCCTGAACTGCCATGGATTCTGAGCTTCAAATTCGACTGTGAAGAAGAAAAGGGAGAAAGCTTGATCGATTTGCAAAGGGCCCGTGAAGTGAAAGGGGTTCTTTCTTATTTACTTTTGCTTTTTCAGATTCTACAGTAAACCTCTGTGAAAAGCTGTAATTTTCGTTAACTATCGTTGATTGCCATTAAAAAGGGTAGAATAGTCTTTTACGCAAAGTAAGTAAGGGTACATTGGTCTTTTATCATTTAGGAGGCTATTTTTTTAACGTTGACTATGTTAAAGGCCATTTTTTAAATAATCCCCCATATAATTATTGCCTATACGTGTGGCGACCCTACTTTTCTAATTAATATTATTGGCGGATTTCCGCAACGTAAGCCGCGGAAGGCCCGTCTAATTAAAACTTTTTCCTAAAAGATATTATAATAAAACAAAATATTATTTTATATAATAGTATCTGTACAATGGGCCGAAGCCCCAAAATGTCAAAAGATAAAAAAAAAACCCTATCGCCGCTCCACAGGTCTTCATCCATGTACCGCACCGCCCTCAAAAGTCTGTGGAGCACCGCCACCAGCCGCCTCAGTCTTGACGCGTGTCAGCGTCAGACTCGGTACCTACAACACGTAAACACTGAGCGAATTGCCCAGTAGGTGAATAAAATGCAATGCAGCGTGCACTCATTCCCAATCCCAATTCTCGCAACATGATATAATGCACGCTCGTTCTCACATTTCTATCGTATCTCAATATCAGGGCCCTAGGCTGGACTCGGCACCTCGCGCGCAATAAAATAAAATATATCGTCTGGTCGTTAACGCCAGACTAGCGGTGCCCACGCCGATAGTGCGTTGATCGATCACGTCAACGTCCTCCTATCAGGTCGCCCCTTCCGCTACACAACACATCCGACGGTTTGCACCTCGGGTCGCTCACGCCCGAGTAGACAGATCGCTCACGTCTGTCTCCCGTCAGGTGCCCAACGAGTCCAACCTCAACTCCGCTACGAGTCTGACTGCCAAAATCGGCACACTCTACCCCGCTCAATTGACACCTTAAGTCTTAAGGTGTCACCACTAATGTGGTCGTTATCCCTCACAATGTCGTGCGATGCCATGTACATACGTGATACACATGAAAACTTGATATCACATAAAACATACGTAAAACACGTAGATCACATAAGTCATGTAATCACATAATAGCAGGTAAGTGTTTACGCGTCGTAGATGAATGTTTCACTACCTGTCCTCCCGCTACAACCAACTACGAAGTCTCGTGAAGTCTCTGTATATCGGTTGTCTGAATATAATAATATTATTAGTATATATACTAATTCTCGAAAATCCCAAAATTTATGAAACCCTAAAATAATGAAATTCCTAAAAATAAATAAACCTTAAAATATTGAAAACCCTAGAAATAGCAAAATTCTAAACTACCGAAAATTTATTAACTAAAATGCAATGTCGAAATATTCATATAAATATCGAGGCCTTTAACAATGTAAATGTCGATATGTGAGTGAGTGATAGGAAGATGTCGAATTGGCATAGCTGATAAAAGTCGAGATCGCTTCCTTATTAAATGTCGAGGTCTTCCTTATGAAATGTCGAGACATAGTAATAGGTACTATCGTGGTTTCATGCTCTAAGAAGTCGAGATATTACAAACAAAAATGTCGAAATCAACAAATAGCTATCTTGTGAAAATTATATTAGAATGTCGAATTCCTAAATAATGTCGAGATGTTTTATTAAAATGTCGAAACCTCTAAAAATGTCGAGACATATATAATATAAAAATGTCGAATTCATTTCTATGTCGAGCTAGAAATATCGAGGCTTATTCCATGAAGATGTCGAAGCCCTTATAGGATGTCGAGACCTTCTACATCGATATCCCTAAGAAATGTCCATATCATATAAATGTCGAGATAACCTAATAATGTCGAGACCTGAATAATATAAATATCGAATATAAAAGTCGAGACCTTCTAAGAGCAAATGTCGAGATGTTAATCTTAAAATGTCGTGATCTTATTAACTCTATAAGGTGTCGACATCTCTAAAATGTCGAGTTCTTAAATGTCGAGAGAACATAGATGTCGACATTCTAGCTAACATTGAAATGCCGAGATTTTTCTAAAAGTCAGGTTTCTCCCCAAAATCCTAAAACGAAATTCTTACACCATTAAAATCAGCTTCAAAAATGGCTTCGAATCCAGAATACGGTATACTTCAAAACCATAAATCTTAGAAGAAGATGCATTAAAAATTCGTATTACCTCAGTACTTATATATCTAAGCCAAGCTTAGGGTTTTCGTTCCAAGGCCGAAAACTAAATGCTGTTAGAGACTTACGTTAATTATTTATAGCTTTAATCCATGTTCTAACATCTAAAACCATCCCAGTATATCGGCTTACACCTATCATGGTAAATTCCAGAATTCAAAGCTAGCATTTAAATCATGTATACTTCATATACTTCAACCAATCTTCATATATTTCATTTTAGCCAAAGAATACCCTACTCAATGTTCCTTAAGTACTTCGACAACCTCCCAGAGCTAACATGTAGGTATATAAAGCATCATAACAACCTTAACATATCAAATATATGGGGTTTTCGTGTGAATAGATAAAATACTTTACCTAACTCACGTTTGAATAAATTTGTTGAGGACTTTGATTGTCGAAATCTCGTTTCTTTCTTGATGAACTTCTTCCTTCTCTGTTGTTTTAATTCTTTTGTTCTTATCCCATATGAAGGCACGTAGATATATGTGTGCTTATCATATCATTAGGTTAGAAAATAATAAAATAAAGACATGAGGGTGACGTTTGTTTACCACCCTATTAAGCAAAGTTGATCATTATCCCATTTATTTTTCCTAAGCCTTAAGTAAATTTATATCATGGTAATTTTCGAAAGTTTGGGCCGTACTTATCAATTGGGCTGAAATCCTATTTAATCGAATTTATTTCTTGAGCTTTCTAATTTTCTTGGCCCAATTAATATTTTCCGGCTCGCTCCCGCAAAAATCCGTTTAGTCCGAAAATTAATCTCATTAATTTCGAGCATTACAAAAATAATCCCGTATTAATTTTACGGGTATTACATCCTCCCCCCCTTAAAAGAATTTCGTCCCCGAAATTACGCCGACTGGAATAACTCGGGATAACGAATTTTCATATCATCCTCACGCTCCCAAGTGGCTTCTTCAACTGATTGATTCCGCCACAATACTTTAACTAACGGAATAATCTTATTCCGTAGTCGTTTCGATTCGTACATCAAAATCTCTACGGGCTTCTCTTCGTAACTCAAGTCAGGCTTGAGCTGTCGATAAAGAAGTTCATTCTGAACAACATGACTCGGGTCCGCGACGTATTTTCGTAATGTCGATACGTGAAATACGTCGTGAATTTGTGATAGGGAAATCGGCAATTCTAACTGATACGCAACCTCGCCGACTCGTTTGACTATTTTAAACGGGCCTATGTATCTTGGACTTAGTTTGCCCTTCTTTCCAAATCGCTTCACTCCTTTCATCGGGGAGATCTTCAAAAATACTTCGTCATCTTCAGCAAATTCCAAAGGTCGTCGTCGACGATCAGCGTAACTCTTCTGTCGACTCTGAGCTGTTCGCATTCGTTCTCGAATTTTCGTCACGGCCTCTGTCGTCTCCCGAATCATATCTGGTCCTAGTAATGCTCGTTCGCCTATTTCATCCCAGTGAATAGGAGACCGACACTTGCGCCCGTATAATGCCTCGTACGGCGCCACGCCGATCGTAGCATGGAAGCTATTGTTGTACGAAAATTCGATCAGCGGCAAGTACTTACTCCAGTTTCCTTTGAAGTCTAGGACGCATGCTCGCAACATGTCCTCAAGGGTTTGGATCGTCCGTTCAGACTGTCCGTCGGTCTGGGGATGGTATGCAGTACTGAACGAGAGCTTAGTACCCATCGCTTTCTGTAAGCTCTGCCAAAAGTTGGACAAAAATCTCGAATCTCGATCCGAGACTATAGAAATTGGAATTCCATGGAGACGGATGATTTCTTGAATATATAATTCCGCATAGCGTTCCATGGAAAAAGTAGAACTGATTGGAAGGAAATGGGCTGATTTTGTCAGGCGGTCTACCACCACCCAGATAGCGTTATGGCCTTTCGTCGTCTTTGGTAAACCAACGACGAAATCCATAGTAATATGATCCCACTTCCATTCGGGTATCGGTAAGGGCTGTAGAGTTCCAGCTGGTCGCTGGTGTTCAGCTTTGATCAACTGGCACGTCATACATCGATTTACGAACTCCGCAATGTCCTTTTTCATTCCTGGCCACCAATACGTGCTTCGCAAGTCTTGGTACATTTTGGTCGAGCCCGGATGTACGGAGTAGGTAGTTGTGTGCGCTTCTGCCATAATCGTTCGTCGTAACTCCTCGTCTCTAGGCACGTACAGTCGATTCTTGTAAAGTAAAGTTCCGTCTTCTCGGATTGCAAAGTCATCGGGGAGTGCATCTTTCACCTTTAAATAAAATTCGTCATCTTCTTGGGCCTTTCGGATTTGTTCTAGCAACGTAGGCTGAAGAGTTAGTGTTGCTAGTTTCATTTCAACTTCACCTAAGGCAACTACTTCCACTTCAAGTCTGTGCAACTCTGTGCTAATCGCCTTTCGACTGAGCGCGTCTGCGACTACGTTCGCTTTGCCCGGATGATAATTGATAACGCAGTCGTAGTCTTTTACGAGCTCCAGCCATCGACGTTGTCGCATGTTTAACTCCTTCTGGGTGAAGAAGTACTTCAAGCTTTTATGGTCAGTGAAAATCTCACACCTTTCTCCGTAAAGGTAATGCCTCCAGATCTTTAAAGCGAATACCACTGCTGCTAGTTCTAGGTCATGGGTCGGGTAGTTCTTCTCGTATTCCTTCAGTTGTCGGGAGGCGTAAGCAATTACTTTGCCGTTCTGCATCAATACACATCCCAGTCCGTTCTTCGAGGCGTCGCTGTAGACCGAGAATCCTCCTGTTCCCGAGGGTATAGTTAAAACAGGAGCTGTAGTAAGTCGTTTCTTTAGTTCCTGGAAACTTTGTTCGCACGCTTCAGTCCACTTGAAAGGTATATTCTTTCTAGTAAGGTTCGTCAGTGTCGAGGCGATGCTAGAGAAGTCAGCTATGAACTTACGGTAATATCCCGCAAGTCCTAGAAAACTTCGGACCTCAGTAGGATTAGTAGGTTGTTGCCAGTTATTCACAGCTTCGATCTTACTCGGGTCCACCGAGATTCCGTTCCCAGAAATCACGTGTCCCAAGAAAGCTACTTGCTCCAGCCAGAATTCACACTTCTTGAATTTGGCGTAGAGTTGTTTCTCTCGCAGGATTCCTAAGACGGTTCTCAGATGGCTTTCGTGTTCGTCTCTTGTCTTAGAATAGATCAAAATATCGTCGATGAAGACGATAACAAACCGATCGAGGTAGTCTTTAAAAACTCGGTTCATAAGATCCATAAAAGCAGCTGGGGCATTTGTCAGTCCGAAGGGCATGACCAAAAACTCGTAATGGCCGTACCTCGTACTGAACGCGGTTTTAGGAACATCTACTTCCCTAATCTTCAATTGATGGTATCCCGAACGAAGGTCAATTTTCGAGAATACCGTAGCTCCTTGTAGCTGATCGAACAGATCATCGATCCTTGGTAACGGATATTTATTTTTGATCGTGATCTTATTCAATTCTCGGTAGTCGATGCATAGTCGCATCGACCCATCCTTCTTTCGCACAAAAAGAACGGGAGCGCCCCATGGTGAAAAACTCGGCTGGATAAAGCCCTTAGATAGCATATCTTCTAACTGTTCCTTCAATTCTTTTAACTCACTTGGTGCCAAACGGTAAGGGGCTTTGGAGATTGGGGCAGACCCCGGAATCAGATCTATCGTGAACTGTATTTCTCGATCAGGGGGTAACCCCGGGAGATCATCGGGAAATACATCAGCATATTCGTTAACTATCGGTACGTCTTTCAGTTCAGGCTGAGGTAACTCCTCTGCCTTCACCGCATACACGAGATAGGATCACAACCTGACCTCAAGAGTCGTTGAGCCTTTAGAGCTGATATTCGTGGAATACTATTCTTATTCGCTTTACCCGAAAAAGTGAATGCTTCTTCTTCAGGCAGCTGGAATTTAACGACCTTCTTGTTACAATCTATGATGGCTCCATATCTTGAAAGCCAATCCATTCCGAAGATGACATCATAGTCGTTCATCGGAATTACAATCAGGTCGGCACTCAAGTTCCTACCCTCAATAACTACGACGCATCCTTTAAGTAATTGGTTGGTATGCGTCGGATCCCCGTGTGGTAGAGTAACTACATAGTTGCATTCAGATGAGGTAGGAGATATTCCTATCTTCGCCACGTACTTGGCCGACACAAATGAATGTGTGGCTCCAGAATCAATAAGCACAGAAGTGGGCACGTTATAGATAATTAACGTACCCGTCACAACAGAAGGATTCGCCTCGGCCTCCTCATTTGTCAAAGTAAAAACTCTCGCGGGAACAGGTGGAGGTCGCATCGGCGGTTGGGCCGGGTTCCGCACTAGGGGTAAATTCTCTGTACAAGCTCTAGCAAAATGACCGATTTTTCCGCACCTGAAGCACTGCGGAATCTGTCTTGTCCCAAAACAGGCCCCGAAATGATAACGCCCGCATTGTCGACACTGGGGCGCAACATTTTGAGGTCGATTGGGGATGTTGATCGGTCCCTGATTTGGTCTCGGCCGCCAGTTTTGTTGGCCCTGACGGTTCCATTGGGTATTAGGACCCTTGCCGAAAAACTGGCGTTTCTTATCTCCTCCGCTTCCTTGTTGGGCCTCTCTCCTCTTCTTTGCTTCCTGTGCTTCCACCACCACCGACTCTGCTTGTTCCGCAATTAGGGCACGTTCAGTTACTTGCATAAACTCTAGTTGTCGTGCACCCGCAATACTTAAATCCCGATAGATTTCGGGTTTAAGTCCCTTGATGAACCTAGTCACTTTCAACGAATTAGTTGCTACTAACTGCGGAGCAAATCGAGATAATTCTTCAAATCGACGGATGTACTCCGCCACCGGCATGTTCCCTTGCTTCAAGCTCATGAACTCGTACATTCTCTGTTCTTGATCGTGGGCGGTAAAGTATTTGTTGAAGAAGAGCTCCCTAAATCTTTCCCAAGTCATAGTAATTGGGCTCTCCAACACCTTTACGGTGTTCCACCAATAGCGTGCATTCTCTCGAAAGAGGGAAACGGCGCAAAGGACTTTCTCATTGTCAGGCACTCGACTATAGATGAACATGTCCTCTATAGTGCCTATCCAATCTTCAGCCACCGCAGGATTGGTGGCTTCGGTAAATATTGGGGGGTTTAACTTTCGAAATCGTTCCCCAATTAGTTCTACTCGATCAGGTTGTGGGGAATGTTCCGACGAGCTCCGATGATGGATCAAGTCATTGATTTGATCCGACTGTCGTCGGATCAGATCGGTCAATTGATGTATAGTAGAGCGGTCGTCATTTGGTGGGGATTCAGACCCCGCCCTACGGCTAGAACTGCCTACTTCTCGACGTCCTTTCGGCATTCTTATCTATTTCTACAATTATTCACACAGAGCACATATCAAATAACACATAATAAGGAAATCAAATATTGAACTTACAGGCCAGGCTGGTTCTCCAGGCTTTTGAGCGGCAGTACATGGACAGTCTTCAGAATCAAAAGCCTAAGCTCTGATACCACCTGTGGCGACCCTACTTTTCTAATTAATATTATTGGCGGATTTCCGCAACGTAAGCCGCGGAAGGCCCGTCTAATTAAAACTTTTTCCTAAAAGATATTATAATAAAACAAAATATTATTTTATATAATAGTATCTGTACAATGGGCCGAAGCCCCAAAATGTCAAAAGATAAAAAAAAAACCCTATCGCCGCTCCACAGGTCTTCATCCATGTACCGCACCGCCCTCAAAAGTCTGTGGAGCACCGCCACCAGCCGCCTCAGTCTTGACGCGTGTCAGCGTCAGACTCGGTACCTACAACACGTAAACACTGAGCGAATTGCCCAGTAGGTGAATAAAATGCAATGCAGCGTGCACTCATTCCCAATCCCAATTCTCGCAACATGATATAATGCACGCTCGTTCTCACATTTCTATCGTATCTCAATATCAGGGCCCTAGGCTGGACTCGGCACCTCGCGCGCAATAAAATAAAATATATCGTCTGGTCGTTAACGCCAGACTAGCGGTGCCCACGCCGATAGTGCGTTGATCGATCACGTCAACGTCCTCCTATCAGGTCGCCCCTTCCGCTACACAACACATCCGACGGTTTGCACCTCGGGTCGCTCACGCCCGAGTAGACAGATCGCTCACGTCTGTCTCCCGTCAGGTGCCCAACGAGTCCAACCTCAACTCCGCTACGAGTCTGACTGCCAAAATCGGCACACTCTACCCCGCTCAATCGACACCTTAAGTCTTAAGGTGTCACCACTAATGTGGTCGTTATCCCTCACAATGTCGTGCGATGCCATGTACATACGTGATACACATGAAAACTTGATATCACATAAAACATACGTAAAACACGTAGATCACATAAGTCATGTAATCACATAATAGCAGGTAAGTGTTTACGCGTCGTAGATGAATGTTTCACCTACCTGTCCTCCCGCTACAACCAACTACGAAGTCTCGTGAAGTCTCTGTATATCGGTTGTCTGAATATAATAATATTATTAGTATATATACTAATTCTCGAAAATCCCAAAATTTATGAAACCCTAAAATAATGAAATTCCTAAAAATAAATAAACCTTAAAATATTGAAAACCCTAGAAATAGCAAAATTCTAAACTACCGAAAATTTATTAACTAAAATGCAATGTCGAAATATTCATATAAATATCGAGGCCTTTAACAATGTAAATGTCGATATGTGAGTGAGTGATAGGAAGATGTCGAATTGGCATAGCTGATAAAAGTCGAGATCGCTTCCTTATTAAATGTCGAGGTCTTCCTTATGAAATGTCGAGACATAGTAATAGGTACTATCGTGGTTTCATGCTCTAAGAAGTCGAGATATTACAAATAAAAATGTCGAAATCAACAAATAGCTATCTTGTGAAAATTATATTAGAATGTCGAATTCCTAAATAATGTCGAGATGTTTTATTAAAATGTCGAAACCTCTAAAAATGTCGAGACATATATAATATAAAAATGTCGAATTCATTTCTATGTCGAGCTAGAAATATCGAGGCTTATTCCATGAAGATGTCGAAGCCCTTATAGGATGTCGAGACCTTCTACATCGATATCCCTAAGAAATGTCCATATCATATAAATGTCGAGATAACCTAATAATGTCGAGACCTGAATAATATAAATATCGAATATAAAAGTCGAGACCTTCTAAGAGCAAATGTCGAGATGTTAATCTTAAAATGTCGTGATCTTATTAACTCTATAAGGTGTCGACATCTCTAAAATGTCGAGTTCTTAAATGTCGAGAGAACATAGATGTCGACATTCTAGCTAACATTGAAATGCCGAGATTTTTCTAAAAGTCAGGTTTCTCCCCAAAATCCTAAAACGAAATTCTTACACCATTAAAATCAGCTTCAAAAATGGCTTCGAATCCAGAATACGGTATACTTCAAAACCATAAATCTTAGAAGAAGATGCATTAAAAATTCGTATTACCTCAGTACTTATATATCTAAGCCAAGCTTAGGGTTTTCGTTCCAAGGCCGAAAACTAAATGCTGTTAGAGACTTACGTTAATTATTTATAGCTTTAATCCATGTTCTAACATCTAAAACCATCCCAGTATATCGGCTTACACCTATCATGGTAAATTCCAGAATTCAAAGCTAGCATTTAAATCATGTATACTTCATATACTTCAACCAATCTTCATATATTTCATTTTAGCCAAAGAATACCCTACTCAATGTTCCTTAAGTACTTCGACAACCTCCCAGAGCTAACATGTAGGTATATAAAGCATCATAACAACCTTAACATATCAAATATATGGGGTTTTCGTGTGAATAGATAAAATACTTTACCTAACTCACGTTTGAATAAATTTGTTGAGGACTTTGATTGTCGAAATCTCGTTTCTTTCTTGATGAACTTCTTCCTTCTCTGTTGTTTTAATTCTTTTGTTCTTATCCCATATGAAGGCACGTAGATATATGTGTGCTTATCATATCATTAGGTTAGAAAATAATAAAATAAAGACATGAGGGTGACGTTTGTTTACCACCCTATTAAGCAAAGTTGATCATTATCCCATTTATTTTTCCTAAGCCTTAAGTAAATTTATATCATGGTAATTTTCGAAAGTTTGGGCCGTACTTATCAATTGGGCTGAAATCCTATTTAATCGAATTTATTTCTTGAGCTTTCTAATTTTCTTGGCCCAATTAATATTTTCCGGCTCGCTCCCGCAAAAATCCGTTTAGTCCGAAAATTAATCTCATTAATTTCGAGCATTACAAAAATAATCCCGTATTAATTTTACGGGTATTACAATACGGCTATCCCTGGCTTTTTAAATTAAATAATGCAATTTTAATCAAAATTTAATAAAATGGGGTAGTTTCGTCCGGAATTAATAAAATAGGGCAAAACGCGTCCATTAGTCGCGACGACACGACTAATAGGCGCGACGATGACGTCGCACGAATCAATAAGGGCATTTTTATTTTTACTTAGCATCGACCCCATTAGGGGCGACGATGAATTTTCTTTTATTTTTTTATTTTTAACTTATTTATATTTATTATTTATAAAATCCATCAAATTATAAAATCATCGTTATTTCATGTGATGTACATAATTAAAATCAATAAACGCATCTAATTTATTTTTATTTTGCGACGATTAAAATGATATGCATTCTCATATTTTTCGATAATTAAAAATATTATTTCTATTTTTTATTATTAAAAAATACTTAAGTTGGATTAAATTTAAAAAAAAATTAAATATTTTGATTATCGAAAAATATAAGATATGCATATCATTTTAATCGTTGCAAAACAAACAATAAATTAGAAGCATTTATTGATTTTTATTATGTAAATCAAATGAAATAACGATGATGTTATGATTAGGTGGATTTTATAAATAATAAATAAGTTTTTTTTAAAAAAGAGAAAAATAAGCATCGCCCCTAATGGGGGCGACGCATGTAAAATAAATAAAAAAAAGGGCTCTTGTATGTGCCACGTCATCGTCGCGGCTTTTAACGGTCGCGACGTCACTTTTAATGACCCCGTTTTGTCCTATTTTATTAATTTCGGACGAACTAATCACATTTTATTAAATTTTGATTAAAATTGCATTATTTTATTTAAAAAGCCGCTATCCTTCATTCCCCTTCCATAATTTTCCGTTGATAATAAATATTGATAAATTTTAAGCTTTTTAATTAGGCAAATCGACATATAAATCCCCATACCCCAAATTATCCATCAACTAACCCGATGAAATTGTTTGTCCCACTTTCCGTATCCCACTCTGTGTCCCAAAATACAAAATTTAAAAAGTAATGATTCTTACTGATACAGAAAAATGTAAGATACGGATATTATTTGATCATCATAACATAACGAATACATTGGTGATGTTTATATGTTTTTATCATATATATCACATAAAATAATAGTGATTTTATGATTTGGAGAATTGTGGAATAAAAAGAATTTAAAAATAGTAAGAAAATCTGCTAGCCCCTAGATTAAAAATTCGATGGCTGTGATTAAATGGGACAGAAAGTGGGATATAAAAAGTGGGACAAACGATTTCATCCGATCAACTAACTCCCCCTTCCAATTCATTTATCATCAAACTCCCCATTTCAAACTTTTAATCACATAATGGGCAATTTTAGCCTTATAAAAACAACAATTTACCAAAAAACCATTGAACACCCAAACCCTTCTCTTTTTCACTTTCATTCACAGTGAACGATCGAAATAAGAACAGGGAATGATAGAACGGGCGGAGAACGATAGGACAAGGCAGAGAACGATAGAACGAGGCAGAGAACGAGATAGACAACGAGATGAGACAGAGAGAGCAAGTTTCGACTGTAAGTTTGCATTTTTTTAATTTTTGATTTTTTGGGATTTTGGAGTTAAGGTGGTGCTTGGGGCTTCGATAGGTGCATTTCTTTGAGGATTCTATGTCGGGCAATGCTAATTTCTGTGATTAGTACTTGAATTTGGGGTTTAGGGCTAAAATTAGAGTTTTATTTTTGGTTGTTTCGATTTGGTGTTTTGATATCTTTAAATTATGGTATCAGACAGAGAACGAGCGAACATGCTAGCTTTCATTTTCCAATACCTCTGTTAAATGAGAGAGAGCAAGCAAGTTTCGACTGTAATTACATTTTTTTTTTATTTTTTGATTTCTTTGGCATTTGGGGTTAATGTAGAGCTTAGTGCTTCGATAGGTGCATTTCTTCAATGATTTCATGCCGGACAATGTTAATTTCGTTGATTAGTGCTCGAGCGAGTTTGTTCATTGGCACTGCAAACATAGTTTAATTTTTTGTTGGTATCGTATATTAATTGAATTGGTACTGTTTGTTCATGTTTTTTGGTACTGCATTACATAATTAATGGTACGGTAAATTCATTATTTATGTGGACGAGGGAGTAGAATCCGAAGGGCGTGGATTGCGGCGTACATGTTGCAATGTCCATGGATAAATACATCATCGGACCTACAGATTTGAAAGGTATCTTGACGATGTTGAAGTCGAAGCATATCGTCTCCATGTCTTCCTCAATCCTTAGAGATCCTAGTGGGTTTATATTCCACTTGTTTGTATGCTATTATCTATATGTGTAAGATTTTAGACTTGTTGAGACTGATATGTTGTTCTGAGGTTGAGGTTCTGTGAACCTGTTCTTAGACATTTTTTATGTGTCTAAGGTTGAGGATCTGCTTGATGTATGCTCCAATTATTTTGATAATACCTGAAAAATGCTTGTAGTACCAATATACATATATTTGTAGTACCTATATATTGATGTCGTGGTACCATATCATAACCTAGTGTAGTAGCATGAGTAGGTTATTTGTAGTATCTTTTCCGTACAACGTTTTTAACTATCGAAATTCCTACCATAATTTGTAGTACAATATACATATATTTGTATTACCAATATATAGATGTTTGGGGGTACCATATCATAAGCTAGTATCGTACCGTGAGTAGATTACTTGTAATATCTTTTCCGTACCACGTTTTAATTATCGACAATGCGTAGATTATTGTGCAAATAAGGCATGCGAACTTCCAAAATACGGCACATATAAAATTAAACACACGGTAAATATAAACACCAACTTTCAATCGATAAAAAATTTTGACTATGTAGTAAGATCTTCTAACTAGTATCATATTAAGTTGAAAGAAAGTTGGGGTTTCAACGTAATAATCCCTAATTCTAAATATTAATCCACCAATGTTGATACCAAATCATCAGTAAAGTATTTATAACTATGGTAACATAGTCACAGACCAAAATTAATTCGGACGGTGTCGCAAAATTCCTACACAAATATGTAGTACCAACATGCATATGTTTGTAGTACCAATATATAGATGTTTGTGGTACCATATCGTAAGCTAGTCTACTACCATACGTAGGTTACTTGTAGCATCTTTCCGTACCATGTGTAACTAACGAGACTCCTACCCTAATAATGCTTGTAGTACCAATATACAGATATTTGCAGTACCAATATACAGATGTTCGTAGTACCATAACATATGCTGGTGTAGTACCATGCGTAGGTAACTTGTAGTATCATTTTCGTACCACGTTTTTAATTATCGAAAACACGTAGATTATTGTACAAATAAGGCATGCTAACTTCCAACATACGTCACATAATAGAATTAAACACATGGTAATATAAAATATAGACACTGACTTTCAATCGACCAAAAATCTTACTATGTAGTAAGATGTTGTTGCTATTATCATAATAAGTAGAAAAGAAAGTTGGATTTTCAATGTAATAATCCCTAATTTTAAATATTAACCCACCAAGATTGATACCAAATCATCAGTAAAGTACTTCTAACTATGGTAACATAATCACGGACCAAAAATAATTCGGATGGCGACAAAAAATTCCTATCCAGATAAGTAGTACCAACATACATATGTTTTTAGTACCAACATATGTATGCTTGTGGTACCATATCGTAAGCTAGTGTAATACCATACATACGTTACTTGTAGTATCTTTCCGTACCATGTGTAACGATCGAGACTCCTACCAATATACATATGTTTGTAGTACCTATATGTAGATGTTCCTTGTACCATATAATAAGATAATGTAGTACCATATGCATGTTACTTGTAGTATCTTCCCGTACCATGTGTTTTAACTATCGAAACTCCTCATGTAACTTGTAGTACCAATATCCATATATTTGTGGTACCAATATATAGATGTTTGTGGAACCATATAATAAGCTAGTGTAGTACCATGTGTTGGTTACTTGTAGTATCTTTTTCCGTATTACGTTTTTAATTATCGAAAGCGCGTGGATTATTGTGCAATAAGGCATGTCAACTTCCAAAATACGGCACATAATAAAATTAAACACACGATAACATAAAATATAGACACTAACTTTCGATCGATCATCAATACTATGTAGTAAAATGTTCTTCTAGTATCGTAATAAGTAAAAAAAAGTTCGGGTTTCAACTTAATAATCCCTAATTCTAATATTGACCCACCAGTATTGATATCAAATCATCAGTACAGTATTTACAACTATGTAACATAGTCACGTACCAAAAATAATTCGGACGGCATCGAAAAATTCCTACCCAAATAAGTAGTATCAACATACATATGTTTGTAGCCAACATGTATATGTTTGTGGTACAGTATCGTAAGCAAATGTAGTACTGGTTACTTGTAGTATCTTTCCGTACCATGTGTAACTATCGAGACTCCTACCCTAAAAACGCTTGTAGTACAAATATACAAATGTTTGTAGTACCAATATACAGATATTCATAGTACCATAACCGCTTGTAGTACCAATGTACATATATTTGTGGTACCTATACATAGATGTTCGTTTGTACCATATAATAAGATAATGTAGTACCATATGCATGTTACTTGTAGTATCTTCCCGTACCATGTGTTTTAACTATCGAAACTCCTCCCGTAACTTGTACTACCAATATACATTTATTTTTTGTACCAATATACAGATTTTTGTGGTATCATGTACTAAGCTAGTGTAGTACCATGAGTTAGTTACTTGTAGTAACCTTTTTCGTATTACGTTTTTAATTATCGAAAGCGCGTGGATTATTGCGCAAATAAGGCATGTCAAGTTCCAAAATACGGCACATAATAAAATTTAACACACGGTAACATAAAATATAGCTTTCGATCGATCAAACATCATTACTATGTATTAAAATGTTCTTTCTAGTATCGTAAGTAAAAAAGTTAGGGTTTCAACCTAATAATCCCTAATTCTAATATTAACCCACCAGTATTGATATCAAATCATCAGTACAGTATTTACAACTATTGTAACATAGTCACGGACCAAAAATAATTCGTACGGCATCGAAAAATTTATACCCAAATTTGTAGTACCATACACATGTGTTTGTACTACCAATAAATAGATATTTGTGGTATCATATCGTTAGCTAGTGTAGTACCATATGCAGGTTACTTGTAGTATCTTTCCGTACCATGTGCTTTAACTATCGAAACTCCTACTGTAAGTTCTAGTACCAATATACATATGTTTGTATTACATATATATAGATGTTCGTGGTACCATATCATAAACTAGTGTAGTACCATGAGTCGGTTACTTGAAGTATCTTCCCTTGTTTTAACTATCGAAACTCCTACCGTAACTTGTAGTACCAATATACATATATTTGTGGTACCATTTTATAGATGTTTGTTATACCATATTTAAGCTGGTGTAGTACCTTGTGTAGGTAACTTGCAGTATCTTTTTTCGTACCATGTTTTTAATCATCGAAAGCGCGTAGATTATGGTGCAAATAAGGCATGTCAACTTCCAAAATACGGCACATAATAAAATTAAACACACGGTAACATAAAATATAGACACTAACTTTCGATCGATCAAAAATCGTTACTATGTAGTAAGTTGTTCTTACTAGTATCGTAATAATCCATAATTCTAATATTAACCGATCAATATTGGTATCAAATCATCAGTAAAGTATTTACAACTATGGTAACATAGTCATGGACCAAATATAATTCGGACGGCGTCCAAAAATCCGTACCCAAAAAGTAGTACGAATGCACATGTGTTTGTAGTACCAATAGACAGATTTTAGTGGTACCATATCGTAAGCTAGTGTAGTACCATATGCAGGTTACTTGTAGTATCTTTCTGTACCAAGTGTTTATTCATCAAACAATAGTATATATTATCATCCACCAAAAATGTTACTATCAAACATATCGACAATATTAATATCATTTAACCACCAACATCGTAATAAAGAACATATCGACGTAAGAATGTGTGCTAACCTATCGGCAACATATCGAGAAAAGAATGTACCAGAACCTATCGTTTCATCCACCAATGACATTTGTAGACAACATAGCTTTGTATAATAAGACATGTAAAACGACAAATAATTACCATATGATATTGCTAGAAAGCTTCAAATTGTACTTTCATACAAGAAATGCGGATACTGTATTTCAACATACTTTGATACTGCATATAATAACCAATAAATTACCCAAATTTTATCCAAATACTAACCTCCCTCGACACCCACAGTATGCTAATCATAGAAAACATGAGGAAAATTCAACTTTTAACCAAATCGCAACACCCACAGCTCGATACTCAAATCGCGATACCCACAACTCAATACCAAATTTAGGTCAATGCCACTGCCCAAAACATTCATAATACACCTCAACGGAGTGTTCTCTAACTCAAATTTGTTCGATCGAGGTCACGGATTTGAAAGAGGTAACCCACAGTGAAAAAAACAGCAAAAACCTATCTCAACTCACCTAGATCTTTAAGCCCACGGTAGATAAGGCAAGCTCGAAGCTTTCCAGCGGGTGCAGGGGCTCTTCCGTTGCCAGCGAGAGCTTTACCAGGTGGACATGGGGGCTGAAATATAAAAGTTACGTGGGTGATGTTTTGGAGAAGAAAGAGAGAAGAAAGATAAATAATAGAGGGGCAAAATCGTCCATGAAGAGTTATCTGTATGATTTTTTGATTTAGGGAGTTTACTAAAAAATAATATGGAATAGGGAGTTAGTTGATAGAAAATAAGAGAAAATGAGGATTTAGTTGATGTTGCCCCTTTTAATTTAAATAAGGGGATTTTAGAGAGAAAAGTACCTAGTGACATATTTATCTTATGAATCAGTACCCGCATGATTCATTTTGTAAATAAGGACTCCCACTAGGCAGTAATTTAGTTTTAACTCCCTTGCATATTTTATTAAAATAAAACTTTTCCAAATTTCCATTAATTTGGCCACTTTGGGCGCCACGCCACTAAACACGAATTATCAGTGAGGCAAATGCAATCAACTTCACTGTTATCCAACACTAGTCTTTGTTTACCATCTTCTCTCATATATCACAGAGGATCAATTAGCTTCCCCAACTTGAGCTGACCGTCGAGGAGGGAGTTGCAGACCGCCGTCTCTGCCTATATTCCGGCGAAGATGTACTGCCGGAGTCTTTATTCCCGGCCAACGAAGAAGAATCTAATAGCTTGGAAAATAGACAAAGCAAATTGGAATTAGATCTTTCCTCACAAGGCAATGATGATAGAGCTGTATATGGTAGGGCTCGAATTAATCACACCAACCAAAATGCCACCCAATTCGTGGCACAACCATCGCAACGGCAACAATGGCGTTTCAGGTACAACCACCACAGTTGCCACATGGATGACGGCGGTAATGACCAATGACTTATCACCTGCACCGACTTATACTTTCATGCGTGCTTCAGGCGAATGGATCTTCTTTCTATTCATTGTCTTATTTTTTGTTTTATCTTTATAAATTTTGAATTTTGTTAGCCCGAATTCCGTATTGGAGGTTGGAAGTGTTATTTTCTTTGGGATTTTTAGTAATTATCTTGATAGCAATGAGAGCTACGTTAACACACTAAAGTAGAACTGGAGAAGTTCTTCCTTGGAAATTTGTTTTGGTAATTATCTTGATAGCAATGAGAGCTACGTTAATAAAGGCATGTATAATGTTGCTATACTTCTTTTAGGGTGTGTCCTTTCTATCAACAACTAAAATTGGAGTTCTTACGCTACTGGTATTCTTGTTTTGAGGGTCTTGGTTCGGTTTCGGTTTCTTGGGTTGATTTTAACTTTCTTATTGGAGTTTCTGACTCACACGATCATAGGACTAGAATGGTCGCTTTCCTGAAAACATTTTACATTTTGAGACTTATTTAATTAAGCACAAAGGGGGAGAATGTAGAATATCATTTGTAATTGTGCTTTGATTTAATTAGCTGTATTCGTAAATTGGGGCTTTTATTGTATTTGTCCTTAGTTTAGGACTTATTTGTTATTTATACCAAGTTTGTTTGGTATAAATACATTTGTAAACATTGAGCTAATAGAGAAGATTATAGAATTTGATCCGAAAGGCTTGCAATTCAATTTCTAAGGAGAGAAACAACAAATATCTTCTCTCACTACTCGAGATTCTCTCTAAGCTCCCCAAGAAGCACATCACATCAGTTCAAGACATGAAAACAACAAACGAAGATCCTACATCAACTCGGAAAAAGACATGGATGCTTATTCACTAGGAAATGATAACCGTCTTCCAATTCTAAAGAGAGGCGAATATACAGTCTGGAGAAGCCGGTTTCTAAATTTTATAGAGCTAAAGGAACAGTCAGAATACCTTCTCTCATCAATTGAGCAAGGTCCAGCTCAGTTCTGGGTAGATGTTCCCGGGGACAACACTGCTAACCCTCCAATTCCTGCTTCTAGGCGACTGAAAGAGCCTGGGGAATACACTGCGGAGGAAAAAGTGAGAGCAAAAGCTGTTCTAATAGCCAAGAACACGCTTATGCAAGGAATTCCAAATGATATCTATCAACAGATTGATAGTATTCCAACCGCGAAGGGAATGTGGGATGAGCTGCACAAGATGATGCAACGAACAGAAGTCGGTATCAAAGCCAAGAAGGCCAATATTCTCACAACCTATGATTCATTCAGAGCTAAACCAGAGGAGTGCTTACATGATCTTTACCAGCGATATCTCACCCTTCTAAACGAGATGAGGAAAATCGTAATCTCTAAGACAAACATGGAAACCAACATCAGATTTCTTTCCTCTCTACCCTCAGAATGGAAGAAGATATCCACTCAGATCTAGGGGTGAAAACGAGTCGAGCCGAGACCGAACATGCCCCAGCTCGAGCTCGGCTCGATAAAATATAAACGGGCTCGAGCTCGGCTCGAGCTCGATCAAACATCTAAAGTGAAGGCTCGAGCTCGGCTCGGCAAATTATCGAGCTGCTCGAGCTCGGCTCGAGATGCTCGAATCCAAATTAATCAAACCTTGTAGCCGAGCTCGGCACGAGCTCGATTAATCTACTAAATTAATTTTTTTTCTGAAAAGAAATAGAGAACAAAAATACAACACTCAAGCACAAATTCATCCGCAGTTGAAGGGAAGAGTTGTATAGTTGCTGATCAAAGTGGATCTGGTAAAACTTTGGCATATCTTGCACCCCTATCCGTAGTGTTCCATTCTTTTCACCAACACAACCTCAGGCCTCGGAACAGATGATTCTCCCATTGCAAATATCTTGAACGTGCGTGGGGCTGAAATAAAACAGATTTTTAGCAAGATTTAAAAAAAAAAATCAGTACAAAAATGCAAGAATACCAAAACGAAATTACCAGGCGAAGAAGTCTGTTTCATGTATTATAAAATTACCAGGCGGAATATATATATATATATATATATGTAGATATATATAAATATAGTCAAATAGATGCGCAGAGTACCTTATAAAATTCGTGAGGTTGCTCTCAGATGGCTTGATGTTCTGTGCTCCCCCTTATTCTCAGCCGACGCTCAGGAACGATTCTTATGGTGGAGTGGAGTGCGATGAAGTGCGATGGTATAGACAGAGTGCGGCTGGCTGTTGGGGTGAAAATAGTATATTAAATCCATGGTTTTCTCTATGGGTATTTTGGTCATTTATCTATGATATAATAATAAAAATAGTAATATAAAAAAAATAAATATGGGCTCGATAAGCTCGACGAGCTATCCAGCCCACTATAATCAACTCGAGCTCGGCACGACTGGTTATCGAGCCGGCTCGAGCTCGGCTCGAGCTCGATTTTGACCGAGCTCGAGCCGAGCTTTGACCGAGCTGCTCGCGAGCAGCTTGGCTCGTTTTCACCCCTACTCAGATCAGACAGAATAAAGACCTTGAGGAGCTGGATATCCATGCCATGTTTGACAATCTCGCACAGCACGAGGAAGACATAAGCGAGATTCGGAAGGAGCAGAAGGGCAAACTTATCGACAACTCAGTTGCCCTAGTCTCAGACAGGAGCAGCGCAAAACTGCGAAAAGAAAAGATCGTCAAGCCTCCCACCCCCTCAGAATCTGAAGATGAATCAGATTCAGACATGGAGCCTAACATGAAAATGCTAGGAAAGCAGTTGGCACTAATTGGAAAAATGATGAACTAACGGTACTTCAAAAAGAAGTCCTCATCATCAGCCAATCGTCTTAGGACCTCAAGCTCGAAGAACAAGGAACCGACACCTGAGACTTCTGAGGTCAAGACTGTCAAAGAACTGACCAAATGCTTTAACTGCGGCAAACATAGTCATTATGCCCGAGAATGTACTCTCCCGAAGAAGGGAGACACTAATTACTACTCCAGGAAGCTTCAACTTACAAAACAAAAGGAAGTTGGAGTAGCTCTAATGGCTGAACAAGACCACTGGCTCGAGGACACGTCTAGCTCATAGGAAGAGAATCTAGCTTTAATGGCCCGTCAAGACAAACAATCCGACGCCGAAGACTCAAACTCGATGGACGAGGACAAAGCATCCGATCTTCACAAGAGGTAGTCTCTCCTTCCACATTATTGACCATGTTAGAATCGTATCAATTAGCATCCACTAACATGAAACATGAGCAGAAAAGCGTAAAGGAAGTAGAGAAGAAATTAGCCAAGTCTGAGGAGAAAATAGCTAGTCTCGAATTAGAACTTAGGAGCTCTAGTGCGAAAATCGATGAACTAACTTGTTGGGATCCCCGATGTCTCCCGGAGACGCCACGTCCCCGGGTATGGTACGGAACAAAAATTTTCCAGGTTCCCTTATTGCCATCGTTGCTTGGATCAGAATAGTAACACAGAGACATGTAATAGGGCGGGTCAAATCCGTAGAGAATTACCAGTTGAAGCGAGTGGCCGCTCCTCGTCCTTTTCTTCAAGACTTCGTCGATGGTGGTGGATAGCACTAGATCATCACGCCGACCTCACAGTGTACCACGGAATCAGTTCTCTAAAGATGGCTAGAGAGAACAGAGCTGTCGCATGAGAGAAGAGTGTGTGCGTTGGTGTGTTTTTTGCCTTGTTATGGACGAAATTTTCACCACTAATTATGAAATAGGGCTGCCCTATTTATACTATGATATATTTGGAAATCCCTAGGATATCTCAAAGATATGGTTTTGATTTTGCTCCTTAAGTGGAGAGATTTTGCCATATCTTTCCCTCCCTTATTTAATTCAAAATTCATATCTAGATATTTACCATAATTAGACAACTAACTTAAATACTAAGTCAAACTAAGTATATGTAAATATGGTATAAAATTCGAAACTTAATCCAAGATTAATTTCGAAATTTTCACCTTAAAATAAATAATATTCCAAATACATTATTCCATATTTATATTTAATTTTTTCGTAATTAATTCCCAAGGCATAATTCGAAAATCAGGTTAGGGTCAAGTTCCAATTTTACCCTCAAGCCTTTTAAGCACTTGGCCAAGCCCAAGTCACAAAGTTAGTTTCATACGAAGTCCGACTTCGGTCCATTAAACGGCCCGAGGCCCACTAAGGCGCGTCCCAACGGCCCAAGACCCGTTAAGGCCCAAAACACTTTCTCTCGTTATCAGTACACGTTGATGATCCTTTTTAAGCCCGACTCTCTAGGTTCGACTCAATCGGCAAGGGAGGAATCCAAGAGTCCGACAGTTACCTAGCCAATCCCGCAGTACTGGGCCGTAACCCGATTCGAGTGCGATTTTCGACCCAGTCTTTATTCGAGAACCTTACTATAGATTATAGTACTACGTATAAACCCTTCAGCTGTGTTCCAATCGAGTGAGAGCCATGGTCTATGTCAAACTCATTGTACTCGATTCTATGATAAAACGGGGACGAGGCAAATTACCAAACTACCCACCATGTCTAACATGAGTTAGTTCAATACCATCGCCAAGAATTTCGTAATTTCCCATCGCCGTCCTCATAGGACACTTATCTCGATTACTTGCGAGACTGCAAATCCGTACTCGGCGGTCTAAGCCCGACAATCACAAATCGTCATCAAGACCGCATCTGGCCCGCTAACCCATGCAACAGCAAATCGGGTCGAGGGGAACCAGTGACAGTCGAGACTTCGAAGTCAACTCCGTCCAAGCTCCTTTCGGTCTAAGGTTCACGTAGACTACTATAGTGTTGTCGTCGGTCATTGACACTCCTTGAGTAATAAACCATGTTCGACTGTACGACCCGTGAGTCAGTGTCCATGAAACAATTCAATCCCTTTATTCGACGCATCACAAGTCATGACCTCCCTTCCAAGCGGGATATTAGCACTCGATAGGTCATCGACAAATAAGCCGTAATTGGTTATCCACCATCCAAATGGAGACTAAGGCTTACGGACTTTTAATGCTCGAGGTTAAGAGTCCACCGGTGCCTTCCTCTCTCGTACCCATAGTGCCTCAACTCGACACATTTGGATTTGTTCATTTATTGCTTTACCGGATGCTTAGTAAAGTACTCTTATATCCAATAAACGAACAACGCCTTTCAATAAACACATAAAAAATATCTTATTACATAAAGGTCGAATGATAAATAAGCTAATGCCCTATACAATCTAATCCTCGTACAGCATTCGAGGGCATATTCCTAACATAACTAAGAGCTCGAACCTTAGCGGGACTAAGCATATTTCGTTAGAGAAACATAGCTCGAAAGTTAAGGAACTAGAAGATAGGCTAGAAAATAACTATAATTGTTTGATTAGAAATCTCAATGAGAAAGCTAATCTCAATTGTAGATTAACATAAGCAACTTCCAAGATCACTCATCTAGAAGCCGAATTAGATAAATCGAATAATAAGGTTTGTGAACTTGTGAAGGACCTAGATGCTGCCTGTCAAGCCGCCAAAGTAACGGTGGAAAATTACTTTGCTCTCTTAGGAGAAGAGCGTAAGAAGCTATATACTAAAATCAAGAAATTAGAAGATCTTGTGGTGAAAAGGGCACATACTGATCAAACTATATTTTTAAATCAGCCCAAGGACTTAGATTCTATGACTATAAGTATGGCTTAGGCTATGAGAACCCACATAATCTAAAGAAACTTGACTGCAAACAACTTTATGATATCTCTTACATGGGTCTCGGACTAACTTCTCTTATGAACTTTACCAATTCCAAAGTAATATTTGAGGAAGAAGAAGCCAAGAGACAAGCCAATACAAGGGCTGAAATACCCTTTTCGTACATCGAACAGAATCAACGCGACAAAACTTGGGTATCTCCCAAGGGTTGGAGCCTTGAAACAGTTAATTTTCTAGAAGATCATTCTAAAGATGAGGAAGTTCAAAACCGTCATTCTGAAAATTCTCTCTACATCCCTCCAATATTTAAGAATATAGAGGAATTACGAATTACCTCAAATAAAGAAAGAGAGAATTGCTACATATGGATCTCTATGGACCTATGCAGGCACAGAGTATTAGTGGGCGGAAGTACGTACTAGTTATCGTTGATGATTACTCCCGCTACACATGGACGATGTTCCTCCGAACTAAAGATGAGACAAGGGACTTGATAGCTAATTTCGTGAACACTACTCAGAATTTGCTGCCACTATCCATCCAAGTCATCCGAACGGACAGCGGAACTGAGTTCAAGAATAAGTATCTCAGTGAATTTTATCAGAAACGTGACATTGATAAGCAATTCTCAACCGCCAAGACCACACAACAAAACGGGGTTGTTGAAAGGAAGAACATGACTCTAGTCGAGGCCGCCCGTACTATGCTGATCGATTCCGGCCTCCCACACTTTCTTTGAGATAAAGCAGTAAATACCGCCTGTTTCACTCAGAACAGGACGGTTGTTCACAAGCGCTTTGATAAGACTCCGTACGAAATAATAAACAAGCGAGTACCAATATCTCATTCTTCAAGGTCTTTGGGTGCAAGTGCTTTGTGGCGAACGACAGAGAGCAACGTGCCAAGTTCGACCGTAAAGTATTCGAAGCCACATTCATTGGGTATTCATCAACGTCAAAGGCGTATCGAGTTTACATCAAGTCCAACCGATCAATTAAAGAAAGCTACAACGTCACTTTCCACGAAGTGGCAGAGATGGCTCCTGAATACGACAGTTCAAAACCCGTATACACTGGTGTGTTGGCACAAAACCAACAGAAGCTGGCAACAACTTCAGATTCAACGTCTAAAGAAGCACTGAAACTTGCGTTGGAAGATTTGGACTCTCTATTTGAGCCCGTATATCGGTCAGAAAACATTATAGCAACACCGTTAGTGGACACCCACTCGACGAGGCCAGTATACCGAGCTCTTCAAATGTCCCTACCTCGCCTGATTCAGAATTACTACAGATCAATGATGAACCTACAACAGTAAATGAGGAAGCCTCATCAGAATCGCTCAATCCAAATGCAGAATCAGACTTACCTCAACCTAATGAACAATATGAAATCATTGGAAGTCTCCGTCCGAAAATGACCGATGCGTCTAGCTCTGCACTACCTCAGAGCGAAAATGGACTCGAGCACATCCCGTTGATAAGATTATTGGTGATCCTTCACGTGGAGTACGGACATGTCACCAACACAGTTTATTCAGCTGCTTCTTAAGCCAAAATAAGCCAACTAAGGTAGCAGACGCACTAAAAGACTATCATCGGAACGAAATGGGTCTTTAAAAACAATCAGAATGAAGATGGCGAAGTGATTAGGAATAAAGCTAGATTGATTGCAAAGGGCTATAACCAACAGGAAGGAATTGACTACGACGAGACATATGCTCATGTTGCCCGAATCAAAGCCATTCGACTCTACCAAATGGATGTAAAGACTGCCTTTCTCAATGGTGTGCTAAAAGAGAAAGTCCACGTCGCTCAGCCAGAAGGCTTCGTTGATAAAAAATATCCCGATCACGTCTATCGATTGGACAAAGCTCTCTACGGACTGAAACAAGCTCCACGCGCTTGGTATGACGTCTTGAGCGATTTCCTCGTAAAATTTGGATTTATCCGAGGAACGATCGATACGACCTTCTTCATAAAATGGCAAGACAAGATCTGATGGTCGTCCAAGTCTATGTAGACGACATCATATTCGGATCAACGAATCCACAGCTATGCAAGAGATTTGGAGAATTGATGAAGAGCAAATTTGAAATGAGCCACATGGGAGAGATGCAGTTCTTCTTAGGACTTCAAGTAAGGCAGCTCGATGATGGAATATTCATCAGTCAGACTAAATATATCAAAGACATCTTGAAGAAATTCCATCAAGATCAGAGTAAGCCACTCAGCACTCCCATGTCCACAAGCTGCAAGTTAGATGCCGACCCCACAAGAAAAATGGTCGACATTACATTGTATCGCAGCATCATCGGCTTTCTTCTTTATCTCACCTCAAGCCAACCAGACATCATGTTTGCCACATGTTTATGTGCCCGTTTTCAAGCCTATACCAAAGAATCTCACATGCTTGCATCAAACGAATATTACGTTACCTTAAGGGTACCACCACTTTAGGACTATGGTATCCTAAAGGAACAAATTTCAAATTAATTGGCTATACGGACGCTGATTACGCAAGTTGCCGAATGGACAGGAAAAGCACATCCGGTGGCGCTCAATTCTTAGGCGAAAAGTTAATCTACTGGTCATCTAAAAAGCAGAACTGCATCTCAACATCGACGGCAGAGGCAAAATACGTCGCAGTTGCAAGCTGTTGCTCGCAAATGCTATGGATGCTGACTCAGCTTCGCGATTATGGGTACAATCTAAATAATATACCCATTTATAGCGATAGCCAAAATGCCATAGCTATTACATGTAATCCTGTTCACCACTCACGCACAAAACACATAGACATACGATATCACTTCATCAAAGATCACGTAGAAAAAGGCACGATTGACATGTATTTTGTAAAGGAATATCAACTAGCCGACGTTTTCACCAAGGCTTTGGATGAAAAATGA
The DNA here is from genome assembly GCA_027422505.1 of Craterostigma plantagineum. Taxonomy (NCBI): domain Eukaryota; kingdom Viridiplantae; phylum Streptophyta; class Magnoliopsida; order Lamiales; family Linderniaceae; genus Craterostigma; species Craterostigma plantagineum. The sequence continues at coordinate 48,152 of JAPQWV010000583.1, read as the reverse complement.
TTCCAATTCCTTGTCGAAAAATTAGGCATGTTGAACCTTTCGTGATTTGTGCATAATGTTATCCTATGTGCTTTCCCGTATTCTATGATATGTGTTTTCTATACTTAAACATGTTATATCTTGCGTGAAATTTTTCATTAATATATATATATATATATACATATAAGTATAATATTAGGGGTATGACGATATCTTTAGGATGCTCGATCTACGTCACGGATAGTAATTCATCGACATGAGACTGATTACGTGCTTAATTGTCAGTCTAAGTCGCATTCTTGTGTCTCTTAGGTATTGAGTTTGTTCCACTAAGACACGAAACCACTTCATATAAGTGAGGATTCTAGCCTTTTTATTACTCTCGCCGGATCCATTCTTGAGTGAAGTCACACATTAATTGCTTGTCATTACCTTGTGATTCTCGGCTTCATAATTTCCGTGTAATAGATCGTTTCGAAAATAATTAGGGCAATTAGGAAATTCCTCACTTGACCAAATCTAAATTTTCATTCCTTGAACATTACCTTTAGTCATCCATTTTGAGGCTTCTCCGAATTCCTTTTCTTAAATTGAAACCCCTTTATGCCTTCAACCGATGATTTAATGATTTTGAGGGGATATTGAATCAAGAAAAGGAGGGGGAGAATAACTAGATGACAAAGAAAGATGACAAAAGAAAGAGAAAAACGCACACGAGGAATGCTTAACGCACAACAAACAGATCAAAAGAACCCGCCTTTTCAACTATGACACTCTGATAACATTAAGACGGAGGCATGGATCTTGATTTGAACTTCTCTAGCGATAATCTCGTACACTCGTCAGAACGGCTGGAAAGAGGACCGCCTAGAAGTGAACTTCTCCAACGATAATCCGGTCTTATATCGAGGCAAGGAGAAGAGGAGCACGGCCTTGGGTTCGAATTCCATAACCATGAACTTCTTCAAATCAATAATCTTTGAAACCTCTCTAGCGAATAAGAGAAAAGGAGCATGGTATCGGCCCAAGAACGAACAAGAAGAACTTCGCCTTAGATAATCTTTCAGCCTCGTAGAGAAGCGGAGCTTCATCTTGAACAAGTGCAGATGAATATATATATATATATATATATATATATATATAAAGGATGAGAATGAAAAGACGAAAAAGAAAAATGCCGGAGAAAAGGAGAACGACAAAGAAACGGAAGATGACATAAAGTTTATTTTTTCAAACATTATCCTTCCCTTCAAAGTCAGAGCCAAATTTAAAATCCCTCAAAGTCCCTTTGATTCCTAATCGACGGTCTTTTGCAAAGGCAAAATGATTAGAAGTGCCTCGATCACAGGTATTTTGACTTAATATGACATGTGTTGACTTGAGCGATATAAATATAAAATCCCTAGTCAAAGAAATTAAAAGAGTGCCAGAGCGAACCTAGTGAGAGTTGTCGAAATGGATCATTTTTTGAACGTAGGACTTTAGTTTGCTGACTTGACTTGACGGCATTAAATCTTTCAATTGTCGTATGAATTTTTAGGCGTGACAATGATCGTAGAGAAATAATCCGACCCCATAGTATTAATAATATTAATATGCATACGGAAAATAAAAAGTAATAAATAATAATAATAATATTGTTTTTAAGGAATGCACATTCTGACATGCAATAGATATTTGCATTCGAATTGAAATGATAAAAATGCGAATATTTATTTTTGCTCAAACCCTTGCGCGAAACCACAGTTACACGTATAGGGGAACATATATCTAGGCTAGTCTTGATTAATCGCGTGTTTTTAATAAGTGTCTCTTTGATTGATTTATATGCTTATTTGATGAATCAATTGAGATGCATTATTTGAGGTGGATCCTCTACAAAATTTATGTCTTGAGCTCCAAATATTTTTGATGATTCTTCTCTAAGTGTTGCAGATATCGATCTAAAATCATCCGTACCACGCACTTCAATGAGAAGACTTCACGAATTTAAAGGATTTGGTGCACACGACATTTTTTTAAATTTTGGTTGGTTAAATAATTGTATCGTCAACGTGTTTTATGAATTTGATTTTAACCAATCTATCTCGATTTTTTTAAGGGGAAACAAATAAAATAAAAATAATTACTTCCAAAATTAACTCTAATATTTTCGACATCTGTTGCTTTAATAAGTCTTGCAGATTTATAAAATGAGAAGACGGAGCCAGATGTCATCAATCAGAATTACAGGGAGTTAATTGCATTTATTTTCACATATAGGGGGAGCAATTGTGTGCTTTACTAGAAAATTTTGGATCAATCTGAAAACACAGAGAACCTTGCTATCGAGAAATTTGGGCAAAATTCGTAACTTTCCTTTATAGATTGTCGAGCTATTTGGGACCAAGTTGTAATTTTCGTTTGCATACTATCGAGTGAAAATTAAACAGAAACCAAATGAAATTTCTCGATCGAAATTTGTCGTGAGGAAAATTAAACAGTACCGTAGGAAATTTCTCGATCGTAAGTTTCTCGATCGCAAATAGTAACGGGCCTAAATATTCTTAAGTGTCGAAAACGTCTAATCAGCCCATTAAAGAAATTAATGCTTGCAGTCGAAAAATTCCTAAATACACGCAAAATCCTCAATCGCAAAATTCAACAATCAAATTCTCGTGCGAAAATTTTTTTCTCTCAAAAGACGAATGCAAAAATTCTCTAATCTTTCGATTTTTCTTCAAATCTTCGTCTTTAAGAGGTAGTTTTGACATTCTTTAGGGGTTTCAGTTTATTTGAACTCGACTTTCTGCAATCTTTCGCCTGATTATGTGATAATTTATCGTCTGCTCTTAATATGGAAACTCCAATGCTAGTTTGCAGTGTTTTTAAGACCAGTTTCTATGCATAAGCGTATAAGATAGTTTAGAAGTTTCATGAACGGATAATAGTAGATTACTTCGATTTTCTGCGTTCGATTGGAAGATAGACTAAAAACAGTATTTTAAACATTTGAAGGCGTCGAAGAACTTTCCTCGCTCGCAAACAGTAATAATCGAATTTTAATTTGATTGCGTTACTGTTTGCTTCGTAAAAGATTCTCGATCGCAAAACTTGTTGACTTAGTCGTTTAGATAAATAACGTAGATCGAAAAATAATTACCATCGAGAAATTTCGATTTGATTTTATTCGAGGGCAAAGATTACTGAACGGAACAGGTTAAATAGATATCTTTAAAGTTTTCGAGCGCAAAACTTACAATCGCAAATAATAATTTCGATTTCAATTTTGTTCTCGGTCGAAAATTTTGGCGGCGATGAAATTAATTTTTCGACGATAAAAATTTTCGATCGTAAAAACATGCAGCGACAATTTTGATCGATCAAAAATTTTCTCGGTGTTTGACTTAGCTTCTCATTGACAATTTTCTCGATCGTAAAATTACACAGCAAAAAACTATTTTAAAATCGAAATACTTTCTCGCTCGACAACTTTCACAAGCGAAAATTTTATTCATGCGTGAAAACTTTCTCGATCGTAAATTTATGCGGCAATTGATTTTCTCGATCGTAAATTTACACGGAAATTTTTCTCGATCGTAAAATTTCTCGGCTACAGTATCACACGTTAAGTTCAACACTTGGAAAATTTTCCAAGTCCTTTTAACTGTAGCTCCCCTTAGAGAGTAAAATTTTTCTCAATCACAAATTAACACAAAGAATTATATTCAAAAATTGCACTTAGAAAATTAAATTGAGAATTTCAATTCTCGCGCGACAAAAACGGAGTGAAAAGTACATAAACACTTAGAAATATTTTCAACACTTCATCGAACTTACATGCTTATGTTGAATTCAAATTACTTCTTTAATATTGACTCCGTATGATCTATGTGCAAAATCCATAATGTCAAGACATGATCCATTTTTATGGTTTGATAAAGTCTAATTTCGACTCAAATTATAATTCTTGAACTAATGATTTACATTTCATGTGTATATTTCTGATGGATCACTATCCCACATACAATCACATTTACGAAGAGGCCCTGTACCTCAATGTACACGACACCAACTTTCAGCTCGACACGACGTGCTTTCGGTATCCTGACGAGATAATGGTGTCTATACTACAAGGCCATCCCCTGTGCCATGTACTGACGGTGACGGCCTCAGTGCCTATGGTGTACCTTCAACAATTTTGGGGGATGATCAAGAGCCACGTTATTGAAGGGGCGTACAGCTTCACAAAGGTGGTAGGGACGAGGCACGTCAACATGAACAAGAATGACTTCGGTCTTATCCTCAACCTCCCCTACAACCCGAATTACGACACTCTTCCAACTGATGCCGAGCTAGTACGTGACTTCCTCCAGATGGGATACCGTCCACCGCTCACCAAACTCGCGCAAATGCAGAGCAACGGGATTCCACATCCGTGGAAGACATTGTTTGGGATTATCAACAAGTGTCTATCCCCGAAGCACGCCGGCGTCGCCAAAGGCAATGACAACATTCTGAGGATTTTCCATGGAATCATCTTCTCGCCAAATTACGATTTCAGTCAACTGATCTGGAATGATCTAGCTGAGCAGATCAGACAGAAGGAAAATAAATGCTCGAAGAATGTGCTGTACGCCCGGTGGTTCTCCGTCATCATTCGACAATACATGGAGTTGCACGGGCAGAACATCCCTCATCTTCCTCCTGGAGGAAACTACCAACCACCGAGGCTAAAATTCTTTCACCACCCCAAACTAACGGACTTGGACCAGCCGTCAATGGCCATACCGTTCGAGTTGCTACATCTCGCCGACCCCTCGGGAGATGTCTACAAACTCTACTGCCGGGAGAATCATCTGACGGAACAGATGATCAGAGGGCCCCCGACAGATTTCACAGTCAGGCCTCACCAACAACAAAGCCCTGAGGACACGATGATCGATGTAGTGGCTCAGGAGCTTGAATAGGAGACCTCAATACAAGAAACTCAGCAACCAGATCTTGAGGTCATAATGATAGATGAAGTGGCCCTTGAAATGGAAGCTGAAGAACAAAATCACGAGCTCCAGATGGAAGTGCCCGTACATGTAGGCGTGCTCGAAGAGCCTATTGAGGAGCCCGGGAAGAAATAGGGCAAAGCTCACTTCCACACGTGACGGAACAGGCTCGTGAGGACGTCTTACGCGACCCATCCCCTCACACAGCCACCTCATCCGACACTAAGTCCGATGAGGAGATCAGACTTATAAGAAGGACTCCAAGGCGACTAAGCATTCAACTCGAGTCCCTCTTTCCCACCGTCATCACCACATCAGACACGACTCCAATCCTCACTTCAAGCGTCGTGGCTGAGATATCCACTCCTACTACTACCGGCCTCGACGTCGACATGTCTGATGTACAGGTTCACTCTGAGCCTGTCACAACATCCATAGACGCGAATCTTATAGATTCAACTCAAGGATTGGATTGAAGTCTCGGACAGTCACAACCTCAAGTGACTACGCGCCAACCTGAGGAGCGGTGTCTGCTCAAGGGTTGTCAATAGGCGACATCAGTCGTCCTGGTCCATCAACGGAGCGTCCGCTCCCTTTGTGACTGAAGACACCTCAACGCCGCTCTCTCCGCCGCGTTAAAATCATTCGAAGACAATCATGGAGAGCGTGCGTACGACAATCGAGACGTTCCGTCAAGATCGAGGGAAAGCACCCGTCTCGGAGCCAACTTCAGCACAAGCCGACCTCACATCCACACAACCCACACCCACCGACCATTTACAAAACTCATCTGATGCGGACCGAAAAATCGCCTCCCTGTTTGCCGCGTGAATCTGCCTTTTACTCGACCCGTCGTACCGCCGCCGTCGTCTGTTGCCCGCGCCGGCGCGAAGATCAACTGTTCACTCCAATCGCTTCTGTAGAAGGCCTGAAATATCACAAAAATAAGCTAGGAAGGCGCCGTTTCGGCGACGCCCCTCCGACGCTTAAGTCAGATCATCGTCTTTTTTCATCGAAAACGGGTGACTACAGGTGCTAGGCTTGAAAAATGTTTTCAGTGTTTTACAAAGCATACCTGCAAAATAGCTCGACCGTTACCTTTTGTAGTGACCTCGCCTTGACCTAGCCATCACCCTAGCCCGCGTCTTTCGCGGACTTCTCGTGGCGAAGTGGTCTCCCCCACGTTCTTTCCCACGTCCTCTTTGCGAAGCGCAATCGGCTCGACGTGCCCACTTCGAATCTTAGGACTTATTCGCTCGGCTCGTTCTTTCCATGCGCTCGGGTCGCTCGTGCTCGGGTCGTTACGCCGATGCTCGGGTCGCTCTCGTTTCCTCCTTTCGGCCGAAATATCCTAGGTTATCTCCTCGGTTTGTGGGTTTTACCGTTCGCCAAAGTCCCGGGGGTAACCTTCTTCGTTGTCATGATCATCATCGTTATTCGCTCATATATTGTAGTGTGTTTTGGAGTGACTTTTTAGTAATCAGTCGAACGTCTCCTTCTAAAATGAAATCGACATGAATCAAGACTTCCACGTGAGGTTTTCCAAGACTCCTTCTCCCATGATGTGAGTGAGGCTCTTTAACCAACCACTAACTCACATAATTCGTAAGTGATGACTTGGTCTTTTCCCCCCTAATAACTTAGCATCGTCCCTAATGTTCTCTTCCTAACGTGCCATGTCCACCTCTCATGCATGTCATTCCTCGAGTAGTGCTCGAGTGGGGTTCTATTCCTCGAGTGGTGCATCTTCGGGCCTTGGGCCTGTATAGTCCCCGAGTGTTCTTTGCGCAGCACGTCCTCGAGAGGTGTTTTCCCGTGGGGGATGCTCCCTCCCCGGGAGGTATTTTACGCGGGGAATCTTACCCGCTTATTTCGATTAAACTCGAATATTGGACCGGTTAAATCCGGGGATAACAATAGTCCCCCCCCATAAATAGTCCAAAAGGAGTGTAGTGAGTTTTGGACGTAATAGGTAAAATATTCGAGTTTGGAGAAGAAGAGGATATTGTCTTGATAAGATCTTTGTCACGCCGTGCTCGGGGATATTCAACCCGTTGTCGCAGGTCACATTCGAGGACTTAAATTTTTATGCTAATTCATGAGAAATTTAGGGATTTTCGTTCCTCATTCATCGAGGATTTCAGAATTTTCGCGCCTCATTCATCGAGGACTTTAGGAATTTTCGTGCCTCATTCATCGAGGACTTAGTTCATACATTTTCCTTGTTTAGTCCAAGGTCTTGTCCGAGCCCCTTTCTCGAGGGCGTTTTGGCGAAAATTGGCGAAATCATACCTTGTCTCTCAAGGCCTTGTCCGGGCCCCTTCTCGAGGGCGTTTTGGCGAAAATCGGCGAAATCATACCTTGTCTCTCAAGGCCTTGTCCGGGCCTTTTTCTCGAAGGCGTAAATCATTTCCCTAATTCAATTAGGGTCTTGTCCGGGCCTTTTTCTCGAAGGCGTAAATCATTTCCCTAATTCAATTAGGATCTTGTCCGGGCCTTTTTCTCGAAGGCGTAAATCATTTCCCTAATTCAATTAGGATCTTGTCCGGGCCTTTTTCTCGAAGGCGTAAATCATTTCCCTAATTCAATTAGGGTCTTGTCCGGGCCTTTTTCTCGAAGGCGTAAATCATTTCCCTAATTCAATTAGGTCTTGTCCGGGCCTTTTTCTCGAAGGCGTAAATAATTTCCCTAATTCAATTAGGGTCTTGTCCGGGCCTTTTTCTCGAAGGCGTAAATAATTTCCCTAATTCAATTAGGGTCTTGTCCGGGCCTTTTCTCGAAGGCGTAAATCATTTCCCTAATTCAATTAGGGTCTTGTCCGGGCCTTTTTCTCGAAGGCGTAAATAATTTCCCTAATTCAATTAGGGTCTTGTCCGGGCCTTTTTCTCGAAGGCGTAAATCATTTCCCTAATTCAATTAGGGTCTTGTCCGGGCCTTTTTCTCGAAGGCGTAAATCATTTCCCTAATTCAATTAGGTCTTGTCCGGGCCTTTTTCTCGAAGGCGTAAATAATTTCCCTAATTCAATTAGGGTCTTGTCCGGGCCTTTTTCTCGAAGGCGTAAATAATTTCCCTAATTCAATTAGGGTCTTGTCCGGGCCTTTTTCTCGAAGGCGTAAATAATTTCCCTAATTCAATTAGGGTCTTGTCCGGGCCTTTTTCTCGAAGGCGTAAATAATTTCCCTAATTCAATTAGGGTCTTGTCCGGGCCTTTTTCTCGAAGGCATAAATAATTTCCCTAATTCAATTAGGGTCTTGTCCGGGCCTTTTTCTCGAAGGCGTAAATAATTTCCCTAATTCAATTAGGGTCTTGTCCGGGCCTTTTTCTCGAAGGCGTAAATAATTTCCCTAATTCAATTAGGGTCTTGTCCGGGCCTTTTTCTCGAAGGCGTAAATAATTTCCCTAATTCAATTAGGGTCTTGTCCGGGCCTTTTTCTCGAAGGCGTAAATCATTTCCCTAATTCAATTAGGGTCTTGTCCGGGCCTTTTTCTCGAAGGCGTAAATAATTTCGTGATGATTTCTTCCGTGGAGAATTCAGCAAAAATATTATAACAAGATCATTGAAATCTCTTTCAGAGCTTCAAGTTCTCAGGTTCAGCCACCCGTGGACTATATTTTCCCGAGTAGATCAAAACTTCGAGCGAGCAAAAATCTTATATGATTTTTCAAATTTATTCTAGATAATTCATTAGTTCCAATAATCCATAATAATATCCAATCAAAGAAATAATAATCAATTTGAGTATATTCCATCAGTCCACAAAATTCACATCAATATACCAAAGAACTTTCATATTTGGGAGCCATGTTTTCACATTCATAATCGGCCACAACGGCCCATGCAGCTAAAATTCAAATCCTCATGTTCCTTTAAAATTCAAATCTAGCCGCGAACATGTGAAAGGCAAATAGTCCTTTATCCCCCACAAAAATAATAAGCAATCAAAATATTTCAGAAATCTCATAATGGTCTTCCAAAAATTCACGTTTATAATACCCGCTCGTCAGGCAAATATTATAGTCGACCACAAAAATTCAAATCAATTCAATGTGAATGAACTTACAGTCAACTCCTGTCTTGGCGCCAACGGGGGTGATCGGAGGCTGGAGAAGTAACCATGATGGATGCCCTCATGGTCATGAGCATCAGTCTCGCGTTCATCTTCATCTTTTTTGTTCTCTTTTTTTCATGCAGAGTTGTTCTTTCTTTCTTGATTTTCCGTCGAATCTCCGAAAACAATCTGTTATGAGAACGTAACAATATATCATACACAGCTAATAAGTACCTCTCGTGTGCAGTAGGCCGATGTATTTGATCTTTGCGGCGCGTCGTCTTGGATTAATCGGCATCGGCAGGATATTGATCTTCGATGGTGGTCGCCTCGAATCCCTCGGTTGAACTGTGCGGGCGGAACTCGAGACCTGCCTCACAAGTGTACGACCTCGTCGATTTGAGCAGATTTGGTTGTCCTCGCTACTCTCGGTATAATAAATAATTCGGGGCAGCCGCCTCGACCACCACTCCAACCTCTGATGACGTCTCCATCGCCGATTCGAAGAGGGGACTCGACCGTGGGGAGGGTGCATTCAGGCGACAGGTCTCCTAAGCCCACAATTGTGGCGGACATAAATCTCCACAAATTTCGCCCGAAGACCCGACCTGCTCGGGATAGACTCCACGAATTTCGCCCGAAGACCCGACCTGCTCGGGATAAAAGCCCACGAATGTGGCACGAAACTTGCGAACTCCCTCCCTCACAATTGTGGCTCGGAGCCTAGCAAACGAATGCACCGCCCACGACTTGAGTCTCCATAAGCCGACTTCGAGGAGAAATTTGAGAGCGGTACAGATGACAACGCTCGGGACATCGTCGTGGCAGATGTCACTTCTCGAATAATATCGGCAGGTACGGACTTTGTAGCACATTCACCTCTTCCTTCGAGTTATTTGAGTGCAGGGACTCTCGATGCTACGCCGCCTATTATAACCACGCTCGAGGGATCGAACAAATTCGATGAACACCATGAATCTGAATAAGCCTGTGGGAATCGGTGCATTCGGGCAACAGGCCTCCCGAGCCCACAATTGTGGCAGACACAAAATTCCACGAATCTCGCCCGAAGACCCGACCTGCTCGGGATAAACTCCACGAATCTCGCTCGAAGACCCGACCTGCTCGGGATAAAAGCCCACGAATGTGGCACGAAACTTACGAAACTCCCTCCTCACGATTGTGGCTCGGAGCCTAAGCATACGAATGCACCGCCCAGGACTTGAACGCCAACAAGCCGACTTCGAGGAGGAATTTGAGAGCGGTACAGATGTCAACGCTCGGGACACTGTCAGTATGAATATTTATCCTTTTTAATATTTATATGTTAACATGATATTTAGGAAGGTCGATGCTCGGGAAGGACGTATGTTATACTCGAATATTTTACCTATACTACGTCCAAAAATCACTAACACTCTTTTGGACTATTTGTGAGGGGGACTATTGTTATCTCCGTATATTACCGGTCAAATATTCGAGTTTAACCGAAATAAGCGGGAATATCTCCCGCAAAAACTATCTCCCGAGGCGCGAGAGACATTTGCCTAAAGAGCGCTACCCGGGGAAGGATGCCTTGCTCGAGCACCACATGAAGGAAAGATCAGAACCGAGGAGAACATGCCAACATCAGATAATAACTAAGAACCAATATGGGATATTCTAGAAGACATAGTGGGAGAACATGGGGAAATGCAAAACAAACGTGGGCTAGTGGAGGTTATTTTTCTCATATTGATAAATACAATCATTTCCCCACAACCAAGGTACGTTGGATCAATCATACTACCACCTCATATAACTCCCATCGCATACTGCTCTCTCTCGCTGGAATCAGACATGCAACAACAAAGAAAGCACCTACGACGGATACACTTCTCATAGCCTAACGCCCCATCAGTTTATACTCTCTTTAATTATTATTCACTATTTTCGATTATCTTTACACGCTTTAATCTCGTCTGTCCGATTATCTGACTTGAGCGTCGGAGGGGCGTCGCCGAAACGGCGCCCTTTAGCCCGCTTTTTCGTGACGTTTCAGGGATCCGCCGAAGACGAAGACGACAAACTCGAAACGGCGACGGACCGATAGCTTCCAGCGCACTGTTGATGGCAGGGTCGATTTTCGGTCCGCATCAATTGGCGCCGTCTGTGGGAATCGTATAAATAAAAAGGTGCACTTGGAAGAATCGGAAAATCTGAAGCTGTTTCGGGTTCGTCAATATCTGCCTCGTTTACCCCGCCGCGAGATCGATGTTAAAAAAAAAGAAAATCCGCTGCCACCATCAGTTAATGTAAAACCGACCCGAGCGAACCCGAGCGATGTTGTCGCAACACGAGGCACGTGCGTCAGCACCGCGAGCGGAGGATGCTTACGCCGATCTCGGCAGCCCCGAGCGCAGGCCGAAGAGCGCAACGTCGAGGCTCGAACGTACCAGTCGCCTTCATCGACACTGAGCTAAGGAGATACAAAGCCGACCCGAGCAATGATATCGTCGATTTTCGGCAGTTCACACCAGCGAAGGAAATTTTGATGGCAACATTCGCGGCCGCTGCTTCACCTTCGTTGCTCTTTATCTCTGAAAAAGTCTCGTTAGGAAGCCATCCATACAAGGCATCATTGCATCCGAGAGCTTACCACAATCGCTGCACTCAAGGGCCGAAATCACAGAAAATCCTAACTGCACAAGCTCGGCGAATCGAGCGAATCGGCTTATATCACGCGGAATTAAAGGTACCCATTACGTATCCTCGATGGCTAATCTTTTCCCCTGTACAGCCCATCATTTTCGGAGCCATCCATGGGTGACCCGTTCAAAGGAGCGAGGGCGGCGACCGACTTAAAATCGGGCTATAAGTCATGATCTTCGGATTTCTTGGTGCGAGATCGCCACGGTACTGACCCCGCAGGTCTGACGACGACCACCGTGGTCGCCCCTTCGGCCGCCGATGACAAATCCTCGTCGTTTGGACCGGTTGTAAGTTTTATTAATATCTGTGGGCATGATCTGAAATTATACAACTGTGGGGACTGTTTCTGCTATTTGCAGTAGGACTAACTTCTAGAACCATAAAAAAATTCGTGGGTCAAATTAATAAGTGACGAGAATTTGAGTGTTGGGATATTATTATTGCTGGACTTTATAAGTGGGTTTATTATTGTTGGACTGTTAGAATGAATTATATGGGCCTATTTATTGGTCGCTGGAAATAATTTTACTGGGCCTAGTGATTTATATTTGCTGGAATTAGTTTCCTCAAGGGTTATATTGGGTCTACCGTTGTGAGAATTTTCATGAGCTCCTAGATCTCTTTTACTGGGCCCGCTACTATTACTCGTTTTAAGCTATGGGAGCAATTTCAGTCCGTTTGCTATTACTAATAGCCTATTACGAATTTTACTAGGTTTATGAAAAATATTTTCTTGCCTCAAGTACTGTGGGATAATGGAATAAATTAGATGGGCATGCTGTTAGGAAGTCTCTCACATTAATGGTTTAGATTTTATTCGGGCTTCTAGAAAAAAAATTTATGGGGCTTATCCCTTTATTTTTGCCGAATCATAGAAATTATATTGACAACTGATTGAGCTCTGATTATATGCTTTCGTAAATTAACCTGGTCCGCTTGACGAAATAATATCAACATCGGCATGTACGAACTTGATCACATATGCACCGTTTTCTTTGAGCTATTTGAACGCAGGAATTCTCGGGCGCCATCGACCCTTGGGAATATTAGGGAGCCTCGTCTATGGCGCCACTATTCGCTACTCTCGGTATAATAAATAATTCGGGGCAGCCGCCTCGACCACCACTCCAACCTCTGATGACGTCTCCATCGCCGATTCGAAGAGGGGACTCGACCGTGGGGAGGGTGCATTCAGGCGACAGGTCTCCTAAGCCCACAATTGTGGCGGACATAAATCTCCACAAATTTCGCCCGAAGACCCGACCTGCTCGGGATAGACTCCACGAATTTCGCCCGAAGACCCGACCTGCTCGGGATAAAAGCCCACGAATGTGGCACGAAACTTGCGAACTCCCTCCCTCACAATTGTGGCTCGGAGCCTAGCAAACGAATGCACCGCCCACGACTTGAGTCTCCATAAGCCGACTTCGAGGAGAAATTTGAGAGCGGTACAGATGACAACGCTCGGGACATCGTCGTGGCAGATGTCACTTCTCGAATAATATCGGCAGGTACGGACTTTGTAGCACATTCACCTCTTCCTTCGAGTTATTTGAGTGCAGGGACTCTCGATGCTACGCCGCCTATTATAACCACGCTCGAGGGATCGAACAAATTCGATGAACACCATGAATCTGAATAAGCCTGTGGGAATCGGTGCATTCGGGCAACAGGCCTCCCGAGCCCACAATTGTGGCAGACACAAAATTCCACGAATCTCGCCCGAAGACCCGACCTGCTCGGGATAAACTCCACGAATCTCGCTCGAAGACCCGACCTGCTCGGGATAAAAGCCCACGAATGTGGCACGAAACTTACGAAACTCCCTCCTCACGATTGTGGCTCGGAGCCTAAGCATACGAATGCACAGCCCAGGACTTGAACGCCAACAAGCCGACTTCGAGGAGGAATTTGAGAGCGGTACAGATGTCAACGCTCGGGACACTGTCAGTATGAATATTTATCCTTTTTAATATTTATATGTTAACATGATATTTAGGAAGGTCGATGCTCGGGAAGGACGTATGTTATACTCGAATATTTTACCTATACTACGTCCAAAAATCACTAACACTCTTTTGGACTATTTGTGAGGGGGACTATTGTTATCTCCGTATATTACCGGTCAAATATTCGAGTTTAACCGAAATAAGCGGGAATATCTCCCGCAAAAACTATCTCCCGAGGCGCGAGAGACATTTGCCTAAAGAGCGCTACCCGGGGAAGGATGCCTTGCTCGAGCACCACATGAAGGAAAGATCAGAACCGAGGAGAACATGCCAACATCAGATAATAACTAAGAACCAATATGGGATATTCTAGAAGACATAGTGGGAGAACATGGGGAAATGCAAAACAAACGTGGGCTAGTGGAGGTTATTTTTCTCATATTGATAAATACAATCATTTCCCCACAACCAAGGTACGTTGGATCAATCATACTACCACCTCATATAACTCCCATCGCATACTGCTCTCTCTCGCTGGAATCAGACATGCAACAACAAAGAAAGCACCTACGACGGATACACTTCTCATAGCCTAACGCCCCATCAGTTTATACTCTCTTTAATTATTATTCACTATTTTCGATTATCTTTACACGCTTTAATCTCGTCTGTCCGATTATCTGACTTGAGCGTCGGAGGGGCGTCGCCGAAACGGCGCCCTTTAGCCCGCTTTTTCGTGACGTTTCAGGGATCCGCCGAAGACGAAGACGACAAACTCGAAACGGCGACGGACCGATAGCTTCCAGCGCACTGTTGATGGCAGGGTCGATTTTCGGTCCGCATCAGATAGGTTTACGCTGCCTCGCTACTTATTCCCTCGAGAGCAGCAAATTTCATCGTGGTGACATAGGCGATGCAATCGGGTCCCAAACGACGAGCAACGGCTTTCACCGGCGGCCGAAGGGGAAGCCATGGTGGTCGTCATCAAATCTGAGGGATCGATCTCATGCTGGTTTCATCCTATAAACTCCGGTGGTCACGACTTACGGGAGATGTTGGCTCGATTTTTCCTCGTACCCTCAAACTTTAGTTTCGCGTGATATAAGCCGATTCGTCTGACTAGCCGAGGTTGGGCAGTTAGGATTTACTGTGATTTCGGCCTTAGATTGCAGCGGCTACAACAAGATGGCTTCCGACGAGCCTCTCCGTTTGATGGTGTTTGATCAAAAGCGAAACGGAGATGAGGAACTACGAAGATGAAGTGGTGACATTTCGCTGTGCAGATTCGCCCTTAGATCTCCGCTGTGCTGAGTCGCTCAGACTGGATCTTCTATTGTTGAGCGACAACAGTGGGCTGTCTGCGATTGTGTTCGGGGACGTACGCGGTTTGAATCAGCCCGGGCGACAATCTCACTGTCATGGTGGCAGAGGTTTTCGGTTCAGACGAGGGAGACTATGTTTCGGCGGAGTTAGCGCTGCCGCGGTTCTCTTGGGGCCAGCAAACGCGACGTGACGAGATTCGGAGGCATATCAATTCTGTAGGCCTAGACGCGTTTGAAATTTCCTGCATTGAAAAACTTCGAGAGAAAACATAAATGCACGACTAATCTTCTCAGCTCCCCACTCCGTCGAGCCATCGTTGCTTCCAGCGACTCGTATGGCATCTCACATGAATAATCCTAATTATTTAAAATATCATCTTGCTCCCTCAAGACTTCAGATTTAATCATATTTGCGTCAGATAACATAACAGGCCTAATCCTATTATTTAAAATATTTTCTCTCGAGCCTCAAACCGCTAAAAAACTTACAAACCGACTTCCCTTCTCAATCGTCGGCAGATCTGCCCTCGGCAGTCTTGGAGATGACCATTGTGATCGCAATGGAGGTCTAAGGTGTGGTAGCTTTTCGTTGAAAAATTCGTGCCCCTCGAGTTTGTGAATCATCCCTTCGCCCCTTCTCGACTAAATCAGCATTACGCTCGGCTCCGGCGATGGTCAGGTATGCGAGGCAAGGGCGCGAACGGAGATCCAATAGTGGGCTCGGCCTCCCCGACAGTTGCGATCGGGCTGGCATGTATGGCTGTAAATGCAGCGATGGACCATTCTGGCGACTGCGATATTAGATCTGCTTGCGATGAATCATGCTTGGCGGTGGCTGCCTGCGATCGTCACATCGCACCCTCTGTTCAGCGATAGTCTCTTCGGAGCGGTGCTGATGAATTAAGCCTCGAAGGTGCGGCAGTTATGCACGGGACTCGCTCGCGCTTGATTTGTAGTCGCTCGGGCGTCCAATTGTTCATTTGCCATAGCTGGTTTCGACAGCGATATGGGAATGGTTCCCGGCTCAGTCGACATCAACGGGGAGAGCATAGTGGCTAACGGCTACGGAGTGGACAGATTTTCCCAGAACGCATCGTAATTTTAAGAACTAAACGTTCCCACAGACGGCGCCAATTGATGCGGACCGAAAAATCGCCTCCCTGTTTGCCGCGTGAATCTGCCTTTTACTCGACCCGTCGTACCGCCGCCGTCGTCTGTTGCCCGTGCCGGCGCGAAGATCAACTGTTCACTCCAATCGCTTCTGTAGAAGGCCTGAAATATCACAAAAATAAGCTAGGAAGGCGCCGTTTCGGCGACGCCCCTCCGACGCTTAAGTCAGATCATCGTCTTTTTTCATCGAAAACGGGTGACTACAGGTGCTAGGCTTGAAAAATGTTTTCAGTGTTTTACAAAGCATACCTGCAAAATAGCTCGACCGTTACCTTTTGTAGTGACCTCGCCTTGACCTAGCCATCACCCTAGCCCGCGTCTTTCGCGGACTTCTCGTGGCGAAGTGGTCTCCCCCACGTTCTTTCCCACGTCCTCTTTGCGAAGCGCAATCGGCTCGACGTGCCCACTTCGAATCTTAGGACTTATTCGCTCGGCTCGTTCTTTCCATGCGCTCGGGTCGCTCGTGCTCGGGTCGTTACGCCGATGCTCGGGTCGCTCTCGTTTCCTCCTTTCGGCCGAAATATCCTAGGTTATCTCCTCGGTTTGTGGGTTTTACCGTTCGCCAAAGTCCCGGGGGTAACCTTCTTCGTTGTCATGATCATCATCGTTATTCGCTCATATATTGTAGTGTGTTTTGGAGTGACTTTTTAGTAATCAGTCGAACGTCTCCTTCTAAAATGAAATCGACATGAATCAAGACTTCCACGTGAGGTTTTCCAAGACTCCTTCTCCCATGATGTGAGTGAGGCTCTTTAACCAACCACTAACTCACATAATTCGTAAGTGATGACTTGGTCTTTTCCCCCCTAATAACTTAGCATCGTCCCTAATGTTCTCTTCCTAACGTGCCATGTCCACCTCTCATGCATGTCATTCCTCGAGTAGTGCTCGAGAGGGGTTCTATTCCTCGAGTGGTGCATCTTCGGGCCTTGGGCCTGTATAGTCCCCGAGTGTTCTTTGCGCAGCACGTCCTCGAGAGGTGTTTTCCCGTGGGGGATGCTCCCTCCCCGGGAGGTATTTTACGCGGGGAATCTTACCCGCTTATTTCGATTAAACTCGAATATTGGACCGGTTAAATCCGGGGATAACATCATCCATCCTAATCAATCCATATACCATCCCAATCACCGAGCTCCACGACATCCTTCTAGCGGTCTAACCATCCGGTCGCCTCAGGAAGAATCCCTCTATAGGCGACTAGTGGACTAAGCCCTCTACCCAAACGTGCCGAGGCCAAGGACATCTACAATGGCTCAAGGACAATGCTCGGGCGCAAAACAGGCACTGGAGCAGGTGAAACCCAAACCACACAAACCATCCAAACCACCCAAACCACCCAAACTACCCACACCACGCACCGCACCACCACTCTAACCCACATCGACCCACCATCCTTTCACCTAAGGACGCCTCCACCCACACCACCGACTCTGACAAGCCCTTTGCTTTCAGAAGAAGAAGTAAGTGCAGCTATGCTCGTAGCATTAGCGCAAACCCAAGCTACTCCCTCTGTTGCTCCAGACCAACCGGCCCTTCAGGACATGGCGTCAATCCACATAGGTTCCTCGAAAAATACGTATTCGAAGGACAGTGGGCGATCCATTATATGCCCGAGGAGCATCAAGTACAACGGCTCAAGGAAGTTCCACAAGTTTTGCAAGAAGCTTCGGTGGACCTCGTACTAATAGAAGACGACGAACTTCATGAAGGTGTAGACCATGAACAAGACCCCACAGGGCTCCCAGAACTGATCATGCAACGAGCGGTTTCCCCCACAAGACATGGACCGTTCGGATTGACACGCCGTGGGAGAACATTCGAATAGAGATACCCTTCCTTAAAGAAGTCCGTGAGAACATTTGGAGGTCACCGGACAAAGTCAAGAAGCCGAATGAGTTTGAGCTGAGAGGAATTTGTCACTGGGATTAGCAAAAGCGAACTTATCTTTGGATGCTGAACCATCTCGGACCGGATGTAAGGATGAAGATGACTAAGGTGCAAGCAAAGAACCACTATAAGAGTCTATCTCCCATCTGCCAGCTACTAAACGTCTACTGCGCCAAGGGAGGACTTCCAACCCCATTCTATGTAGTTGAGAGAGTCGATAGAACTCAAGACGAACTCAGCGAGAGTGACCTGCCCTACCTTCCTTACGTGGAGGTGTACCGACTCTATCAGTTGTACGTAGAGAAGTACAAAGGTCATCAAGGCTTCGTGAAGAAAGAAGGACTCAAGGGACTCTACCGGTACATGATGCGACAAGTCAAGTACTTCGCCGCACACGACCTTCAGATGGCTCTGGAGAGCAACATGAAGAAGGTTAACATGACCGCTCCACTCAACAAAGGACCTGAGATCGAAGGGCTTCCCAACAATCACGTACACATCAGCTCAGTTCTAGGTGTCACCTACAACAATCCGATCGTGAAAAAGACTAGGATGATGCTGAAGACTGAGATACACAAATTATGTGATGGGACGCTCAAGGTCATCAGAAGAAATAGAGAGCAGAGGTTGGAAAGCAGTAATAGAGAGACGATGCTGAGAATCCACCGGTTCGTGAGAGAACAACCGCTCCTAATGGAACTACTAGATGACATTGAAGAGCGACTGGAGCTAAGAAACACGATCAGGGATTTTGAGCATCCGCTGGGCTTGCGCAGATCGTACTATGCCTACGAGGACAGACAACACGTAAGAGAAATCAAGCACAAATGGGGAGAATGTAGAATATCATTTGTAATTGTGCTTTGATTTTAATTAGCTGTCTTCGTAAATTGGGACTTTTATTGTATTTGTCCTTAGTTTAGGACTTCTTTGTTATTTACACCAAGTTTGTTTGGTATAAATACATTTGTAAACATTGAGCTAAAATTTTAGAATTTGATCCGAAAGGCTTGCAATTCAATTTATAGAGAGAGAAATAACAAATGTCTTCTCTCACTACTCGAGATTATCTCTAAGCTCTCCAAGAAGGTTTTCGATCGAAATCTTAATTTCCAAAATTCTTATTCGATTACTTTAAAATTCATGCCTAGGATCATAGAGTTGATTAATTAGGACCTAACAACATCCATCATGACAAACACTATAAAATGAGTTTATTCCGCAACTTCACATTCATACTAAGTTTGATACTTGTGGCTTTTAATCAACATTTTACAAATTAAGAATATTACTCATCATAAACAACATAAAATCATTTTCTAGAAAATTCACATTCATTCATGGTCAAATACTCGAATTCAGCAATAAAATACCTAAATCGACTGAAAGTACCTAATTTAAGGACATAAATACTGATTTGTATGCATAAAATACTTGTGTTTATTGTCGAGTTATCTAAGTCCAAAATGATGATTTTTAATCAACATCGTACATATTAAGGACATTAGTCATCATCAACAACATAAAATGAGTTTTCTAGCAACTTCACATTCATTCACGGTCAAATACCTGAATTCAGCCATAAAATACCTACATCGAGACTGATAGTACCTAACTTTAGGACATAAATACTGATTATTATGCATAAAATACTTGTGTTTATGGTCGAGTTATATAAGTCTAAAATGATGATTTTTAATCAACATCTATTAGATGTGTCAAAACGGGCCGAGCCCGTCGGGTTGGTCCGCCCCGCTATGAAAAATAGGTGGGTTGGGCCAACCAATTCCCGACCCGTTTAAAGGCGGGCCGAAGCGGGGCAGCCCGTCTGGGTTGCGGGTTGAGGCGGGTCGGGGCGGGCTGCCCCGCCAGTAATTTTAATTTCATATATATATCATAAACATTTTTAATGCTAAATATTAATAAATAATATTTATTAGTTAAGAACTTAATATATAAAGATTTATTCGTTAATTATTCCAAAAAGTATTATCAATTTAAGTATTATTGAAAAAAAATAAAAAAACAAAATAAACAAAAATATAAAAAATATAGCGGGCTGGCCCGCCAACCCGCCAACCCATGGCGGTCGGGGCGGGCTACTAGTTTATTAGCCCGTTATGTTGGCGGGCTGGCCCGCCCCGCCCCGTTTAATGGAGGGTTGAGGCGGGGCGGAGCGGGTCGTGGCGGGCTGGCCCGTTTGACAGCTCTACATCTTATATATTAATGACCACACAAAATGAGTTTTTTAGCTACTTCACATTCATTCACGATCAAATACTTGAATTCAGCAATAAAATACCTAAATCAACACTGAAAGTACCTAGTTTAAGGACAGACATACTGATTTTCAAGCATAAAATACTTGTGTATATGGTCGAGTTATCTAAGTCTAAAATGATGGTTGTTAATCAACATCTTACATATTAAGGACATTACCATCATAAACAACAGAAAATAAGTTTTCTAGCAACTTCACATTCATTCACAGTCAAATACTTGAATTAAGCAATAAAATACCTAAATAGAGACTGAAAGTACCTAATTTAAGGACAGAAATACTGATTTTTATCCATAAAATACTTGTGTTTATGGTCGAGTTATCTAAGTCTAAAATGATGGATTTTAATCAACGTCTTACATATTAAGGGCATTACTCATCATAAACAACATAAAATGAGTTTTCTAGCAACGTCACATTCATTCACGGTCAAATACTTGAATTCAGCAATAAAATACCTACATCGAGGCTGAAAGTACTGAATTTAAGGACACAAATACTGATTTTTATGCATAAAATACTTGTGTATATGGTCGAGATATCTAAGTCTAAAATGATGGTTTTTTTAATCAACATCTTACATATTAAAGACATTATTCATCATCAACATAAAATCAGGTATTTCGTTCATAAATATCGGTATTTTGGCACCCAAATCAGGTATTGTTCGTAACGATTTAGGTATTTTACACTCGAAATCAAGTATCGAACTTAGTTAAAATGTAAAATTGTGGGAAAGCTTCTTTTTGTGTGTATGATGATTAATATACATTTCATGATAGATCTTTTTAAGAAAACCAACCATTTTAGCCTTAGATGTATCGCCCAACTGACAAGTATTTCGTCCATAATATCGGTATTTTGGCATCCAAATCAGGTATTTTTTGTAACGATTTAGGCATTCTACCCTCGAAATCAAGTATCGATTTTTAAGTGAAAAATACAAGCGAATTGGGGCAAGACACCTAAGACTAAAATTGTAATTCTAATCAAACATCTTACACGTTGTGTACATTTATCATCACAAACACCTCAACAGACGTCGAGCTAAAGAGCTTGTCAAACTCCTCGTCTACCTCTTTAGTATTGACTATATTTTTCTAGGATTGAATGTTCGGGTCACCAAGCTCTTCACTTCCGTACTTATCCAACCACTTTCCCATCCCATCGCCCATGCTAGCACCTTCCCCGCGGCCACGTGGAGTTCGGTTAGATCTCCTCATCCCCTTTTTACCTTTCCCTTATAACACCAAATCCTAAAATCAGTTAATCGTGGTTTTTGCGACCCAGACCAAAAATCAATAGCTATGACATTTCGATTTGCAGGCGAGAGCTTCAAAGAATGCGCGGCGCGTGAAGTCAAGGAAGAGACTGGCCTAGACGTAACAGTCATCGAGCAGCTCACCGCGACGAACCACGTCTTCACCGACCCGCGGCGCACCCAAGAGCCGATCAGCGGCGAGCCTGAGAAGTGCTATGGCTGGGAATGGTACGATTTGGATAATCTGTCCAAACCTCTTTTTGAATCCCTCAAAACTGAGATGGACCAGTGTTTGGATAAGCTGAAATCCGTTTCTTCAAAGGGAGAAAAAAACATGATTGATTTCCATTAAGAGGAGCAATTTGGGTTTGTTTTATGCCTAGTTGCTTTTTCTCATGTTCGACAGCCTTGAGATTTTCCTAATTCTTACTTTTCCATTGTGAGTTTTAGTTATTAATTGTTTTTTCTATTTGGGAAAGACAAAGGGTATTATCATAATTTCGAGTAGAGGGAGTTAAAACTAAGAGTTTGCCTACTGTCAGTCCTTATTCATAAAACAAATCTTGTAGGGACTGATCTCTATGATTAAACTCTATAAGGTATTTTTCTCAAATTTACTCTTAAAATAATGCTAATTAGATGATAAACTAATAAAATAGGATTTTTTCTCGCGCAAAATTAGTAAAATCGGGCAAAACGCACCTATTAAGCGCGACGTCGCGGCTATTGGCTGCGACGATGATGTGGCACAGGCGAATGCGGGCCTGATTAAAAAACATTTACTGGCCGATTTGGCCCAATAAACCAGGCGTCGCGGCTAATAGCCGCGACGTCGGGTTTAATAAACCCGCGCCGGCTCCTTCTTCTTCTTCCTCATTTATCTTCTCCACCTCCCCGTTGATTCCGGTGACGACCACAGACGAAGACCACTGGCGAACACCACTCCCTTCTTCCTCGTCATCATCGATTAAGCTTCGTTTGGGTAAGAAACTACTAATTTGTTTAAATCTTGATTTTGATGATTCGTTAAATTTCGTCGAATTCTCTTGAGTTTAAGTTTGTGTTTTTGGTATAATATGTGCTCTAGATATTGTGGGTTGCTTAGAAGATTGATATTACACTTTAATTTTGGATAATTCATTCGATTTAGGAATTTTCCCTAATTTCGAAACCTAATTTCAAAATTAGGGTTTCTAGGTTGATTGATTCGATTGTTTACTACATGATCAATTTATGTGTTTGTTTTTTGTTATTTGTGGCGATATTGACTTGTAAACGCTAATTTAGGATGGATATGAACAAATATTACGGTCCGATCGATAGATCCCTGTTGATATTCCAGGATAGTCATCGTTGTAACGATGTAATATCCATTCCTAATGGTGCCCTAGACACGCCTTTGACCGTTAGGGGTTTGGAGAGTGTCGTGTGGGGGAAGCTTTCGCGACCGATGAGATTGCACGGACGTATTCTGAGAAGTTAGATAAGATGTCGTTTTACGACGTCTATAGTTGTGGATCTCAGAAGATAGATCCACACTTGATCACGCTCTCGTAGAGAGGTGGAGGAAGGAGACGTACACGTTCCACTTACCTGTGGATGAGGCGACCGTCACACTTGTGGACGTTGGTGTGCTGTGGGGACTCCCCATCGATGGTCATTCTGTCAGTGGTGTGATCCACAACAGGACGCATGATCAGTAGCTAAATGGTTACAGACCTGTTGTGGGTGCGTACAGCGGGACGAAGGTGTCGTTGAGGAAGTTTGGAGACTGGTTAAAAGCCAATGAGATCGACGACGAGAGCCCATATTATAAGGTCGATCAGAAAACACGTGCATATGCGCTGTTGCTTATGGGATTGGTGCTGTTTCCCGACTCCAGCGGAAGCTCGACATCCATGACTTTTCTTCCGTTGCTCGAAGACATAGACGTCGTGCACACGTACAACTGGGGCAGTGCTGTTCTGGCTTTATTGTACAGAGATCTATGTACCTCGTGCCAGCGTCAGAAGATGAACATCGGTGGAGCTCTGCGGTTGCTTCATGTGCATTTTTTTGTATAATTGAATTTTCAGGAGACGTATACCAACTAATTCTATAATTTAAATTTTGTGTAGGTATGGACGTGGATTCGTATATTACCTGTGCAACCCATTATTATCCGTCCTCGAGTGCAGATGATGCCCACCGTTGAGGATGGAATTGAGTTGCCCATGCCGCCACATGCTGCGAGGTAGTAACAGCTTCTAAAGAATTGAATGCATTTGATAAAAAAGTTATATTGTCTGACGAAGCTTCGTACTATTACGTCTTTGAATTTAGATCCGAATATGAATGACTTCGAAAGAATTGAACGCTTTTAACAGAATATCGTCTAACGAAGCTTTGCACCACTCTGCCTTTGAATTTCGATCTGAATATGAATGACTACGAAAGAATTGAATGCTTTTGAAAAAAAAGACATATATAGTATAACAAAGTCTCGTACTATCCCGCCTTCGAATTTGATCAGATTACGACAACTTCGAAAGAATTGAATGCTTTTAATAAAAAGACTAATATTGTCTAGCGAAGCGTTGTACTCGAGTCTTTAGACTACTATTTGAATAAGATGGACTTCATCTAGGGAAATGAATGCTTTAAAACCTTATATATCGTCTCTTGAAGTCTTCGCCGTTGTTCTCTGACTTGTCTTTTTTGAAGTTCTGAAGCCCTGTATTTATAGGCTTAGAGAATTCTCGAAGTGGAAAATATAATCACCGGGACGCTTTCGTCCAGATTTGACTTGACTTCTGTTAGGGATGTGCCCTCGGAATGCCATTCGAGGATGTAATGAATAGGGCATGTATTTAATAATTGATGTATTATTCGCTCTTTATTTGAATAATGTATTCTTATACGTACTAGTGGAATTTATACTTTATTATTTATTCTTTAAAAGGCATATTATTTATTTACCTATAAAGTCTTACTATGCATCCGGCGAGACGGTAAATAAATAAATCTCATATATCCTGAGTTTAGTCACCGATCTCATGGGATGAGAGAGGGGCACCGGTGAGCTATTAAATTAGTCCATAAGTCTTAGACTTCAGTAGGGTGACTGAGCATTTATGAGTTTTAGAAATCACACACACACATACTCATCTCTACACAACCATTCTTCACTTCCTCTAGCCATCATTGGGGAGGTGAAGTCTGTGGCACGTCACGGGGTAGGCGTGACTCTCTTCGGCTCAGTTCGTGAGCTACGGGAGCTAACGATCTTCGAGACAACAGTAAGATCCTTATACCTTATACGTGTCTACGTGCGTTTTGCTTTATTAAACCGAGTATCCTGTGGAATCCGTATGGGGAACCCTGGAAAAGTTCTAAATTCCGCTGCGTTCGGGGTGAGGCCTTGGGTCACTCGGGGTTTCCCAACAATTTCTTCCGTATTTGGTTTGATTCTCTCAATATTTTATGGTTTCTCCATATTTGATGATTTCCTTTACTTATTTAACAAAACTCCATAAGGCTTATCTATGTAGATCATTTTTTATAAAAGAATATATTATCATCACTTATAATTAAATATTTATTAATTTGAGATTAATTGGTATATCTCAATAAATAGCAGTTTAATTAAATAACTTTATGTATTTCTTTAAATTATTTATTACATCTAATAATTGACAATTAATTTTTAATTGTGTGATAAGCATAAATAGATCAACGATTACCCCTCTTCCTCTTGAGGTTAAGCACCAAATAAAGGGGGTGCTTGTTTTGGGGTGATCCTCTCATTACCTCCTCATTACTTTGTTTGGTTTCCGTAGGTGATGAGTAATCACCGTAAGGAAGAATCGCCTAGGTGATCAAAGCGGAGTGATATTCCAACTTACCCTCAAAAGCTAGGTGATCCAACATTACAACAGTGTGATGATATTTTGAAATTTTATTTGGACAATATTACTCTAATATTTTAACATTTGTTCATTATATACCCTTATTCATATTTTAAATTATACGACTATTTATTTTAAAACATATGTAATAATTAAGAAATGATTATATGCTAATAATACACATATAATTAATGCTAAAAACAGTTTAAATCGGTACTAAAACTTTAATCAGTATTATGTAAAATATAATCTCAACATAAACATATTGATTCACATTACCTGGATGATATATGTGGGGGTAAACATGTCATTTATGCAATATCACCACACACATCACAGTGATTAAGCAAACATAATATTCTAATATCACCCGAAAACAAACACGGTGATGATATACCACATTGATCCACATCGCGGTAACACGAGTGTCACCGTGCTATCACATCAAACAAATACCCTCTAAAGCACACTTATTCTTCAATCTTTAAAGCTCTCCAACTCCGGTAATCTTGGTTGGAGGTCCTAGTGTAGAATACACATTGTAATCGTGCTTTGATTTCATTAGCTATCTTTGCAATTAGGGGCTTTTACTGTATTTGTCCTTAGTTTAGGACTAACTTGTATTTATGCCAAGTTTGTTTGGTATAAATATTATTGTACACATCGAAGATCAATAGAGAAAGTAAGAAATTTGATACCAAAGGCTTGCAATTTTGAATTCTAGAGAGAGAAACAAAGAAAACTTTCTCACACTAGCCGATTTCTCTCTCTCAATGATCATTGAGAGGGTTTTCGACCGAAGGTTAAATCTAAACAAATCTAATAAAAAACCTAAGACTGCCTGCCTAGGATCATAGAGTTGATTAGTCGGGACCTAACAATTGGTATCAGAGCAGATTTGTTCTGTTTGGAATCGAAATTGCTAGAAATCAATTAGGATACGATCAATAGCAATCAGAACGTCGAATCTGAAGTTTGCAATGAACTCATAAGAAAACGTTATGATTTTGATCAAATTCGACATATCTTGCTTAACAAATGTTTAATTGTATGTTCGCGTGTGATCGTTAGATAATTCCGAGCAATTACTTGCAATCTCTTCGATCGATTTACTGTTTTTGCTTCAAATTAGTGTTAAATTCGTATTCTGTTCTTAATTGCGTGATTCCAGTTTCTCTCGATAGGTTTTCGATCGGATTTAATTTCTCGATCGAAAAATTCATGCGAGAAATCTTCTCAATTAGAATATGGATTTATTACTGTAGTCGCTACTGTTAAGAGCGATTTGAACCGAAAAACTTCTCAAGCATTAATCCAGCAAAAATCTTTTTCCATGAGAATCATTTTGACTTTGCGGGCGTAAATCTTCCTCTCGAAAAACAATTTTTTGGTCAGACTTTTATGTGTGACTTAGCGAAAATTATTGAGCTCGAAAACGTTTTGGGCAACCAAGTTATTTTGACTCAGCGAGAAACTTACTGTTTCTTAACTATCGAGATAAATTCATGCACTGAAAAATTTTCTCGACCGAGAGATTTTGAGCAAATTATTTTCGCTCGAAATTTTTTTCGCTAACAGTACTTAACGCGCGAAAACAGTAACACATTTTTTTCGACGATATTATTGTTGACCAAACTTTAAAGATTGAATCAAAAATAATTCTCAACTGCTGTCAAATCAAACATTACTAACGAATTTGTCACTTGTGAAGCACAATTACATCATAATCAAAACAATTAACGAAGATCCAAGGAAAATCAACGCATCAAAAATATATGGATGCTTATGCGCTTGGAAACGACAACCGTCCTCCAATCCTTAAAAGAGGCGAACACCCAGTATAGCGAAGTAGGTTCTTAAACTTCATAGAGCTCAAATATCAGGCTGAAAATCTTCTAGCATTGCTTGAAAATTCCTAGTGAGTATAATGAGGTGGAGAGACAAAAGAGGGAAGGCTGATCTAAATAATTTGATGCAAGGAATTCCCAATGATATCTACAAACAGATAGACAGCCTCCCAACGGCTAAAGGAATGTGGATAAACTTCATCGAATGATGCAAAGAACCGAAGTAGGTGTCAAAGCTAAGAAGGCAAACATACTCACAGCGTATCATTCCTTCAAAGCAAAGAATGACGAAAGCTTACATGATCTTTATCAGGGGTACCTCTCCCTTCTCAATGAAATGAGGAAGATTGAGATTCTCAAGACCAACATGGAGATGAACATTTCCTATCCTCGGTGCCCACCGAATGGAAGAAAATATGCACTCAACTCTGATAGAACAAAGACTTGGATGAGATGGACATTGGAGCTGTTTTTGACAACCTCGCACAATA
The DNA here is from genome assembly GCA_027422505.1 of Craterostigma plantagineum. NCBI lineage: Eukaryota > Viridiplantae > Streptophyta > Magnoliopsida > Lamiales > Linderniaceae > Craterostigma > Craterostigma plantagineum. Next base: position 20,356 of record JAPQWV010000583.1, on the reverse strand, counting down.
TGAAGAAGACATCAGCGAGATACAAGAAGAGCAAAAGGCGAACAGGCCGAAGACTCCATAGCTCTAGTTTCAGAGAAGAGGAGCTCCCTGTCACGCATGGAAAAGTACATTAAGCTTCCTAGCTCTTTGGAGGATGAGGAACCATCAGATTCAGAACTTCATCTTGACGTCCATGAATTTGGGAAATAGTTGGCCTTGATTGCCAAAATGATGGCGAAGCAGTATTTCAAGAAGAAGTCGTCATCCTCTGCTAACAAACTTCGAACTACCAGCTCAACGAACAAAGAGAAACCAACTGAGTTCTCAGAAGCTACAACCTCAAAAGACCCACTATAATGTATCGACTGTGGGAAAATCGGTCATTTTGCCCGAGAGTGCACCCTTCCGAAGAAGAAAGATGCCAACTACTACTCCAGGAAGCTTCAATTAACCAAACAGAAGGAAGCTGGAGTAGCTCTTAGGGCTGAACAGGACCACTGGCTAGAGGACTCCTCAGATTGAGACGCCGATAAACCGCTCTTATGGTGCGCCTCGATGATGATAAGGAATGTGGAACTTCTGCTATGAAGGACGAAGACTACGCATCCACATCATCTCATGAGGTATTAACCCCTGGCTCTACACATTTTGACCTGTTAGTTGACATACAAACTAAGTATGCTAACATGGTACATGCGCATAAACGAGATATAATGTTAGAGAAAAAGCTTCTAAGGTCTAAGGAACAATAGCTAGTCTTGAAGAAAATCTAGGAGCTCTAATTAGAAAATAGAAGAACTAACTAAGAGCCTACAATCCTACGAGACTAAGCATATTTTGTCAGAGAAGCATAGGTCGGTATTTAAGGAATTAGAAGAGTCATCAACCAGGAATGTCAATTTAGGAACTTAGTCGAGAAAAGTCATCTTAAATGTGGACTGCAAGTTGTGAACTAAAAGGTCACTAGTCTGAAGAAGCTCTACACCAAAATAAAGAAATTAGATGATCTTGTAAAAAGGGGACAAACTGATAAGACAATATTTTTGAACCAACCAAAGGAAATAAAATTTTATGACTACAAGTACGGCTTAGGTTTTGAGAATCCACGGTACTTGAAGAAAGTTGACAGTAAACAACTTTATGATGTCAAGTACATGGGTCTAGGACTAACTGCTCTTATGGTTTTCACTAACGCGAAAGAAATATACGCGTTACAAGAAGCCAAGAGAAAAGTCAGAACTAGGGTTGAAATTCCCTTTTCCTACACTGAATTGAACAAAAGTTACAAAACTAGGAAAATCCCCAAAGGTTGTGCCTTTGAGTTAATCTATCTTCCAGAAGATCGTCTACACACGAGGAAGCAAAAATTCAACCTTCTAAAAATTCTCTCTATATACCCCCTGTCGTTAAGAGGATAGAAGAATTAAGAGTTTCATTAGATAAAGAAAGAAAGGCTTTTGAAGTGGAAAAGCAAAATTCCTAATGGAGATGGACAATCTCAAAGCTTCCTCCGTCTCACAAACTATTTCTCACGCATCTCCCTCACAAGAAAACATCATTATGAAAAGCGTGAAGAAAGAAAAACCGGCTTTCAAAGATCAGAAACCTAATAATACTGTTTTGAAAATTATTACCTCTAACACTGTTTCTACTACGTCTTCAGGGAGCGTAGTAAAGGAGCCGGAAAACGAAGGCGAGGGTGTCCAGTTTAGAAATAAAGGAGTCTCTAGATGTCAAAATTTCAAATTTATCTCCTACTTCTGTAAAATGAATAGACACTCGTAGAATGAAAGAGTCATTTCCTCGCTAAAAATTATTATGTCTTCTTGTTGTATTCAGCCTACCATTTTTAGAAGCACTAATTTTGAAATAGGCTCTTCCTCAATAAATAAAAACAATCATTCTAAGACAAATGCATCTAGGATGACTTGTAGGAAACAAGATCCAGCCATTAAGAAAGCTTATGGCGGCATTCATTCTTGTTCTCACCTAAGGTATTCTGTGAAGATCCAATCCCCTAAACACCTTAGGAGACCATCTAATGAAAAGATCTTCTCCACGCACAAGCCTACTAATGCATTTGCCCACGCAGATATTCAACTTCCCTGCCAGGTTCAATCCAACTGGGTTCCTAAATCTCCGCCTAGGAAGACGAAAGTCAAAAAGGCCAAGTCTATATCAAAGGCAAAACTCAAATCAACTTCTTCGAATATGGCTTGGTTGCTAAAGCTCCGATTAGTAACAAACGTGTAAAATATGCCTAAGAGGGGGAAGGGGGGTGAATTAGGCTATAAAAAATTTAGGCTTGTTCTTCTTTGAAAAATACTTTTATTTAAGAAGATATTGCAGAGTACGTTATTCCCTAGAAAGCAGTGCGAGTATCAATAGTATATCCCTAACCCTTTTTCAAAAACCGTTTCAAAGATATCGGGTACTTCTCTGAAAACATTTCAACGATATTACCTGGTTATTTGAAAGCGTTCCGGGTTTGTCTCACATGAAAGTAAATAGCAATAAGTAAAGTGAGACGCAATTTCTATACAGGTTATATCCCCAACTGGGGTTTAATCCTGTCCTTGGTGATAGGTCTTCCCCAAGAGTTCCAATCAATCACTAAGTATTATCGGTTATGGTTACAAATGATATACCCTTACACAACCGAAGCACTATGGATACTAGACCTCGTTCTAGGCTGTCGCACGCCAAGTTTCAACTCCCGGACTGGACACAGCTTGCTACCGAAGGGCCACCGAATCCACCAAATTCGTCCCTCCACGTGCCAAAGACTCCACTCGTGCTCCTTTGTGCGCTCACACGTCCGAAGACAAATCACGTTCGAAGACAAGGTTTATTAGGATGGGGTGTTACTAAAGATCGCTCAGGGGTACAGATTCGCAAATGTAAGCGCAACACAAACTACGAATGTTTCGCAAATTAAAGCTCAAAACAGTAAGGAATTCGATGGCTTGTGTGTTCGTTTCGTTACCCTTCAACATGAAGTGTTTTTCTTCTATATAGACCCAAAGATAGCTTCTACACTTCACAAGGAATGTTAAGCACAGAATATGCAAGAGAAAGCTCAATAATCACGTGCATTAACTCAAAGAATCATCCCAAGAATCAGACAATAAAGCACAACGGTCATGCATGATCTCTTAGCATAAATACCACAAATTTGCCTTCATTCCCTGATGATCTCATCCGTTGTCAGCACATTCCATATGTAATTCCACTCAGCATATTATCAATAGCTAGCATAATCAACTCATTTCTTTCCAAAATATGATAGCCAATTTCGCACAAGGAAAGATACGTCTGCTGAGTATACGGTAAATACAAACTTTCCATGTATGTTGCTCTCATCCGATTCACTGATTTTTAAAAGTCAGTTAAGATTGCACTCAACGGATATATCATGATATTCTTTCCTAAAATACATGAGTCACATATACTGCTCGAACAGAATATCTTTTCCATATATAACATACAATCATTCATATCAGGTGATCACATCGATATTCTTTCCTAAAATAACTCAATCTCGCAGACAGTTCACATATCACTCAACAAGATATATTTTCCATATATAGTACGCAGTGAGATTCCATTCATACGAAAGCGTTCATAACTAGGTGATCACAACAATATTCCAGTTAATCAAAAGATCACACAAATTTGATTATCGTAACAATTTGATCAAATTTAAACACTTAATCGAATAATTTACATACTTACACTTCATAAATCATACATATCGAGTTTTCTAAATTGTACCCCCCATAAAAGATAATTACTTGGAATAAGCAAAACTCTCATAATCATTTGGACCAAGAAGGTCTACAATCTCCCCCTTTTTTATGATGACAAGTAATTAATGCATATCTTAAGCATATGAGTACACTCGATATGAAACTATTTAAGCACATAGCATGTTTAAGTATCAAGACATATGATCAGAGTAAATAAATTTATCAAGTTTTTTAGATGCCCCCTATCTAATTGCTAATCTTCCTATGTAAGCACATCAGCAATAACATTTAGCAATTACAAGATCATGTCATAAGGAATGTCGCAAGTTACCATGGTATGTCTCAAGCTATCACATCATATCATTTTGCTCCCCCTGCCTATGTGCGGAATTCCTTAATCCTTAACAGATCACAAACTCAAACACAAAGAGATCAAGACACATGCATATAAAAGCAAGCCAATTATATTATATCATTCCAAAATAACAGGCCACCAGTGAACGGTCCGACACCATACCAACATAAGGCATTCATTGCCCGAACTTCTCCCCCTTCAGCATAAAGATTGAGGGACACAAACACCACCAACTTACATAACCCGCAACCCACTAACCCAAAAACCAGCAAAATTGGTATAAATATCAAACTAGTCATAATCTAAGGACTACTATACAAAACGCCCCAAATTACAAGGACAACTAATAAAATCAAGCACAATTAGAAATGGTATAATACACACGTAGCCTTTGCCGATGAGCAGGAACTAACCCGAATGTATTCTTCCCATGTGAGTGCATGCGAGCATGTTTTTCGCCTTGCGTTTTGCATGATTACCTTTTTGTCATCAGCAGTGTATTCTTTAGCATCCTTTGGGATTCCATTGGTTTTCTTAGCCGTGCATGGTCCATTGGTGATTGTTTCCAAAAGATCATAGCGACAACGATGAGAAATTCGATCATACGATTTTTCCACACTGGTTAGTTCGTTTGTAGCGACCCTAGCCATCGCTACCATTTCTAACGTTATCTTAAGTGCGTAACGTTGTAATTTATTAGAAGGCATATGAAAGTGCGTACGAAATTTTTTTCCTTTTTCGTAAAGGAAGTCGTTTCCTGTACACGTCAAAAGAATACATCTATGACAAAAGGGTGCTTCCAAAACTTGCTAATTACATTTGAGTTCTAACTACACGCGTCGTGTGTATTTGTGCAGCAAAATCCTATGCGCCCGGCCTCACAGGTTGTCATCCACGTACACACCACCCCCAAAATTCGCCTGGAAGCTTCAAAAGACTACCTTGCCGGCTAGGCGATCAAGTACCGTGCTCGCTCGCCCCTACAACACACAACATAAAGGTGAGCTAAAGAGCTCAGTAAGTGGAAACTATATGCATGCAGTGCACGTGTCCTAACTCGCAAATAACAACCGCGTCAATGCATCCTAGCTATCACTTTCTTTCTCATTCTCTTCCCCTTCATTACTTTCTTTCCTTTCATAGTTGAGCCCTTGGCTTTTCTATCTCGCTATGCACCATCTTAGAGCTCAATTCTATTTAGGACATATACATAAGTGACAGGGCACACATTGAGAGGCCACCCTGGTTTACTTTCTGTAATCGACTTCATGGCGCCTTTTCAGCCTGATACGGTCCCCATTCGGGAGGCTACTGACGCCTTTTCGGCCTAATGCGGTCCGCACGAGAGGCTAATCACAACTCATCCATGTGGTTCCTTTTCTGCCCAACGCGGTCCCCGTTTGGGAGGCCTATATTGCCTTTTCGGCCCAATGGGACTCGCCGTTGAGAGGCAACCCTATTATTCTCTGTGGCTCCTTTTCAGCCCAATGCGGTTCACATTTGGGAGGCCCATATTGTCTTTTCGGCCCAATGCATCCGCCATTTGGGAGGTAACCCCAATACAGTCCACATTGGGAGGCTATCTATGCCTTTATAGACCAACGCGATTCCGAAGGTGCCTTTTCTGCTCAATGCGACCTGACACACAGGTGCCTCACACTGGCAGCCCACTCCGAGGTTGCCGACACCCGAGTTTCCCTCGGTGTCGCGTCTTACCTCGGGTCGCACCCTCCAGGTCGCACTTCCCGTCATAAGGGTATCAACCCACATCATACAACGTCGCATCATTATCTCCATGATCGCATAGGAGAGCCGTGACTCGACAACTGAGTCGACAACAGTTGCCCATATCGGCAACTATACATCGCTCACAGGCGATCCTGACTCATGCACGCTCTCGTGCCCTATTTTCGTACTAGCGTGCATGCACGTGATCATGTCGTGAATCATATGTGCATGCGGGTCATGCCAGGAATCGTAAGTAAAACACATCATATGGAGTTCAATCATGGAAACACATAACCACATAATTTTCATGCTTGCACGTACTCACACATACTTTATGCACAGACAAGTTATGTGTTGTAGTTGAAGTGAAGTCTCCACTTACCTGACGTCCGTAGACTTGCTATTATCGATTTGATGAAATCCCTAAGCTTCGACCTTAAACACAAAATAATGATATTAGCACCTTGTCTAGTTTACTTGACTAGCTAGTTCACTAACCTTTAGTACTTCGAACTAATTTCGACTTGTAACTCGGGTCACTTGTATAACCCGCGAATTCTACCTGACTCGTGAATTAACTTAGTCCTTCTACGATTTGTGAACTTATATGGCTCACAAAATTCCTATGACCTGCGAAGTTACTTGGCGAACTTATTAAGTTCGTGAAGCGTACGAAATTTGTGCTTAAGCTATTTGCTACCCGGTCTGGTGAATTTCCTAATATTTTGTCCTTTAGACCTGAAAAGGTTATAAAGTCTGTCTATAAATTATGTTAATTAACTACGTAAATTTTCGTTCCAAAATTCTATCAAATACAACGTCTGCCTATCGAAAATTGACCCTTGAAAACACCCATGGGCAAATTACGTTTGGGCGTTACGGGAGACTATGCTCATTGGGCTCGGAATGTTTTTCTCTTTAATTGGTGTAAAAATATATTTTTTTATAACTTAAAATGATTTTATCGAAGGGGTCTAATTCGCCAAGTGTGATCAATTTGTGAAGTTCATGATTCGCGAATCGCTCGCTCTTAGTTCGTCAAATGTTTGCGGGCTCTCCCTTGATTCGCCAAATTAAGACGATTCGCGAAACTCTTTTTGCTCGTCAAATTTGCTTTGTCCCTCACTTCGCGAAGCTCCCCAATTCGCCAAATGGGACTCGCCAAGTTGGGACCGCGAAGTGTATGGGTTCGCGAACTTGGATTCGTGAAAGGTTAGTTTGCGGGTTCGGGTTCGTGAAATAGGATTCGCCAACCTTCATTCGCGGTTTGTGTGGGTTTGCGAAATGGGCCGATTCGCGAAACCTAGTTCGCCACTTTCAGGGTTCGCGAAGTACTTCAATTCGCCAACTTCTAAGTTCGCGAATCCATGGAGTTCGCGAATTCACACTTCCTTCTCACAATTCGCCAATTGCTCGATCCGTAAAATCCCGAGTTCATGAATCTCATGTGCATGGAAATGCTGGGTTCTCAAAAATGGCCACGGCTTGCAAAACGTCTACAATTCGCCAACTGAACGCGACCCGTGGTGAGTTCGCCAAATCACCGGACTCGCGAAATGGGGCCGCGAAATGCATGGATTCGCGGACAGAGTTCGCGAAGTGTATACTTCGCGAATTCATGCACGCGAGGGTTGTTTGCGAAACTCGTGCAGCTCTCGACTCGCGGTCCTAGGTTCGCAAAACTTGTATTCTGCGAATCCTACCCTACTCATAACACTTCCTGATTCGTGACTCTCAAATTCCAAGGATCAAAGCTGCTTTTCTTAAGAACATCTTTGAAGACCTGTGAACTTCGAAAACCCCTAAGTTCGTGCCTAACCAAATTACCGAGTTAGACCTAACTTTTCGTGGCTAATATTCCCTAATCAGGCAATTTAAGAACTAATCTCACCAAATTAAGCTTAGAAGGTGCACGTTTAGGGATTCAAAATCGTACAAGCCGCAACATATGGTACTTTCGTGTCCTAAACCCTAAATTATACTAGCCCTTGAACTAAAATCTAAGCATCATGGTTAAAGAAAGGTACCTAGTCCGATTTGTGTGGCCTTTCAACTTGCCTTTGCATTTTCTTCTTGGCTTGCTCTCGGCAGTTCCACTCCAATGGAATTTTTTCGGGTTTGAGAAGGCCTTTTATGTGTATTGTATTATTATTTTTAATAGGGGATGATGGGACTAAGGGACGAAAATATCCCTTGAATAAGGAGGTTTGTCTCTAAGGGTCATTTTTTAATGTCTTGGGCCTTCCTTTGAGTTAAATCATGGCCCAACTTAGTTATTTATAGCTCCCTACACTATCTTGTGGCCCAAATGAATTTGTATTCTACCCTTAGCCTTTAGCCCCATTTCCATTTTGCCTCATTCTCGAAAATTCCTAAGTTAATTAGTGTCACATGGCCCAGCTTTCGCTGCACCGAATTTCAAATTACTTAGGCACAAGTTTATGCACGTAATCACAAAATCTCATGTAAGTCATTTAAGCACGAAATACAAATAATTACACTTAACATGTATGCAAATTTATTGGTCTTACTATTTACGAGGACCCGGGTGCTACATCGTTCCATCGAAGAGAGGCGGCCTAGAGTGGGATTGACCCTTTGCAAATACATCAACACTCGAAAAAAGCAATTAGATCTTAACTCAGACGTGTTAGGCCTCTCGTCGAGTAACCCGCTCTGATACCAAATGAAGTGTAAAATAGGCCTAAGAGGAGGGGTGAATTAGGCTATAAAATATTTTGGCTTGTTCTTCTTTGGAAAATACTTATCTTTAAGAAGATATTGCGGAGTACGTTATTCCCTAGAAAGCAGTACGAGTATCAATATTATATCCCTAACCCTTTTTCAAAAACTATTTCAAAGATATCGCGTAGTTTTCTGAAAACGTTTCAAAGATATTACCTGGTTATTTGAAGCATTCCGTGTTTGTCTCACAGGAAAGTAAATAGCAGTAAGTAAGGTGAGACGGGATTTTTATACAGTTTATATCCCCAACTGGGGTTCAATCCTGTCCTTGGTGTTCGTTCTCCCCAAAGAGTTCCAATCAATCACTAAGTACTACCGGTTATGGTTACAAAATGATCGACCCTTACACAACCGAAGCACTATGGATATTAGACCTCATTCTAGGCTGTCGCACGCCAAGTTTCGTTCCACGTCGTTTACCTAAGAAACCAATTCCTCGATTGGACACAGCTTGCTACTGGGCCACTGCATCCACCAAATTTGTCCCTCCACGTGCAAAAGACTCCACTCGTGCTCCTTTGTGCGTTCAACATGTCCGATGACAAATAACGTTCGAAGACAAGGGTTTTTAGGATAGGGTGTTGCTAAAGATTGCTCATGGGTACTGTGATATCCGAACAGTTCCTAACCTTAGTTGGCCGATATGAATCATGCTTTGCGTTTTCTATCTTACTTGAATTACATGCTAATATTATGTGTGCATGCTACTCATATTATTTGAACTATTTGCCTTTCATATTATGTGCATTATTAGGTTGCATATTTTAATACAATTATTTGGCTAGTATATATTAAATTCAGCATTTTATTATATATAATTCCTAGGAATTTTGGTATGATGAATAACATAGAAGTCATTGGAGGCGAACACGTGTCTAGTTAATATTTTATATAAAGATAATCATAAAATAATAATAATAACAAATAAATAATAATTAATAACTAATAAATAAATTAATTAATAAATAAGATTATTTAGCTTAGTTTCTTTATTTGTTTTCCTGTGTGATACGTGGCGAGTAATCATACACGTGTCAATTACTAAGTACTACTATTATACGTGTCTGCGGGTACATGCCGCAGTTTATACGTGTCGATTGCTAGGCATAATTAGTTACACCCGTATGGGTAATGTTTATTCAATAATCATGTGAGAAGATTTTGATAAGTATTATTGAAAATGTACTAAAGTTGTGTAAATTAATTATTCAAAGTACAATATTTCATTCAGTATCCTAGTTACTAATATTGAAATACTCAACTTATTGTGAATGGAAGTATAGTTACGTGGGTGTATCTCACATATAAAGCTCATTAGGCAATTAAAATATTTAGACAATGATACACATGCATGGGTGTTAATATGATAAGTATTAGTTAACGTAAAGAGCAAGGAATAAATTAACCGCCTTGGTTCCCTTTAATTATCAAGATTCGTTCTCTTTCCATCATTTTGCTCTTGGCCCTCTCTTTTCAGCACGTCTATGTAACTTCAAACCTCACTCTCATATCTAAGCCACACGTACAGATCATCTAGGTAAAAGTTTAGGTGGTAATTATTGCATACTAGCACATATGAAAGTACTCTATGTAACTATCTGTTTTGTATTCGTTGATTTAAGGTTTTAAGGCTTGGTCATACTTGTTATTCATTAGAGTTTCATTATTTTTATAATACTTAAACCATTTCAATTAAATCGATTGTCTTTTTATAGCAGTAAATCACGTTTCTTGGAAGAGTAATCCTTGGTATACATACATATATACAATATATGCAACATATAAGAATTAAGGGACCTGTAAGGTTCGTACCTTTTAACTGACTCGTTTGCATTATTAATTAGGAACCGCATAATGCTACTGTAATATTTTGAGCGAGTACTTATATGCTTATAGGCTTATTTTGTAGTTGATATTACGGCTCACAATCTCGATATAACAAGGTTAGAGACGACAGGTAAGCGACTGTCCCATGCAACTACGACACATGAACCTAGCTTTGATTGTTTTGTTGTGATATATGTGCTATTTATTTGATTATTTGGGAGATATGAATTATTGGATTAATAATTGTACCTCATGCGCGAGTCACCATATACGTTGTTTGGATTATCTGTTGAGATTGACCTTATATGATTTGAGTTGAACTATTTGTTAGCTCAAGCGATTTATGTGTATGTCATTGGGCATGAATTACTGTTTCGAAGTGTGATATTCCTTGCATATTGTGCTTCGTTTCATTTACATCGAGTCATTCACGTCGCTTGGGACAACTGGAAATGGGTATGTGACGAATTTCATATAGTGCTTTGGACAAGACTGATATTGTGAGGTGCATTATGTTCTTTCGTGAGACGATAACACGATATGCGAGGGAATCTCGTACTGGAGAAGACCGCCTTTGACGGGATGGTCCACTCGAGCCCTTCCCCTTTTTGGCGGTACTGCGCCCTTATTGGCCTGACGTGACGACGTCTTTTCGGGACGGGTGAAAAAGACCGTGCAGCTATTTCTGGGCAGGTGAAAAAGACCGTGCAGAATTGATATTTATAGGCCTCATTGATATTGTAAGACCGTGCGCCCTTATTTCTCGAAGTCGTATTTTAATAGCCCTTAGAGTTATCTTGTAGTGTAGTGGCCTGGGGCGCCACAGGTACAGATTCACAAATGTAAGCTCAACACAAACTATGAATTTTTCGCAAATTAAAGCTCAAAACAGTCTAAGGAATTCGATGGGTTTTATGTTCGTTTCATTACCCTTCAACGTGAAGTGTTTTTTATTCTATATAGACCCAAAGATAGCTTCTACACTTTACTAGGACACTTAAGCACATAATATGCAAGAGAAAACTCAATAATCACGTGCATTAACTCAAAGATCATGCCAAGAATAAGCCAATAAAGCACACGGTCATGCATGATCACTTACCATTAAATACCACAAATTTGCTTTCATTCCATGATGATCTCATCAGTTATCAGCACATTCCATCTGTAATTCCACTCAGCATATTATCAGTAGCAAACATAATCAATTGATTAACTTCCAAAAAAATATGATAGCCAATTTCGCACAAGGAAAGATACGATCTGCTGGGTATAAGGTAAAGACAAAGTTTCCATGTATGTTGATCTCATCCGATTCACTGATTTTAAAAGTCAATGGAGATTGCACTCAATGGATATATCATGATATTGTGGCGACCCTACTTTTCTAATTAGGATTATTGGCGGATTTCCGCAACGTAAGCCGCAGAAGGCCCGTCTAATTAAAACTTTTTCCTAAAAGATATTATAATACAGCAAAATATTATTTTACATAATAGTATCTGTACAATGGGCCGAAGCCCCAAAATGTCAAAAGATTAAAAACCCTATCGCCGCTCCACAGGTCTTCATCCATGTACCGTCCCGCCCTCAAAAGTCCGTGGAGCACCGCCACCAGCCGCCTCAGTCTTGACGCGTGTCAGCGTCAGACTCGGTACCTACAACACGTAAACACTGAGCAAATTGCCCAGTAGGTGAATAAAATGCAATGCAGCGTGCACTCATTCCCAATTCCCAATTCTCACAACATGATATAATGCACGCTCGTTCCCACATTTCTATCGTATTTCAATATCAGGGCCCTAGGCTAGACTCGGCACCTCGCGCGCAATAAAATAAAATATATCGTCTGGTCGTTAACGCCAGACTAGCGGTGCCCACGCCGATAGTGCGCTGATCGATCACGTCAACGTCCTCCTATCAGGTCGCCCCTTCCGCTACACAACACATCCGACGGTTTGCACCTCGGGTCGCTCACGCCCGAGTAGACAGATCGCTCACGTCTGTCTCCCGTCAGGTGCCCCGCGAGTCCAACCTCAACTCCGCTACGAGTCTGACTGCCAAAATCGGCACACACTACCCCGCTCAATCGACACCTTAAGCTTTAAGGTGTCACCACTAATGTGGTCATTATCCCTCACCATGTCGTGCGATGTCATGCATATACGTAAAATACGTAAATCACATAAGTCACGTAATCACATAATAGCAGGTAAGCGTTTACGTGTCGTAGATGAACGATTCACCTACCTGTCCTCCCGCTACAACCAACTACGAAGTCTCGTGAAGTCTCTGTAGATCGGTCGTCTGAATATAATAATATTATTAGTATATATACTAATTCTCGAAAATCCTAAAATTTATGAAACCCTAAAATACCGAAAATTTATTACCTAAAACCAGATGTCGAACTTATTTAATAAAATGTCGAGGTCTAGATTAAAAACGAAATGTCGAGTTTTAACATACTAGCAAACGTCGAGATGTGAGTGATAGGAAAATGTCGAATTGAGGTAGAAGATGTCGAGACCTTCTAAGAACAAATGTCGAAATCAATTCCTAAAATGTCGAGGCTGCTCAAAATGTCGAGACATCTGAAAATGTCGAGTTCTCATGGTGAAATCATATAAATGTCGAAGCATTCTACACATAAATATAAATGTCGATACCTAAAAATGTCGAGACATCAAACATACAAATATCGAAACCTAGTCTAATAAGAAGTGTCAGAGATTTTATATTAATATATCTCGAGATTTTCTAATTCATACCAATGTCGAAGACCACATGATGTATCTCTCGACATTTTGTATCTCTCGCACATGTGTCAGCTATTACTATATACCTCTCGACATTTTTCCTACAATTATCATATACCGACATTTATATCTTCAAAACACAGTTTTGGCTTTAACAGTTAGGGTTTTTCCACTCATGATATATCTCGAAATCTTATAATAGGATCATATGGTTCCAGCAAACAGTATTCCAAAATTAGTTTCCCTGGAACTTGAGTTATCTTCGTAGATTATCAGAATTCTTACTTCATCATAACCGAAAATTATAGTCAGGGATTGGAACATGAACATTTGGTTTTTCTTAATCACATGACTTTCGAATTTTCATATAAACATATCCTAATTTAACTCTCGATACTCACTAATAAAATATATTAAGTACAAGAAATTTCATATATGGTAAAATACCATACCTCGCGTTGAATCTGTTCTTCGTTATCGAGCTTCTTCTTTGTTTGTCAGGTTTTCTTTCTTATTGAAGTCTTGACTTTGTAACTCGTTTTTATTAGATAGGATGTGGATATGTATTGAAATTTTGAATTTTATGATAGAAGTAAAAGAATGGTGACGTGTTTTTCTTTAGGCTTAAGTAAACTTATTAGCCATCTATCCTATCGAAACATTTGGGCTTTATTTTTGAGACATTAACTAAGTTAGTACAGTTCAATTTATTATATTCCAACATTATAATGATAGCCCATTTTACTTCCTTGGGCTTTTCTACTTATTTTAGTTCTTATTATCTTTCTTGGGCTTACAACAATTCTCGGCCCAATTAGTATTTCCGGGTTCCTTTCGAAATATCCGTTTTGTCCGAAAGTTAATTCCATTAATTTCGAACATTACAAAAATAATCCCGTATTAATTTTACGGGTATTACATCCTCCCCCCTTAAAAGAATTTCGTCCCCGAAATTACGCCGACTGGAATAACTCGGGATAACGAATTTTCATATCATCCTCACGCTCCCAAGTGGCTTCCTCAATGGATTGATTCCGCCACAAAACTTTAACTAACGGAATAGTCTTATTCCGTAGTCGTTTCGACTCGTACATCAAAATTTCTACGGGCTTCTCTTCGTAACTCAAGTCAGGTTTGAGCTGTTGATAAAGAAGCTCATTCTGAATTACGTGGTTCGGGTCCGCGACGTACTTTCGTAATGTCGATACGTGAAATACGTCGTGAACTTGCGACAAGGAAGCTGGTAATTCCAACTGGTACGCTACTTCGCCGACTCGTTTCATAATTCTGAAGGGACCTATATATCTGGGACTCAGCTTGCCCTTCTTTCCAAAACGCTTGACTCCTTTCATCGGGGAAATTTTCAAGAACACTTGGTCATCTTCTGTGAACTCCAAAGGTCGTCGTCGATGATCAGCATAACTCTTTTGACGACTCTGTGCGGTTCGCATCCTTTCCCGAATCTTCGTCACAGCTTGTGTTATTTCTCGGATCATTTCGGGTCCTAACAGTGTTCGCTCACCGATTTCGTCCCAATGGATTGGAGAACGACACTTACGCCCGTATAAAGCCTCGTATGGCGCCATTCCGATGGTAGCATGGAAGCTATTGTTGTAAGAAAATTCGATCAGCGGCAAGTACTTACTCCAGTTTCCCTTGAAGTCTAGGACGCATGCTCGCAACATGTCTTCAAGGGTTTGGATCGTTCGTTCAGACTGCCCGTCAGTCTGGGGATGATATGCAGTACTGAACGAGAGCTTAGTACCCATCGCTTTCTGTAAGCTCTGCCAAAAGTTGGATAGAAATCTCGAATCTCGATCCGAGACAATAGAGATTGGAATTCCATGTAGTCGAACAATTTCCTGAATATATAATTCAGCATAGCGTTCCATGGAAAAAGTAGAACTGATTGGAAGGAAATGGGCTGATTTCGTCAGGCGGTCTACCACCACCCAGATAGCGTCATGGCCTTTCGTCGTCTTTGGTAAACCAACGACGAAATCCATAGTAATATGATCCCACTTCCATTCGGGTATCGGTAAAGGCTGTAGAGTTCCAGCTGGTCGCTGGTGTTCAGCTTTGATCAACTGGCACGTCATACATCGATTTACGAACTCCGCTATGTCCTTTTTCATTCCTGGCCACCAATACGTGATTCGCAAGTCTTGGTACATTTTGGTCGAGCCCGGATGTACGGAGTAGGTAGTTGTGTGCGCTTCAGCCATAATCGTTCGTCGTAACTCCTCGTCGCTAGGCACGTACAGTCGATTCTTGTAAAATAAAGTTCCGTCTTCTCGGATTGCAAAGTCGTCGGGGAGTGCATCTTTCACCTTTAGATAAAATTCGTCATCTTCTTGGGCCTTTCGGATTTGTTCTAGCAACGTAGGCTGAAGAGTTAGTGTTGCTAGTTTCGTTTCAACTTCACCTAAGTCAACTATTTCCACTCCAAGTCTGTGCAATTCTGTGCTAATCGCCTTTCGACTGAGCGCGTCTGCGACTACGTTCGCTTTGCCCGGATGATAATTGATAACGCAGTCGTAGTCTTTTACGAGCTCCAGCCATCGACGTTGTCGCATGTTTAACTCCTTCTGGGTGAAGAAGTACTTCAAGCTTTTATGGTCAGTGAAAATCTCACACCTTTCTCCGTAAAGGTAATGCCTCCAGATCTTTAAAGCGAATACCACTGCTGCTAGTTCTAGGTCATGGGTCGGGTAGTTCTTCTCGTATTCCTTCAGTTGTCGGGAGGCGTAAGCAATTACTTTGCCGTTCTGCATCAATACACATCCCAGTCCGTTCTTCGAGGCGTCGCTGTAGACCGAGAATCCTCCTGTTCCCGAGGGTATAGTTAAAACAGGAGCTGTAGTAAGTCGTTTCTTTAGTTCCTGGAAACTTTGTTCGCACGCTTCAGTCCACTTGAAAGGTATATTCTTTCTAGTAAGGTTCGTCAGTGTCGAGGCGATGCTAGAGAAGTCAGCTATGAACTTACGGTAATATCCCGCAAGTCCTAGAAAACTTCGGACCTCAGTAGGATTAGTAGGTTGTTGCCAGTTATACACAGCTTCGATCTTACTCGGGTCCACCGAGATTCCGTTCCCAGAAATCACGTGTCCCAAGAAAGCTACTTGCTCAAGCCATAATTCACACTTCTTGAATTTGGCGTAGAGTTGTTTCTCTCGCAGGATTCCTAAGACGGTTCTCAGATGGCTTTCGTGTTCGTCTCTTGTCTTAGAATAGATCAAAATATCGTCGATGAAGACGATAACAAACCGATCGAGGTAGTCTTTAAAGACTCGGTTCATAAGATCCATAAAAGCAGCAGGGGCATTAGTCAGTCCGAAGGGCATGACCAAAAACTCGTAATGGCCGTACCTCGTACTGAACGCGGTTTTAGGAACATCTACTTCCCTAATCTTCAATTGATGGTATCCCGAACGGAGGTCAATTTTCGAGAATACCGTAGCTCCTTGTAGTTGATCGAACAGATCATCGATCCTTGGTAACGGATATTTATTTTTGATAGTGATCTTATTCAACTCCCGGTAGTCGATGCATAGTCGCATCGACCCATCTTTCTTTCGCACAAAAAGAACGGGAGCGCCCCATGGTGAAAAACTCGGCTGGATAAAGCCCTTAGATAGCATATCTTCTAACTGTTCCTTCAATTCCTTTAACTCACTTGGTGCCAAACGGTAAGGGGCTTTGGAGATTGGGGCAGACCCCGGAATCAGATCTATCGTGAACTGTATTTCTCGATCAGGGGGTAACCCCGGGAGATCATCGGGAAATACATCGGCATATTCGTTAACTATCGGTACGTCTTTCAGTTCAGGCTGAGGTAACTCCCCTGCCTTCACCGCATACACGAGATAGGACTCACAACCTGACCTCAAGAGTCGTTGAGCCTTTAGAGCTGATATTCGTGGAATACTATTCTTATTCGCTTTACCCGAAAAAGTGAATGCTTCTTCTTCAGGCAGCTGGAATTTAACGACCTTCTTGTTACAATCTATGATGGCTCCATATCTTGAAAGCCAATCCATTCCGAAGATGACATCATAGTCGTTCATCGGAATTACAATCAGGTCGGCACTCAAGTTCCTACCCTCAATAACTACGACGCATCCTTTTAGTACTTGGTTGGTATGCGTCGGATCCCCGTGTGGTAGAGTAACTACATAGTTGCATTCAGATGAGGTAGGAGATATTCCTACCTTCGCCACGTACTTAGCCGACACAAATGAATGTGTGGCTCCAGAATCAATAAGCACAGAAGTGGGCACGTTATAGATAATTAACGTACCCGTCACAACAGAAGGATTCGCCTCGGCCTCCTCATTTGTCAAAGTAAAAACTCTCGCGGGAACAGGTGGAGGTCGCATCGGCGGTTGGGCCGGGTTCCGCACTAGGGGTAAATTCTCCGTGCAAGTTCTAGCAAAATGACCGATTTTTCCGCACCTGAAGCACGGCGGAATCTGTCTTGTCCCAAAGCAGGCCCCGAAATGATAACGCCCGCATTGTCGACACTGGGGCGCAACATTTTGAGGTCGATTGGAGATATTGATCGGTCCCTGCATTGGTCTCGGCCGCCAGTTTTGTTGGCCCTGACGGTTCCATTGGGTATTAGGACCCTTGCCGACGAATTGGCGTTTCTTATCTCCCCCGCTTCCTTGTTGGGCCTCTCTCCTCTTTTTCGCTTCCTGGGCTTCTATCACGACCGACTCTGCTTGTTCATCGATTAGAGCACGTTCCGTTACTTGCATAAACTCTAATTGGCGTGCACCCGCAATACTTAAATCCCGATAGATTTCGGGTTTAAGTCCCTTAATGAACCTGGTCACTTTCAGCGAATTAGTCGCCACTAACTGCGGAGCAAATCGGGATAATTCCTCAAATCGACGGATGTACTCCGCCACCGGCATGCTCCCTTGCTTCAAGCTCATGAACTCGTACATTCTCTGTTCTTGATCGTGGGCCGTAAAGTATTTGTTGAAGAAGAGCTCTCTAAATCTTTCCCACGCCATAGTGATTGGGCTCTCCAACACCTTTACGGTATTCCACCAATAGCGTGCATTCTCTCGGAAAAGGGAAACGGCACAAAGGACTTTTTCGTTGTCAGGCACTCGACTATAGATGAACATGTCCTCTATAGTGCCTATCCAATCTTCAGCCACCGCAGGATTGGTAGCTTCAGTAAATATTGGGGGGTTTAGCTTTCGAAATCGTTCCCCGATTAATTCTACTCGCTCGGGTTGCGGGGAATGTTCCGATGAGCTTCGGTGATGGATCAAGTCGTTGATTTGATCCGACTGTCGTCGGATCAGATCGGTCAATTGATGGATAGTAGAGCGGTCGTCATTTGGTGGGGATTCAGACCCCGCCCTACGGCTAGAACTGCCTACATCTCGACGTCCTTTCGGCATTTTTATCTATTTCTACAATTATTCACACAGAGCACATATCAAATAACACGTAATAATGAAATCAAATATTGAACTTACAGGCCAGGCTGGTTCTCCAGGCTTTTGAGCGGCAGTACATGGACAGTCTTCAGAATCTAAAACCGAAGCTCTGATACCACCTGTGGCGACCCTACTTTTCTAATTAGGATTATTGGCGGATTTCCGCAACGTAAGCCGCAGAAGGCCCGTCTAATTAAAACTTTTTCCTAAAAGATATTATAATACAGCAAAATATTATTTTACATAATAGTATCTGTACAATGGGCCGAAGCCCCAAAATGTCAAAAGATTAAAAACCCTATCGCCGCTCCACAGGTCTTCATCCATGTACCGTCCCGCCCTCAAAAGTCCGTGGAGCACCGCCACCAGCCGCCTCAGTCTTGACGCGTGTCAGCGTCAGACTCGGTACCTACAACACGTAAACACTGAGCAAATTGCCCAGTAGGTGAATAAAATGCAATGCAGCGTGCACTCATTCCCAATTCCCAATTCTCACAACATGATATAATGCACGCTCGTTCCCACATTTCTATCGTATTTCAATATCAGGGCCCTAGGCTAGACTCGGCACCTCGCGCGCAATAAAATAAAATATATCGTCTGGTCGTTAACGCCAGACTAGCGGTGCCCACGCCGATAGTGCGCTGATCGATCACGTCAACGTCCTCCTATCAGGTCGCCCCTTCCGCTACACAACACATCCGACGGTTTGCACCTCGGGTCGCTCACGCCCGAGTAGACAGATCGCTCACGTCTGTCTCCCGTCAGGTGCCCCGCGAGTCCAACCTCAACTCCGCTACGAGTCTGACTGCCAAAATCGGCACACACTACCCCGCTCAATCGACACCTTAAGCTTTAAGGTGTCACCACTAATGTGGTCATTATCCCTCACCATGTCGTGCGATGTCATGCATATACGTAAAATACGTAAATCACATAAGTCACGTAATCACATAATAGCAGGTAAGCGTTTACGTGTCGTAGATGAACGATTCACCTACCTGTCCTCCCGCTACAACCAACTACGAAGTCTCGTGAAGTCTCTGTAGATCGGTCGTCTGAATATAATAATATTATTAGTATATATACTAATTCTCGAAAATCCTAAAATTTATGAAACCCTAAAATACCGAAAATTTATTACCTAAAACCAGATGTCGAAATTATTTAATAAAATGTCGAGGTCTAGATTAAAAACGAAATGTCGAGTTTTAACATACTAGCAAACGTCGAGATGTGAGTGATAGGAAAATGTCGAATTGAGGTAGAAGATGTCGAGACCTTCTAAGAACAAATGTCGAAATCAATTCCTAAAATGTCGAGGCTGCTCAAAATGTCGAGACATCTGAAAATGTCGAGTTCTCATGGTGAAATCATATAAATGTCGAAGCATTCTACACATAAATATAAATGTCGATACCTAAAAATGTCGAGACATCAAACATACAAATATCGAAACCTAGTCTAATAAGAAGTGTCAGAGATTTTATATTAATATATCTCGAGATTTTCTAATTCATACCAATGTCGAAGACCACATGATGTATCTCTCGACATTTTGTATCTCTCGCACATGTGTCAGCTATTACTATATACCTCTCGACATTTTTCCTACAATTATCATATACCGACATTTATATCTTCAAAACACAGTTTTGGCTTTAACAGTTAGGGTTTTTCCACTCATGATATATCTCGAAATCTTATAATAGGATCATATGGTTCCAGGAAACAGTATTCCAAAATTAGTTTCCC